>VZSE01013375.1:194499-245760 GCA_013398275.1 Promerops cafer
CGGCTCGGCGGGCTGGGAACGGGCTCGGCCTGGAGAAAAGGGGGATCGGGGGGCCTCTGTGGCTCTGCACAACTCCCTGCCAGGAGGGGACAGCCGGGGGGTCGGGCTGTGCTCCAGGGAACAGGGACAGGAGCAGAGGGAACTCAGGCTGCGCCAGGAGAGGGGCAGGGTGGATGGGGTAGAACACAAAAATCTACCCAAGGGGTGTCAGGGAATAGTGCCAGGCTCCGTTCAGTGCGACAGGAGGAGCAGCAAAGGCCATAAACTAAAACATACCAAGTTCCACCAGCCTAAGCAAGAACCTCTTTCCAGGGAGCGTGGGTTTGTTCTGAGGTGTGCTCCCACTCCAGATCCCAGGCTTGTCTATTTCCCTGCTTACAATTGGTTTATTTCTGCCCAGCTTTCCTCAGAGTCACTTTCCTGCTCCTGTACTTGCCAGCTTGATCTTGTAACAAAATCTCCGGAGTCAAACTCATTTAAAAGTGACGCTTTTTGCTTTTATGAGGGAGAAACCTCCCAAACCAAACTGCTTCTTTGAGCAGCAGAGGACATGAAGCTGGGCAACAACAGACCTTGAAAAGTTTCGTAATTTGCTCCATGAAACTCCAGCGTGGCTGTTGCTGAAATAAAACTGATAAGTAAAAACCGAGGAATGAAACACTTGTGAGAAGTTTGCAATTCAAATACAATTGATCTCAGTATCACAAGCCCATGCCCTCTTCACTAGAGACCGTGCAACAGAGAAACTATGTCCAGGGGAGAAAGAAAATCTTTGTTTCTTTTCCAAAAGGGATGTATTTCCCCCATTAATTAACTTGTTCATTGATGAGCTTTCCTCCCGCTGTCTGTAAGCAGAAAGTCACACAAATTGTCCAGAACAGGAGGCAGCTTGTGTTGTGCCAATGTGGCACAAAACCACGTAAGAGCTTTGATATAAAACCCAGTATCAACCAGTTGGATTTCCATAGTAAAATAAAATTACAGGGCCAGTGTTGTTTCAACAGAAGACGATACAAAACATCTCAGCATCCACCAGGAAAGGAGTAAAACACAGTATAATGCGTGCAGAAATATACAGAGAGCACTTACACTAGTATAAAAATATCCACAGTCCTCAGACAAATGTGAAATCGGTACAAAATAATTTCAAGAACATGTTTACAAAAGGACATGTTAATATAAAACAGTAAAACCGGGTTGCCCCCTCTCCCAGCCTCATGCACAGCACACACAGACAGTCCATGGAAGGCCCACAGGAGCGACGTAGAGAAACAAAACCACAAAACCAAAGGGAAAAATCCACCCTTGGGGGATTTTTAGGGCTTGTTCTTTGCCCAGCAGTTCTTTCCTGATCCTTCAGGACTCAGCATAGCAAGGAACTGTTGTGGGTAAGTGCTTGGTGGCCCTGGCAGTGGGGGGACAGCAGGAGAGGGGTGCCTGTGCTCAGGAGGTGACAGCAGAGAGGGCAGGAGTGTGGGGACAGAGACTCAGCAAGGACAGGGGGTGTCGAGACCTCAGGAAGCAGCTGATTCCAGCTCCCCCACCCATGAAACCCTTCAGCAAACAAACAAGCACCAAGATCCCACAGTGCCCAGAGCTGCAGAGCAAACCCAGAGGGCCTCGGAAATGGGAACAGCTTTGGAGAGCAAGTGGGGACAGCAGGGCTGGGAAGTGGGAGCCTGAGTTTGGGAGAAAGGAAGCTTGGCCAGGTCGGTGAGATTTGCTTGAGACCATGCATCAACCCTCCAGAGGACTCTTTCCCCACCCAGAACAGGTCCTGTCAGCCTGCAATGTGCACAGAGTCACTCTGCTCCTGCAGGACAGCAGCTGGTCCAACTCTAGCTCTCGCAATCCAGCAACTTCTTCTCCATGAAGGCAAAGCTTCACATTTTCCCCATCAGTGCAGTTTTCTGTGACGCCAGCACAGGAGGTGCCCAGCTGAGCCTGCAGCACACGCTGCAGGGATGGAGGAGAAGGGGGCAAAGCATCCTTAAGGCCTCCAGGGTTTTGCTGGCAGGGCCAAGGCAGGCGTTTCTGTCCCACAGACCCGTCCCTGCAGCCTCAGGACAGCAGCTGCCCTCGGGCACGGGCAGCCAGGTGCCAGCTGTCCATGCACACAGCCTGCACCACCCGTGCCTTGCACAGAGGCTCTTTTTTGGCAGCTTGAATTGGCCTCCTCCCAGCGCTTGGGCTCCTTGGTCCGAGCTGCGCAGACAGTCACAGGTTTCCATAGAAACAGGGCTTGAGAGCTCCATTAATTCTCCCCGTGGTCTTCTTCCACCCAGGCCACGATTTTCCCCTCCCAGCCAGGAATGATGTCATCATCATGGAATACCTACCAAAATAAAATAAAATAAAATAAAATAAAGGATTTCAGTCATGGCTGGGGTCTGGACACACGGTTCTGCAGTGTGAGGGGCATCAGGGGCATGAAGTCAAATCCTAGCTCAGATTTCCCAGAATAATCCAGGGAACACATGGGAATGATGGCTGAGGTATGAGTCACATTTTCACAATTTAGGTAAATAACAGACCAGGCCACTTTAACCAATGAATATCAGGATTGTTATTGGCTTTTTTTTTTTTTTTTTTTACATTAAAGATAAACTAAACACAGGAAACACGCCTTTTCTGAGCCAGACCATGACCTCCAGCTGCTGCCTGTCCCCAGAGAGGGTAACCCTTTGCCCTTGTCCTAATCAATTTGTGAAGCAAGAACTGTCCCAATAAGCTGTAATGATTCCAGTCCACACCCACACCAGCCTGAGCATGAGCAGGGCTGCACTGCAGCACACACACACAGTTCTCTCTGAAAAACCATCAGAGGACAGTAAGAGATTGTATTTTTAATACAGGCTCTCCCATTGCAACAGGTTTTATAAAACCCGTGGCCCAGATTTTTGCTGTGTCCTCTGAGCTGTGTCACAAGGGGCTCTGCGACTCCCAGGCAGTCACAACCACATCCATGGAATTGCTTTTGCTGAGGATGAAAATATTTTAGCACAACAGGAGCTGAACGCACAGCTGGGAAAGCAGACAGTTTTGTTTGGGGGAAACATCCGCTATTTCATTAGTTTAAAAGTGAGGTGACCACGGTCCCCAGGGCTGTGTGGTGACACTGATCCCAAAGCTCAGTCCCACATTTACCTCCTCCTTCACTGTGCCAAACTCTGGATCCAGGGCTTTGAAGTGGTACCGATGGGTTCCTTCCCGATCGATGGCTGCCTTGAAATCCTTCAGAGTCACTTCCCCTAACCTGCAAGGGAAATAAACACAAAAACAAAGCTCAGGGGCTACTGCAGATCATTTCCCCCAGCCAACAGCACGAAATCCAGTTAAGGCACAGCAAACCTGTGCTGGCTGGGAGCATTCCCAGAAAATCCCAGTGCTGGTTTTGGGGGCACAGGAGGGTTGGGAAGGCCCAGGCTCACCTCTTTGGTATGCTGACCATGAAGGGGGTGAGGGAGCGGTCGGTGAAGTACAACACTTTGGTGCAGGCACTGGTGCTCATCACAGGCGTGCTCTGAGAGTGAGGCAGCTCTGCAAGGCAGCAACTCGCTGGTTATCCTCCCCTATCATCATCATCCCTCCCCATCTTCCTGTTCCAGCTGGCCAGGATGGATGGTGGTGCGTGGATTTTAATTGGCCCCTTTGTGTTTCTGTCCCCAGCTCCTGCCTTGTTTCCTGCTTCACCCCAAGAGCTGAAACAGAGGAACTGAACGCCACAGTTTTAAGGCTCCTTTTATGCAGAAAAGACTCCGGTCACATGGAAATGTGGTGTTAAAAAAGGCTGCACCGTTCTGTGGCTATGAAAGGCAGTAAACACTGAGCAGGGAACACGTCCTGTCCCCACTAGATGGTGCACAGCAGCAGGAAAGCTGTGACATCCCTTTTCCCAGTGATTGCCATGGTTATTTGTGCTGCAGCACTGCCCAAGAGGCCCAGACCAGCCCTGTGATGGTGCTTTACAAAAATCCGGCCATAAATGTGTGTCCCTTCCCCTTGCAGGGAACTCTGATCCAGAGAGGATCCTGGAGGGGGCAGATTCCAAGGAGGTTCTACACCCAGGAACCCGAGCAGGGACTTTGGCAGCGGAAGGGCAGGATCTGCAAGGCACTTACTGGATTTGGGAGGCCAGGAGTCTCTGCACTCGTTGGTCGCTCTGCTTGCTGGTGACTTCCCCCGGACCTGGGGCGCCAAGCCAAAACAACAGGGACAAAGTGTCACCTCCCAGGCAGAGCCCCCTGGGCGGCGTGTGAGGGGCAGGGGCTGAGTGCCCTGCGGGGCCTTTACCCTCCTCTCCTGCCTCTTGTGCGTCTCCATGCGGTGCAGGCGCTCCATGAGGCTGGAGATGCCCTGCTCCAGGCTGTCGATGGTGTGGTGCTGCGGGTCGTGGCCGCTGAAGCTGTTCCTGAGGCTGCGGAGGGCGTCCCGCACCAGCTGCAAGTCACTGGTCTGCCCAAAACACCACAGCTGAGACCAGCCCGGGCTGCTGCCTCCCCAGCTTCCTCTCCCCAGCAAGGGGAAACCTCTCTTAACAAAAGAAAAGAGCTCCAGGGTATGTGGCTGGGAATGCACCCCTCAGGTGCACTTACCCCTCGGTGGGCTGTGGGAGCAGCTCCTTTTCCTGCTGGCTGGAGAAAGCCATTGCTCTGGGCACTGTGACTGCTGTAAGCCATCACCTGGGCAGGGGAAAACGTGAGTGTAAGTGTCAGGACCTCCTCAAAAATCCATATTTATGGGCTTCAAAATGAGAGGGAATGAGAGCTTTCTGCATCAGTGATAAAACTCCCATCCTATCCCAGATAAAGACACTCCCTACAGTGTGCAGGGAGCTCCTGGTCACAGCACAGACCTGATTCCTCACATAAAGGTGGAAAGACTCAATCCCAGGGCCAGCAGGAAAAGGAGGAGGTAAACTGAGCTGTGGTCTAACCATTACCAGGGTCAGAGGTGAAGCTGGAAGCTGAGAAAGCCTCTGGCTTCCCTCAGTTTCATCCCTGAGGATTCTGAGCCAAGAGGCTGAGCCAGAGTGCTCAGTGCTGGGAGCTTTGGGGGCTTTGCCTGCCTTGGTCAGGGCTCTGACAGTGCGAAGGCAGAGCTAGACCTCTCTGGGATGAAGGGGAGGGTTTCTGGAGACAGGTGCCTACAGGGTGCTGGGCAAACACCACCCCACGTGTGGAGCAAGGCTCCCGTACCTCCTCAGCTTCTCTCTTCATGCAGTGAGCCAGCAGGGCCTCCTTGTGCTCCAGCTCCCGCTCCAAATCCACCTGTGGAGGGGCAGTAGAGGAGTCACCACCAGCTGGGCCAGCAGGCCAGCTCCCAGTGCAGCCCAGCTCTCCCTACCTGCTGGTAGCTGGCCTCGGAAAGCTGCCTGAGCATCTCATCCAGCTTGGTCTGGTGCTGCTGCAGGTGCCGATCCTTCTGGCACAGCTCCTTCTGCAACACAGGGACCCAGGGAATCAGCAGGGCAGGGAGGGAGGCTCAGTCATCTTCCCGTGGCAGGGAAAATCGTGTCATCTGCCAGGATCAGGTGACTTGCACAGGGTGTGCTTTGCCAGATGTTAGAGCTGAGCGTCAGAGGTTTTTTTTACAAGATCAATGAGGTTTTTATTGCCCAAAGTCCCCTTGGCCAAAGACCCGCTGCTGAGGTCACACAGCTGTCCCAGAGAACACAGATTCCCGAGGGATCAGGGGACAAACAGGTCACCCAACCTCATCTGCACAAGTGTTGGACACTCAGCAGCCGCCCCCAAAAACCACGACAATAAAAGGTCTGCAAGAAGCTGTGGGGGACTGCAAAGAACTTCTGATCCCTCCACCTCACTTCAAACACCCCTGGCTCCTGCAGCCCATTCCTGGGGCTGTCCAAGTGCTAGGGAAAGAGCAATCCCTTTCCCAGAACTGAAGAACCACCCAAACCCCCGTGGAAGGGGTTCCATTACTTTGTATTCCGCCAGGAGCCGGTTTCTCTCTTCAACCTTCCTCTGGAGGTCAACCTGCAGGAAAAACACCCAGGTGTGAGGCAGATATTCCCAGAGAGTGAAAAGCTCTGCCCCTTGTGCTAAAGGGTGACCAGAAACCCACAGAGGTCAAGGGAGCTGCTGTTTAGGGTGGCAACCTTTGGAAGAGACCTGCACAGGGCAGGTGCGACCTGCTAAGCCAGGGAGCGAGGAGGGACAAATGCAACAGCACTGAAAACATCAGGGAAAGCCCCTCCCTGTCCCAGCTGAAGGTCCTGGAGGACAGGAAGCAGGAGTGAAGGTCAGGAATCTCCAGCCTCACAGCTGGCCAGCAGACTGTGAGCAGCCTGTGCTATGCAGAGACCTTTGACTGCTTGTTCACTATCCCACGACCCCGAAAATTCTGCTGCAGCCACCCTCGGGGCCACCAACCCCCCGCCAAAATATCCACAGCAGCAGCAGTGACTCACGTTCTGGTTGTGCAGCTCCTCCTTGTCCATGTTGGCTCTCAGCAGCTCCTGCTTGAGCTGCAGGACTGCAGCGTCCTGCTGGATCAGCCTCTGCTGCAGAGCGTCCTGGGGAGAGGTGATCTCTGCAGAAGGGCAGGGAGGGCAGGGACCCTTCCCTGGGGGTCAGTGGCCACTGTGGCCACTCGGGGCTGAGGTGCTGCCTCTCAGCCCTCCTGCCTCTCCCTTACCCAAAACTGATTTCCCTGCCAACATTCTGGCCACCAGCACAGAGGGGTTTCTCTGCTTCAGCCTCGATGTCCCTCTGCAGAGGTGATGAACACTGGCTCTGATGGACAGGAACAGCTCTGAAGGGCATTCAGTGCCCTGCAGCTCCTGCTCCAGCCACGCATCCCGAGGGCACAGAGAGGCCAAGATCAGCCCAGGACACAAGGAGCCTTAAGCCCTGAGTGTGACCCAGTTGTGCAGTGAAATCCTCTCTGGAGAAGCCAAAGTCAGCACTAATTCTGCACCTTTCACTCAGCCAGGGCTCCACCTTGGACAGCTACTGCTGTTTGCTCCCTTCTGACAGGCAGCTCTAAAAATACCTCTGTCAGGAGGAGATCAGCAGTGTTCACCCCTCCAGAGGCACAAACTGAGCCGTTTCTGGGCAGGACAGGGACACCCAGGCTCTTTTCCCTGTGCTGGCAGGAATGAGTTCACTGGGCCAATGCTACTGGGTGTGCACTCCAAGAGAGAGGGGGGAATAAAAGAGCCAGGGGAACCAAGCAATTTAAGCCTCTTTTTGTTTAGGAGAAACAGGGGGAAATAAAGAAAAAGGGAAACACTTGACCACAGTCTTACAGATAGAACAGAAACCAGGAAATCCAGCTCCTTGTACCTGCCTAAAAATTCAGAAATAAAGCACAAGATCCCTCCCCTCCAAGTCCCCAGTACTGCTCCTTCCACAGTGTGAGATTCCTCAGAGGTGTGTGGTTGCTGCTGGCCCTACTCACCTAAAGCACTACTATTTCTTTTTGATGAAATGCCCCTTTCCTCACCTTTATTCCCTGGAGGTTCCGAGCTTCTTGTTTGTATTTCAGCAGCTCCTTCTGCAAATGCAACACAATTTGATTAAACAGCACCTTGTCACCCCTTCAGAACCAACCAGAGCTGGTGTTTTCTGCTGCAGGAGGAAGCACATCCCACCTTTTCCCACAGATCCAAGAGCCAGTCAGGCCCTGAGAAATTTTAATGGTTACAGACATGACAAAAGCTGCTATTAAAGTCCTGAGGAAAATAATGATTGCCCAGTCCCCCAAATCTGTCCTTCAGGACAACAGCAAACACTTCTGCCAGCATCAGAACTGGTCCAAGCCTCCAGAGCTGGAGCCCTAACAGAATATCCTCCATTTCAGCCTCATCCCCACTCTGTTTTCCCCTAAAAAAACAAGCAGAACAATCTGCAAAACCTCTCTTCCCCCTCCATCTGTCACCCTCTAACCTTCAGATCTTGATTTTCTTCCACACTCTGGTCCAGACGGCTTCGGATGATGATCTGAATGCAAAATATCAGCGTTGTTATTGTGCAGCAGGGGTAGGGCAGGGCAAAAGGCAGCTGGAGCAGGGAAATTTGGGTCCAGGGATGTTCTCACCAGCTGCTCCTCAGGGCAGGCTCCACGCTCAGAAAGTTCAAAGGACCCTTCCTGCTCATCCTCAGGTAAAGACCCATTGAGCAACAAAGCCTGGGGAGATAAAGGGGGGGGAAAAAAATCTCCTTTTCAGAGATTTCAAAGGGAAACAGGTGGGCTGCAGCTCTGGCCAGCAGTCACTCCTATCAACAGTCCCTAACCAGCTTCATTTCCCATTTCTGCTGATTTATTCCCCTCAAAAATGAGGGTTTTTTTCAGGAATGAGCAAGAAGGTTTATCCCCTGACAAAGCTCTCCCGGGGTCTCTCAGCCCCTGCTCTTCCCCACAGACAGAACCAAACAAGGACAGCTCAGATTTCCAGGGAGTGAAGTCTCAGCTTTAGCACCTTATAGGGTGTGTGAGCATCAGATCCCCAATATTTCAACCAAACTCTCACGAACTGGAGCCTCTCAGTTATTGAGTAAGAGGAGGGAAATCGATGAATCAAATCCAATTTCCTGGCTGGCCACATCAGCTGCCTCTCCCCACTCCCAGGGGATGAGGGGGCAGCAGTGCCAGTCCCTCCTGTCCCTGCTCCCAGTGGGCACAAAATGCAGCCAGATTTTACCAGTGAACCAAGGAATTTTTTTATTTTTTTGGTGACTCTTTTGTGTCCTGCCCATTGTCCCCGGGGAAAGGGCCCGCCCAGCTGCCTGTGCTCCTCACACAATCTCTGCTTTGTTTACTGCCACATAAATATTTACAATTCAGAGCCACTGTGGTTCCCAGCACAAACAGAAAGGGATGTTCCTGAGAGAGTTCAGTGCCTTCACCATATGGATCAAGGGGCTCTGTTCCCCAGGCAGAGCCAAACACACACCGGGCTGAGGGGCAGGGAGGGGAGGCGAGGGAAAGATCCCACAAATTAAGAATTGTGGGGAGAATGTGCCAAATATTCAGCCAATACTCATTCTCATACAATTCCATGCTCATGGAATGACTGATGCAGGGCTGGGTGACCCTGGGAGGGAACACTCTCTGAGGAGAGAAATCTCTCACCTGCAAACCCGAAATCATCCTTTTGGCCTCCTCCATTTCCTTTTCCAGGTGGTCCTGCTGTTCCAAGAGCTGCTCCTCCCATGAGTTCTCCAAGTAGGACCCAGAGCTCCCTGCCTGCCACTCAGGCTGGAAGTGACACTCGGCCTCTTCTGCAAGAGAGAGGAGCTGGATGTGCTCGTGGCAGCCCAGCAAGGACCTGCACCCCTCCCCAGTGCCAAGGTGTGGCAGCTCATCTGACCCCAAGGATTTATGCCTCATTCCTGAGGCAAACCAAGCTTTCCTACACGCCCTTTATCCCAGATAACTTTGCACCGGGTTCAGGGAGATCTCCAAGCACAGCACTGGGGGCAGTGTGTGTGACAGAGAGGGAAAAGCACCCGTGGGCTTTGCAGAGCATCCCTCAGTGCCCCAAGGACACCCTGGAGGCAGCAGAAAACAATTCCAGTCCCTGGGGAACTTTTCAGCTTTTATCACACAAAAAAGTGCCAATGTTTTACCTGTTTTAGTCTCTGTTTCTTCAGTTTGGAGGATCACGAGTCTCTCCTTCTCCTCCGAGGGGGCTACAGTGGATTCACTCTTGGCACTGTGGACAGGGCTGGGTGAAGTCAGGCTGCAGAGCAAGGCAGGAACAGCTCTTTTAGATGAAGGTGATGTTGATCAGCACTAATTTTCAACAAGCATTTCTCCATATTCACTTTTATCTAAGAATTATCTGTACCCCAGAGAAACCTTCAACAACCCAGCCTGGACATGCAATTTTTTGAATTCAGACTCTCACACAGAGGTAGGACCACACTCAGGAGTAATTTACTGCCAGCCTTATGCTGGACAAAAAGCCACCCTGGCTTCATCTCTTGCTCCAGAGCTTTCGGATGCATCATTTCAACTTTAAATCCCAATATATTTGAGAGTCAGATTCCACTCACTCATGTTCTTCGATTAAAACTTCTTGGAAGTGCCCACATATTTTCACAGGAGCCATCTCAGCTGACTGGGAGGTTCAAGCAATCTTTTTCTCGGAAATTCTTCCTAAGTGCATCTCCCAGACAACATCAAAAGGTGGCTGAAGCTCACTGACCCATTCAATGTACCCCGAAAAGTCGCAGGAATTAATCCTTGCAAGTGTGAGCAGGAGTTAATTTTTCATTCTCCCCCAACACAGAAACAAAGGGCAGGGAACAAAAAGAAAAACAGTGTGGAAATAATATAATAGGTTTAGAAAAATAAGAGGCTTCAGCAGCTCCCTCCCTGCATCTTCCCAGCCCTGCTGCTCTGTCTCCCACTGCTCCCACAGAATGGGAAAAGCCCTGCAATAGAGATGGAAATGACTTGCTGCTCCTGCCTGCCCCACTCCCACGGCCAGGACGAGCCTCTCCTCATGCAAATTACAGACCTGAGTCCAGTTTTTTGTGGTCCAGACTTCCCCCATGTTAAAGTGAAAGAATAATCATTGTCCAGTAGAAATCTCCAACAGGGACAGTGCCTGTCCTTTCAGGTGGGTGCATGATGCTTAAAGGGCTCCTGGCCACCTGGCTTTGCTCCAGGATTTACCTCCAGGAATTCCAAATCCATCACATCAGTCCCTCATTAGAAATATTTTTAATATCAAATTTGTAACCAGCCCCCACTCCTGCTCATTGCTGAATGGGGGCATGGCATAAAATTATGGGTTTTTTTCTTAAATGCTGTTTATTATTTGATTTGGCAGTTCTGCTGGCATTGCATTATGTAACAAGGGCCAGAAGAAGGGATGAAACTTTCACACAACACAGATGCCAGCAGGAAGCCCAGCTGGTCCGACATGGCCAGCAGCTCCAGGAGGGATTTCACTTCCTTCTAGGAACAGATCTCAGAATTCCCTCCCTCCTATTCCCAGCTGATTCTCTGAACCTGCCCTCACCCCGAGGCACTGCTGGTTCTCATCCCTGCAAAAGCTGTCCCAGAAAAACACCACCAGCCACAGATGGGAGAGAAGGTGGTGAAACAGGGGAACCGAAAAGGATGAGCAGGATGAAAAACAGGGCTGTGAGCCTGGAAATAACATTCCAAATCCGCTTCTCCCAGCACTGGATCCACAGCCCAAAGCCAATGAAAGGCACCACAGGTGGGGATAGGTCCCCACAGCACAGAGAGCTTTACATTTCCTTTACATTCCCACATCCCCAGACCCTTTCCAGGCAGTTTTCCTATTTCAAAAGGCCACTGGGTTCAGCCAGCATCCATAACCACCTCCCAAAAATTGCAAACAGTGGCAGAGCCAGAGGCAGCTGAAGCAGCAGCACAGGTCAGGTTGCTTTCTGCATCACCCAGTTAATTCTGGAAACACTTGCCCAGGTTCTGTATCAGTCCAAGCCATCAGAGTATGAAATACCCGCTGATGCAATGCCTTTAAAAGTGCACAACAATTCCCTATTAAAGCATGCAGAAATGAGGGCTGGGAAACGAAAGCTTTCCAAGAGAGATTTATGATGCAAACTGCTCCACTTTATTCCTTTCACCACTCGGTTCCTTAACCCACATCCTGCCTCCCCCGAGCCCCAGATCCGCCAGCACAGCCGAGGCTTCGGGGCAGCGAACCCCAGCGCTGCCGGAGCCCCCCGAATTTTAATAAACACCCCATCCCTGCTGTTCCCGAGGACAATGGACACAATCGCTCACCATTTGACCTGCTTCCCTCCCATGATCCCACTTGAACCTGTGGCCTCACAGAATCCGCAGGATCCCGGCTCCGCTCATGCCTCCTTCCCTTCTTCACACGCCCAGGGGCCGCCAGCTCCTGTCAAACTCCTGCAGGAAGCTTTGCAAGCCAGAGTGCCGAGAAGATTCCCGGCAGAAACAACACACACACACACAAAATAACCAACTCAGGGGCTCCGCCGGCTGCGAGGCAAATCCGCAGCCCCCACAAACGGGTTTGGTTCCGGAGCCGGCGAATTCTGCAGCCTGCCTTTGGCTCCCGCTGCTTTTCCTCGCAGGTTATTTGTCTCCTGCTGCTGCATTTTGCTCAGCTGCACAGCCGGTTGTTTTCATCGCAAGGCTCCGGGCTTGCCGGGGGTGTTCCTCATCCCATCCCGCCCTCCTTGTGCTGCCGAGCATCCGAGGAGCCGCCGGGGGAAGGAGCTGCTGCCGGCGCGGGGTCCCTGAGCTGCCGGGGGGATGCGGGCTCTTCCCAGGCAGCTCTCCCCAGCTTCCAGAGGGATGCGGGCTCTCCCCAGGCAGCTCTCCCCAGCTTCCAGAGGGATGCGGGCTCTCCCCAGGCAGCTCTCCCCAGCTTCCAGAGGGATGCGGGCTCTCCCCAGGCAGCTCTCCCCAGCTTCCAGAGGGATGCGGGCTCTTCCCAGGCTCTCCCCAGCCCCAGGCACGGCTCCCTGTCCCTCCTGCTGTCACACGGGCTGTGCAGGCACAGCCTTTCTCCGAGATGCCTGGCTCAGGGGTGGGGGAGGGAATGCTGCTGGAAGGGGAGGGGAAAGGGAGAGGGATGGGTGAGGGGCTCGGCGGCCTGGGAATCATCTGATTTTTGGCAAATTTTTCCGTGAATCATTTCGGCAGCCTGCGCTCGTTGGTGCCGCCGTCGCTGGGAATTGTGTGAGCGAGGCTGGGAGGGCTCGGAGCGGGGAAGGAGCCGCTGCAGGGCCGGGGATGCTGCCCCGGGACACCGCAGCAGCAGGACCGGCTGGAGGGGGGTCGCTGCACTCAATAACGTCTCTCACCAATAAAAAAAGCATCTCGTTTCTCCCAGCCAGTTCTCCGAACGGAGCTGAGCCCATTTCTCCCCCGAGGAAAGGGAAAGCATCTTGTTTTCATCGTGCAGAATTGTGTCAGCAGAGACACCCCCGGCAGCTGGAGGGGAAGAATGCTCCCGGTTTTTGATCACTTTTGGAAAGATTCCCGCTGTGTTCTGCCCTATCAGCAATAATATCACCCTTGCATTGTGGGCAGAGAATCCATGACATTATGGGGAAAAAGAAAATAAAAACGCAGGATGAGCAGAGAGATTTTTGTTTACCACCAAAAATAGGAGGAACCAGCAGCCACCTGGTCGGGTAGAAGAATCCATCAAATATTCCAGCTCCCTTCAACTGAGGGATGAGAGCAAGGAGCAGAATGTGGCACTCCTGAGCTCACGGTTCAAGAGCCAATGCCAAGGTCCTGTGGCATTATCCATGAAATGCTGCTGCCAAGAGCAGGATTTTTACATCCCCCCTCAAAAGCACACTGCTGACATCATGTGGAGGCACTGCTCCAGCACTGCCTCACCGGGAGCCCCACGCTCCTCCAAAAGTCTATTTATAAACACGCCCTCAATGACACGCAGCAAAACTGGGGGATAAACACAAACTCTTGTGTTTTTCTCCTCTGTTGGGCAAAGCAATCTTAATTTTCAGGTACACAGAGAATTATTGGCGCTGTGGAGCGTAAAAATTGGCCTGAGAAACGCTGGGGAAACGTCCTGCCTGCTGAGAGGCTGTCAGTGGCAATCTGTCCTTGGCAAATGAACTCCTCACTCCCACGCAGACGGGAGGGAGGCACTCGGGGAACAGCCCAGGCAGGGGAAGGACACGGAAAATCAGACTTGGGGCTTTCAGTGGGAATGGGAGACTCTGAACCAAAGAGCTGCAGCTCCCCACGTGCAGCCCTGCCCTCGGATCTGCTCCAGATGAGATTAGCTGGAGCACAGCACCATTTCCAGAGGGAGCTCCAGTGTGTTCAGTAACACAGTTCTTGCTCTTCCGAGTAGCTTCTGGCTCTCTGGGGGGAAAGGGAGCGGCTTCCCTTTACTAGGAAGCTCTCCATGCTGGATCAGCTCCCTCACTGGAGTGATTTTTCTCCCAAAGCCCTTTTCTCAGCTGCATTTTCTCTCCTATATCCATGAAAGCAACAAAAAACTGCTTCACGTTGATCCCTGAGGTTTCACCCTCCAGACCAGCCAGGGATGCCCTTTTCCATGAGAGCTGAGCAGATTTTGGTGAGGAGAAGAGGCCCTTGAGGGAATGTCAGGCAGAGGACACATCCTGGCAATCAAATTCCTTACCTGGAAGGGTGGGACTCCAGGGGCACGTTCTGCTGCCCCTCGTACTGCTGCACCAGGGCCCGCACGCTCCAGTAGGGATTCTCAATCTCCTCATCCATGCTGCTGTTCCTGGCGGTGACAATCACAGAATGAGGGGGAGCCTCACCTGAGTGCAGCTGGAATTCTTCTGTCTCCAAAAAGGAGGTGGGGAAAGCTAGGGAAAAGGAGGTAAGGAAGAGGAGACAGCTGGAAAAATGCCGATTTTCCTATCAGGGATTGCCATCTTCTTGGTGTTAAGGGAAAACAGGCAAACAGGCCTTGTTGTTTTAAACTCACCCCTAATTCTGGGACTAGAAAACTCCAGAAGCTCTGGGAATGCAAGGAAACATCACAAGGACTGGCTTCTCTGAAGAACTCCAAGGCCTTTTGCAAGGGAAACCTTTAACATTTCATTTTTCAACACAATTTACCATTTCAGCCTGGTTTCCAGACTGTTTCATGGGTGCTTCCTCGAGCCAGTATCAAACGGGCAAATGACCTTCAGCTGTGTCAATGAAACCCTGCACAGCCCCAGCACCTGGCTCCCAGTTAAATGTCATTGCTATTATTGTTATTGTCACCCTCACAGCACCTTTGGCAAGGGGCAAACGGGATTTTCAGAATCACTCTGTGTGTGTGTGTGGATTTTCAGCATCCCCAGGACTCAGCAGCCACCTGGAGCAGTGGGAGGAGCAGTGCAGGAGCCAGAATGGACTTGTACAACATCCTCAGCTCTGGAAGTAAAGCTCCCAGAGCTCCGGGGTGAAGAGCTGCCTTGTGTTTCACTTGGCGTGAGAACATCTCCCAGGAGACAGCAGCAAGGGCAGCACAGCTCCCTGTGCCCGGGCTGTGACTCCCTGTTCTGTTCCAGGGAGATAAAGACAGACCCAGCTGCTGGTTTGCTGGAACACCTGAGAACAGCAGGGCCAGGTCAGTGCCCCCTCTGCGAGGGCACTTTCCAGGTGTTTTTGCACAACAGGACCTCCCTCCCGCCAGGAATAAAACGGACAAAGATGCATTTCTTTTCATTTCCGTTTGAGTTTGAATCCAACCCAGCCTCACAAGAGCAGGGAAGAGCCCCTCACCTCTGTCTGTGCCTGAACACGTCGCGGCCGGAGTGCTGGACATCCTGCCGGACATCGGCCAGCGCGGCCACTGCCCCTTGGGCCACGGCGGCGGCCGAGCGCGGCCGGAGGCTGCCCGGGGGGGCTGCCCAGCTCCTGCCCCCCGAGCCGGGGCTGCCAGCCCTGCCAGAGCCCGGCTTGAAGTGAGCAGCCAAGGCCAGGATCAGCCTCATGGTGGATTTCAAGTTCCCATCGACGATATCTGCAAAATGCAAATGTTCGGGTCGTTAACGGGAGGTGCCGGCGGAGCTGTGGCTGCCCGGGGAGGTGAAGATAATTAAAGGCAGCGGGGCTGCTCCAGCTCAGCTCTGGGGCTGCAGGGCACAGCAAAGTGCCTGCCACCTCCCCAGCACAGGTTCAGAGCTCTGAGCAGCCCTGGGCCTCCCTTTATGGCCATTTCCAGCAGTTAATTACTGAACACATAATTACTGAATGCTCACTCAGAAGCGGAGCAGTTACTGAGGACTGACCACTGACTTTATTAGCAGAGAATTCCCTTTTTTAAAACACAAAAGGCAGAACAGCAACGCGTTTCTCCAGTGGTGGCATCCTGTGCCATAAACTGTTTGCAGCACCCTGCAAATGTTAATTAATCATATTCAGTGATATCACACCAGTATTTTCCAGCACACTGATGTCATGGCAAGGATCAGCCACTCTTCCAGACCAAGATTTCCCAAAACAATTTAGTCAGAGCTACTCAAAGTCCTGACTAAACCACGCCACAGACATGTGATTGTGCATTGTGTCTCCTCTCTGTTTCCAGCCCATGACTTCCAGTGAACCACAAATATTTTTTCCACGTCTCCTTTCACTCTAGCAGGTTTAAGTGTCCTTTTGGTGAAAGATTCCAAGCCTGTATTCCTCACTGCACCACTACCTGGGCTTCTGAGTGCTCAGTAGCAGGGAAAAAAGTCACTTTTTTTCCTCTGCATTGTCCATCTTTCAGCCCAAAACCTTCACTAAACCAGAGGGAGGGAAACCCCCAACTCCCCCACAAACTGACACATTAATTTACTCATAAATTACCTGTTTGATAGAAAGCAAAGCCAGAAACAGGATTTCAACAGCTAAAACCACCCCCGGGGCCATGTACCTTTAGCTGACGTCTGGTGCATGCGGATCTTTCTCGATGCCACGAACTGTAAGACTTTCTCCACATTTTCCCTCATCTCCTGCTGGCTGCTGGGGTTGACCTCGATGCCACTCAGCTTCTCACCAGCTGGAGGAAGTGGAAAAGCTTTATCAGAGGAGAACTGAACCGCTGGGCACTGTCAGGGGGATTGCTGGGACCGCTCTGATCTCATGGCTGGCTGCTACACGGGGCTCTTGTCCTGCTTAACAGGAACCCAGCACCAGGAATAGCTGGGTTTGGGGCTGGGTTGGGATGGTGGCAAGGTTTTGGGGGCTGGAGCAGGTGAGGAACTGAAGCAGGTGGCACAGACTCGCTTGGGAGAGGTTTGGAGAGCTTGGGCAGGGGATGAGTGTGAGGAGGAAGGAGCAGCAAGGACAATGACCTCACTGCACCCCCATTCCCTGTCCCCCTGCCCAGGGACAAGGGATGACATCAGCAAACAGGTCACTCTTCCCAAAAAACACCCCCTAACCCCATGCCAGTCCCGTGGGAGTTCCCAGTGCCCCTGCCAGGTTCCCCATCTGCTCTAACAGCCTCTGAACCATAAGGGCTCTAATAGAATTGCATTTATGATCTGATTTATGATTGTTTTCCCTCCTCGTGAGCTCTGCCACCCCCAGCAACATCTGCCTGACAGATGCCAGAGCCAAGGCAGCCCCTCCACACCAGAGCCAGAGCCGAGGGGGAAAAACAGGGCCAGATGGCACCACTGACCTACAATCTCGATGAGCAGGGCAAGAGTGACCCCGTCCCGCAGATCCTGCCTCAGGTCCTGCACTGGCCTCACTGCTGGCTTCTTCTTCAGCTGGGAGTTCACCCAGGCCACATAGGCCTGCAGCTGTTGCTGAAACACAAAACAAAATGTTTGCGTTGCAGGGGACTGGCAGGGATCTCGCTTTTCTCTCTGCTCTTCACAGATCTGAGTCTTCTGCCCTCGCAGACAAACAGCAGAGGTCTCGCCCCAAAGCCTGGCTGACATCCCTGCCTGCTGTGGGCAGCTCAGCCCTCGCCAGGCTGGGAGCAGGGAGCAGGACAGGACTCCTGAGCTGAGCACACAAAGAGCTTTTCATTTCTTCTGCATTTGAGCCAAACCACTGCTGTCATCTCCTCGCCTTGGGGGCCACAGTTCTCACCGTGCCCCATCCCCAAAGCAGAAAACCCACAGTGCAGGAGCAGGGAACCCCGAGTTATTGCCCATTGAACAATTCCAGCACAACCCGGGGAGGTTTCCTGGAAGAGACAGGAGCCTCCCCCTGTAACACTCCCAGCGTGGCTCATTTGGAACAGTTGTACAGCCCCTCCACGTCCTGGGAGCTGCCTCAGCACTTCCAGTGGCCCAGTTTCTACTCCTGCATGCAGGGAAGCTGGCTTGGGCCCTGGGAGCCAGGAACAGGGACTGGCCAGGAGGGATGCTGTGTGTGGGAGAGACCAGGGAAACTCGGGCTCCTGGTCACTCTGAGAGACCAGGGAAACTCAGACTCAGACCAGGGACACTGAAACTCAGACCAGGGAAACTCAAACTCAGACCAGGGACACTCAGACTCGGGCTCCTGGTCACTCTGAGAGACCAGGGAAACTCAGACTCAGACCAGGGACACTGAAACTCAGACCAGGGAAACTCAGACTCGGGCTCCTGGTCACTCTGAGAGACCAGGGACACTGAAACTCAGACCAGGGAAACTCAAACTCAGACCAGGGACACTCAGACTCGGGCTCCCGGTCACTCTGAGGACCCATCTGGCACAAATGACCCAAGGAGCAGATCCCAGTGACCTTTCCCTTTCCACCCCCCTCTCTGTGACCCTTGCAGGGCTGCTGGAGAGGCTGCAATCCCTTTGGCCAGGGCTGCTGTGGGACATGGAGGGTAAACAAACTGATCCATTTATGGGATTACCTCCCTTTTCACTAAGCTTCCCATTATTGTGCCCATGCAGCAGGTTTCAAGCCCCCATTCCATATGATCTCAGCAGTGTCAGGCAGAGTTTATGCTTTTACAGCCCATCGAAGTCACAATCTGGTCACAGCCTCGCTCTTAATTATCCTGACATAGGAAATCCAACTTTAATCACACATGGCTCGCTCTGCTGGTTCAGAAAGGTGCCTGGACCTGTGCTGAGGCAGCTCTGCTCACTCAGCAGAGGCTGGGGAGATGAAAGGGGCAGGCTGAGGGGCTGCCCTGATGGCTCTGGGGGAAAAGGGAGCAGAAATGTCAGATCTGATCCATCTTTGCTGGAGCAGACCTGGCCTGCCCTGGGGAGGGGCTCTGCAACTTCTGCTGCTGTAGTGGCAGCGAGGCCCAGCCCCAGAAACCTTTATTTTCTACTTTTTCTAATCATTTTAGGAACTGGCACTGATTCCCCAAGGACACAGCCCCTCCCAGCCTGCAGAAAATCTGCAGTTTTTGGAGGAGCCTCTGTGCCTCCTCCACTTCTGTCTCATTTAAGGGAAAAACCCTTTCACCAAGCACTTTGTTTTCTGTTCCTTCTCTCAGAACATTCCTCGTGCATTCACAAAAAAAAGAATTTTTGGCAAGATTTTAGTCTCTATCTCTTAAAAGCAGGAGGAGGTTGACACCATTATTATTAGAAAATTAAAAAAAAAAAAAATCATTCCTAAATCTCAGAGCAGTTACATTTTAAACAATGAGCATTAAAAGGAGGCTTCTGAGGCAATGGAATTGGGATGTCACCAGGACAAAGTCGTTTCATTGCCACGGCTGCTGTAATTCTGCAGACTTACACTTCATTAACAGACTTGGTTGGTTTTGGGTGGTTTCCATTAAACATAAGATTTTCCTGCAGGCGTTCAGACAGTTGGACTGAAGAGCATTTCCTAACTTTGTACCCAAAACCCTGGCAGACTTCAGCAAGAGCCCTGGATTGCTGCAGAACTCCGAAGCCAGGGAGGGAGCTGCCACTGCTGGCAGCTAGGGCAGCATCTGACTGAACTTAGCGAGGAAATTCACCAGAAATTAAAGTTTAGTGACCTAAAACTGGCAAAGTGCTGTGAAAGGCATGAAGGGACAAAGCCCCCGAGCTGCTGACCAGAACTCCAATGGCAATTTTTGAAGCTGGAGGGTCCAAAATGCTTCACTTCTCCATCAGCTGGGGAGCAACAAAGGACACTGTGGGCCACACCTTCAGCCCTTCAACACAGCCACCATGCCCCAGTGGGTGATCCACACCTCTAAATCCACAGATCCGGGCCTCTAAAAAAAGTGGAAGATTTTTTGTTTCGCCCCCTCAGGATTCCTTTGTTTCAAGCCCCAAGGCAGCTACTTCAACACAGCCCTAAATGTTATCACAGCAACGTGCTCTGCTGCCTCGATGGGCATCATTCCTGCCACCAACACAACAAAACACTCCAGGGGTCAACTTCCAGCACAGGGAGGACAAAGATTTGCTGGGATGTGTCCTGCCCTGGCAACAGCAGCTCTTCCCAGCCCATCCCACCACACCAAAACACTCCTGAGCTGCATCTGCCCCCAGAAATGCCCCAAAGCCACAGGTTCCATCCCCGCTGGGGGCTGCAGGCATCACAACACCCACGCTCACACAGGTCTCAGCTCCTTTTAGCCAACAAAATTCTGAAAAAATAAAAAGGTCTGGGAACAGCTGTGACACACCTCAAGTGCTCCTGCTTGCCCTGCTTTGGTGTGAGCTCCTGCTCAGCCCAGCCTCAGAATTTTCAGGGCTCAGCTCCTCACCAACACTTCTTCCAAACCCAGAACTTTTCAGAGGAAAACCAGCCTGGTGTGGGGTTTGCTGTACAGAACACACATTATTTAGGATTATGGTGGAGCTAAGCTTAATCCTGTTTACATTAACACAGCTTTGTGTTCCAAAAAAAGCCCTTTTTACCTGTACCTTGCCGTGGGGAAGAGCAGCAGCTCTGCCTGAAGGGAGCTGGAGCCCAGGTTGCCCCAGGCTGAGCTTTGTGGGGTGTTTCTGTCTTACCCTGGGAGACTTTGCAGGGCAGGAGAAGATTTTTAAAGCGAAGTGTTAGGGACTACAGGACATCCCAACAGAGTTCCACGTGCAAATTACAGGCTGGGACATATGAGGGTAATTTTTACCTCTCTGGGAGTAAAATATTGCACATTTTGGTGTTCAACAAATGGACAAAATCTTTTTTTTTTTAGCAAGGAGGGCCTGCCCTGTTTGCTCTCATCTTTGAGTAGATCCTGAGTCCTTGTTTCCTTCTAGAAACTGATCCCTTCCCTACATTAATTTGATGAGTTGGAATCCATCCTCACCACTGGATTTAGAGAATCATCCTGCCAGAATGACATTTTTAAAGCTCTTTACACTGAATTCCCTTTATGCACTGCTTTGATGAGTTGGAATCCATGATTATTGTTTGATTTAGGGAATCATCCTGCTAGAATGAGGTTTTTGAGGCTTTTTACACTGATTTCCCTTTGTTGCACAGTTGTGGCCACTGCTCAAGCCCCAGGTCTGACGAGGTCAGCAAGAAGAGCCCTCGTGCTGCCAGGATGAAAGGAATTCACTGTTCCTCCCTGCCAGAGCCCTGAACCAAAGGTCTGCAGCAGCCTAATTGCATCAGGATGTGCTGGTTGAGGCCCTGTATGATTTCTAAGCTTTCTGACATTACCTTAATTAGATGGGAACTGTAATTTTCCATCCAGCCTCCCTCCAGCTTGCTGATGAATTTTTTGTTGTTGTTCAAGAAGGCCTTTGTAGAAGCAGAAAGCACAAACTCCCAAGCAAAGAAAACGATTCCCTCTGCTCTCAAAGGCAGCAAAAGATTTGTTTTTCCCTCTCAAAATTGATGCTGGAACGTGATTCAGGTTTTTCAGTGTATTCAGATGCATCCAGCAGTGAAAACCACCCAGTTCTGACCACAGTGATGCCAGAATGACCAACAGCACCCACAGGAGTTCTCCTTCATAAAACTCTTAATTTCAAGCAGGTGTTGATTTCTGCAGTGCCCAGCTCTCCAGCAGGACATGGAATTTTTGACTGCAGACTTTTCCACATTTTTCTCAGTTCTTTCTTTACCCATTAACAGGAGGAGCTTAAGTGTAAGCAGCAAGGCCCAGTTCCATCCAAACTCCTTAAATTATTTCTGCCACTTTGATTTTCACTTCTTGTAATGCCAAAAACTGCCATGGCCCATTCCAGAGTCATCCAGCTTCCAGTGCAGGATGAAGTAATCCCCACCTGTGCCTAAATACACTGATATTTCATTAATTTTGTGCTGTGAAAGGGCTGAATAATGCAAATGTAAGATCCTGAACCAGCAGCACCTCTCACATGATGCTCAGCAGGTATCTGAGGCCCTTTCCCCACCCAGGCAGAGTTTCTGTGCCAGCTACAGGCAAAACAAAGCAGTAAAAACTGCTAAAAAGCTGAGCTTTGAGGGCAAAGGAGTCCAGAGAGGACCCCAAAGAGGGTTTTGGATTCACCCCGAGTTGCCAGGTGGTTCCACTGCCCCCAAGCAAAGCCCAAGGTGTGTCCAAGCAGGCTGCACTGGCACATCCCCCAGTGCCCCGGGGAGGAAAGGAGCCCTGCTCCTCCTGCAGCAGCATCCCCACCCCAGGCAGGGCCAGGCAGCTCTGAGAGGAGCCTGAGCCGCCAAAATCTGCAGGCAGGGACCTTGCAGAGGGGAGGGACACCCAGGGAGGCTCCCTGGCCCAGGATGAAGGGCCCTAAAGGCACATTTAGGACACAGAATTTTGAATTCCCTCTGCCCATGACTTGCTGGCAGTGTGGCATCCCCTTTACCTCTTTCTACCCATAAAGCAGCTGCAATAATCTTCATATTCCTGGTAAAATGGTTTGAGAACCAGAAATCTGTCAGTGCTCCTGTGCAAATGCTCTGTAAGGACACCCTGCCAAGGGACAGCCTGGCTTAGCCATCAAGGCAGGGATTGAGTCCTAACTGCTCCAGCCCTAATCCTATAGAGCAGCAAACACATCCTTCCCTTGCTGAGAAGTCCCACTGCTGGCCAGGCACCAGGGTTTGGGGGAAAATGGATAACAGAGCAAGGAATGGTCTGCTGAAGCACATCTGGGGGTAAATCCAGGTGTGAGGAGCCCCAGCTGTGTCTTCTGTCTGTGCTGGAGGCTTGGGGGGGTTTCAGGGCAGCCCAGCCAGGTCAGACACCCTGGAAAGGCTCAAAGGGTTCCTCAGACCCAGCTGGCTTTTGCAGGGTGGGGAAGGTGTGAAATGCTGCCAGCCTGACCCCAAAACAGAGCTGGGGTGACAAAGCAGCAGCACCTCTAGAGCTTGGTGTGTTCAGGGAGGGATTCACTGCTCCAGGGAGCACTGGGGCTGAGCAGGATGAGGGAGCCACAAGTCAAAACAGCTCTCCATGGTGAATCCTATTAATCCTATAAATAGCCCTGGCAGCAGGAGAGGGTGAGTGCCAGCTCATTCAGAGATCACCCAGCAGAGACCTTTGTGTCACAGAGCAGGACCCTGCCCCGAGGGGAGCAGAGCCAGAGAATAACCCCAAACACAGAAACAAACCACAGTCAGCCCCAGGGCGAGCACTGACCTCCCAGGCAGGATGGCAGCTCAGCCCCACGGCGGGACGAGGCAGAGAAGGGCGAAGCAGAGGGGTTGTACCTGTGGGAAATGCTGGGGTTACCCACTCAGCTGAGAGCCAGGGGGATGCTCCATGAAACCCCCGGAGAGGGACAGAGCACAGCCCTGCAGCCCTGCCTGCCTGCCCACAGCTGGCAGGAGCAGCTCCCACCTCAGCAGTGGGAGAGATTTCCCCTGGTGGGCAGGTAACGCTGCATTTCACTTCACTGGGAGGCCCTGCTTTCCAAACAGCCTCTGCTTGTGCCCTTAAAGTCTCCCTGTCCTCCCTGGAATGAATTGTTTGTTCAACATAATCTCGTGGTGGGGGAAGAAAATAGTTTTTTGAAATGACTCACTGCACACAAGCAGCCACATAATTAAGTTTGCCAGAGGAAATGATCCTCCAGCTCGAAAAAGAGAAGGTGTGTTATTGTTAAAATGCAGCTTGGAGCTGCCAGGCCCACTTCTGACACATTTCTCTGTGCCCCATCTGTTTTCAAGGCCTGACAGAAGTGTCAGCACATAAATAAACTGCATTTCCCGGAGGAAAGGGAACAGGCTGGGGCCACATGGACAGAGTCAGCACAGATGAGACCCCTCTCTGTGGTTCCCTTTCATTATAAACTCCTGCTTTTAGCAGCCACACATCCCCAGGGCACCATCCAGCTGTGGGATTGAATTATTTATCTGCCTGGGAGCTGCAGAAGTCCCCACAAACAGCAGGGAAGCACCTTCAAGGCAGGGCAGGCCATTAATGAGGGGCTTTAATGCCCACGGGGGGACTTTGCTGCATCTCAACATCAAACAAAACCATCCTGGCTTCAGATGTCTGCAGGTGACAGCGTCCACGAGGGCTCTGGCTCTGAAAGGGAAGGGGGAAAAGGGAAATAAACTGGCCTGAAGTGACAATTCAGCAATTTAGGGGCGCCTTCAGCAGGATGTGATTCCTCACATGGCGGAGAAAGCACCAGCCCGGCCTGAGCTGTGCCGAGAACAGGCAGGAGCGCAGGAAGGACAGCGATGCTGCCTGCTCCAGCACTAATTAGGGGATAATTGGGCTGCTGAGGTGGCCCTCAGTCCGAAGGGATGGAGAGGGAGAGGGAAGAGGAGGCAAGGGGACAAAAGAAACTGCCCCGTAGCCTCTTGGCTGTGTTGGGTTTGGTCGCCACCCTGCGCGGTCAGAGGCACGCACCGGGATGGGGACACGCTTCCACTTCCATTTTTGTGTAAATAAACACCCAAACAGGCAAGCAGAGAGGGGCAGGGCGCCCAGCTGGTGATCACAAGGGCGCGAACGGAACGGCGGAGTTGCTCTCTCATCTCCAGCGCCTGGGGTGGGATGCACGTCCTTGGCAAGCCACAGGGCCTCCCCTCGCTAAGCTGATCTCAGTTTTACTCTCGTCGGAGGGTGTGAGGAGGCAGAGATCCCCTGAGTCTGTTTCTGTGGTGGGAGAGGGAAGTTTCTGCCACAGCTGAGCTGCCCGTGGGTAAAACCAGCCGGGGTGAGGCACTGAGCATCACTGGGCTTTGCTCCCGTTATCAATTATGTTATTAATAAATAAGTTTCTATTCGTGCCTGAGGAGGATGTGCTGCCCCCGAGCACAGGAAGTATGAGCTCGATCTAAACCCAGACCTTGGCCGGCTAAAAATGAGCCTGACCCTGTGAGGAGGAGGAGGGGATGGAGCGATTCCAGCTCCGCCCGGCAATCCAAGGAGCCTGGGGCCGCCCTGGAGCCGGGGGCAGGCTCAGGTTTCACCCCCAGTTTGTTTTCCCGGTGGGGACCGGAGCCGGGGAGCCCAGCAGCGATGTCCAGTGTTCATTTTCTGTGGGTAACGGGGTCGTGGAGGCACAGCAGCCGAGCGCTGCACGGCTGAGGAATCACCAAACACTAAACAGAATTAAGTTCTGCGCTCTAAGAAAGAATAAACCCCCCCCAAAAGAAGATCCCTGCGACCAAGTGAGAAATAAAATAGTGGTTCCAGCAAATCCCCCACCGTTTTTCTTCCTTTTCAGCTTACGGACAGCACATCGTGCTCCAGCATGTGCTGCCCGGGCATTACTGTGTCCATAAATATCCAACAAAACACATTTTTTGTGCCCCCTAAAGAGGGAAGTGCCACTGCACTCCCCACACAGCCACAGGATTCCCGTCTCTGGAGTTTCTTGGCGCTTGCCCTTATTTTACGATTCATTACTCTCCTAGCAGAACAGGCAGATAGAGAACACTTTGAAAATTACATTTTCCTGACCAAGCTGAATTTCAGTCCCCTGGGGATTCAATATACAGAAAAAGATGGGGGGGGAAACCCCAAAACAGCTCTTTGTCAGCCTCTCCCTACAAATATGAGTCCACAAAGCAGATTTACAACCCGCAGCCACACAGACACCGCACAGCCCTCAGGAGAGGAGTCGATTTTACACAATAAACGCTGCCCCACAACCTCCAGCAGTTTATATTATTTACCGGGACAGCAGCAAAGCAGCGAGAAGAGCATAAAACCCCCCGAGGTGCACAAACCCCGCCTGAAAAACCAGCCACAAACTCCTCACCAAACTCCTGCCGGATCGCAGCCCCTGGTGAGGAACCTCGCTGTGTCCCCCCTTTTCTGCCCCACGGAGCACCGAGAACGTAACAATTCTGCACGAAACCATTCCGCCTTCCTCCCGGCGAGGCTCGGGGACGTGGCTTTACCTCGGTGAAGCCCTCCTGAAGAATATCCAGCAAATTCCCCCTGGCCAGGCAGGCGAGCATCGTCCCGGGCGAGCCGCCGGCGGCGGGCGGGGGGCTCAGGGGATGCGGGGCTGAGCTGCCGGCGCCTCGGGGCGCCTCTCCCTCCTCTTCCTCCCGAGCACAAAGGCCGGGAGCTCATCGGGAAGGGCGCTCATGGTCCCATCTGTGCAGCCCGGGCAGAGCCGAGCCGGAGTCGCGGCTCGCTTTGGGCATGCTCGGCGGGAGGAGGGAGCAGAGATGTCACACGGTTGTCACGGCAACGCCGCGGCTTTACGAGATGCAGGCGCAGGGAAAACATCTGAAACCCATTTCCAGCCAAAACCAGAAAAAAAAACCCCTTCCCGAAAGCCGCTGTGTAAATGAGATTTTTCAAACCCGCCATACACAGAGAGCCCCGCTTGGTGTGGGGGTAGAGAGGAGGAGGAGGAGGAGGAGGAAGGGAGGGAGGGAGGTGATGCCTTGCACGGGGAGCAGAGCACAGAGCGAAGGTCGCTGTGCAGCCACAGGAAGCTGCAAGCCAGGCCACCACAGCTGGGAGGTTTGCAAGTTTGGGCATTGCACTTTTCAATGCGACAAAAAAACCCAAAACCGAACCAGAGAGAAAACGTTCAGACAATTAAACGCAACCCCCAGCTCGTTGTCTACACCTATAAGTGCAGCCAGCACAGAAAATTAGTGTCGAATATCTCCAGGCTGCCTCTCGGAGTTGGTGTCACCTTACAGGAAGTGCCCAGGGGGAAAGGAGAAAAAGGAAAATGAAACCAGAATGGGTGAAAGCCCCTCCAGTCAGGGGCTCTGCCTGGCAGGCTCAGAGCAGCACTGACCCCGCTGCCCTCAGGTCCCAAAATATCTTGCCAAACGTTTCTCACTGTGAGACGCATTTAAAAACAAAATTTTTTTCCCCCCTGCCTAAGCGTTGAAGCATCCTGAGGAAAAATCAACGGCATAATTTCACAGTTTTAGCCTGTCACAGCTAAAATACAGAAAGAGAAGCAACAGGTCACTTCCCTCTGCAACCAGCCCAAAAGGAGGCGGTTCCCTCGCCTCCAGTTTTAAATTATTCATGTTTGCTCTCCCTGCTTTTCATAATTCCATGGGAGCGGACATTTTTATGTTTTTTAATCAATTCTAATACCACATCTGTTAAGCAAAACAACAGATTACAGCGAGGCTTTGCACAAAGCCTTGTAAGCTGGAGCTGCTGGGGGGTTGGAGCCTTGATCCTGTTTACTTTTGAGCTCCAAAATGCCATTAAATAAATATTTAACCCCATTTTTAATGCAATTGAGTAGCTTATGCCTGTGCAATTCCAATAAAATTTTGTGGGAAAACGAAATGGTTCCCCCATGAGACAAAAAGTGACCTAATTTTGAAGGAAAAACCGACAAAACACACTCTGAGCTTCCACTGTGGACTTTAAAATGCTCTTCTTGACTAATAATTTATTGCATATATTTCTATTTATTACATTATCTATATTTACCACCTGATTTTTACATGGTAAACACACATTCATAGAGGATTTGGAATATAACAGGGAAGGATGCTGAGATTTTTGGGTCAACCAAGAAGAGCTGGGACTGAAGTCTGGGATCCAGGGGCTCCCTTTCATCCCATCTCCCCTTGCAGAGCCCCCTCCTGCCCCACCACCAGCACAGCAAAGGAAAAATGTTCTGAATATTCTCCTTTTCCCTGCCAGGTGCAGGTACAGTCCTGCTCAGAGGTTTCCTCATCAAAGATTGGCTTCTGCAGGAGGTTTCTCATCTCTGCCTGAATGCCAGGGAACAGAAAGCAGGCTGGACATGCTGAGCCATTCTTCTGTCCTTTGTGGGCACACAAATGGCTCTGGGGTGGGTGTGTGGGCTAAAAATAACTTTTAGAAGTTAAATTTCACTTCTCCCTTTGCCTTTCACTCTGAGGTGTCCCGCTGCTTGGGGCAGGAGTTGTGTTTTCCTGTCAGTTTTGCACCACAGGTGCCTTTCAGTGCTGCTTGCACAGGGAGCCTCTCACTAACAGGAATGATGCTGCAGAATTCTCCCCGAATTTTCCCAAAGGAACCATCTCCCCCGTGATTCCAAACTCAAAGACATCCAAAGGATGCCCCCGGCAGCTGCTCCTGGGGTCAGTGACCTCCCAGCCCAGCCCGCGGGGTGGTGGCAGTTCAGTTGGTGGCATTGCCATCTCCTGGCCACTTCCAGCATGACCCCAGCCCTTGTTCTTGCACACTTTTGGTCCCTAAAATTGGGGTTGGGGGGATAAAAACAAGAGGCTGGTTCAGGAATTCACCTGTGGGGTTTGTGGGGCCGTGACTGCAGCAATAACCCCAAGAGCTGCTTAAAGCCACTGCTGCACTTGTGTCACCGATCCCAAACGCCTCGTGGAGCACCCAAAAGAGACAGAAAGGACCCCAAAAAGGCTGCTGGGAACTCACAGAGGGCGCAGGAGGCCGCGGGGGGGGACAGGGCCCCGTGTCCCTCAGAGTCCCCATGCTGGATGTCACCTCAGCGGCAGGGGAAGGTCCCAGCACTCCTGAACCTGAGGGGAAACACAAATCCAGCAAGGAGCCGAGCCCCCAGAGGGGCTGAGTGGGCACGGGGGCCTCTGGGATGGGATGGGATGGGATGGGATGGGATGGGATGGGATGGGATGGGATGGGATGGGATGGGATGGGATGGGATGGGATGGGATGGGATGCGGTGGGATGCGGTGGGATGCGGTGGGATGCGGTGGGATGCGGTGGGTACCAGGACCCGCACCCCCGGCCCTACCTGCTCCCGGTGCGCGTCTCCGGTTGCCATGGGAACGGGGGCGGGATGGGGCGGGATCGCGCTGGCTCCGCCCCGGGATCGAGGGGCCGGGATCGGGATCGGGATCGGGATCGGGGCCAGCTCGGGGGAGCCTTTGCCCAGCCCCGCATCGCCGCCCCGCGAGCAGGACCCTGCGTGTCCCCCCAGCCCCGCAAAGCCTCGCCCAAAGTGCGGATTTATCACTTAGAACTAAATATTGCATCTTTAATGATACGTCAACACTCGTTTGGCACACATGGCAACCGCGGGAAGGACAGGAGATTTTAACATTCAGTGCAAAACCGAGTCCTCCGGGAAAATCTCTGTTGCAGAACACGTGGCTTCCACAATTCCCCATGGAAAGCCTGGAAAACAGGCAAAAATCACCGCAATGGGAGCACGGAATTGTCTCTAGGATGAGCTGCACTTCCAGGCACAGCCCCGAGGGTGGTGTGGAAGCTGCAGCTCCTCAGGGAATGGGAGATAAAGAACCATTGCAGGGGCTCGGGCGCTCACTAAAACACGTAGGAAAACGGGAAGATTGGTCCTCAAACACTTCCACCTTGGCAAACACAGCCCGGAGCAGCTTTACTGTTCACGGCCAGCAGGAGCTCCTTCGTGCTTCTCACACCCAGGCGAGTTATAAAATGCAAAGTTCTGTGTGTTTATAAAAAGTACCTTTTCTAAACGCTGCCAGCGACCGGGGCTGCCCCAAAATCTGCTCTGCAGGCCATGACTGAGGGGCAGAATGTGCCAGGCCTTGGTTTAGTGCCTGAAGATGGTGCCCGGGGAGCCCTGGTGCCCTGCCAGTGCTGCCCAGTGGCAGAAGCTGTTTGGACCATTGCTACACTGAATTATTGACACTATTTGAAATCCAGAAACTGCTCTCAGAGGCGGAGATGGTAACCCCACGTGGGGTGTGCTGTGTGTCACTGGGGTTTAGAACCAGGGCTGACTGCACAAAATGAGGAAAAAGTGGAGGCAGAGTCCAAAGCCTTCTCCAAAGCTGCCCAGGATTCATTCCCAGGCAGCTGCTGGACTCTGAGAACTGCCCTAATTATAGGCAGTGATTTGCAGCTAAATTGCCAATTTCCCCTTGTTTCACTTCCAGTCAGAGCCAGGAGCTCACTCCTCACTTGTTTGCATAGAGGAGTGAGGATGCACCTCTGAACAGCCCATCAGTGTCAGGAACTGTTCTGCACCCCTCCTCATTCTGCATTCCTGGCTGCCAGGTGCTGTGCATGGCTGTAGAACACTGATTTTGGGGGAAGGGGATGCACACAGGGCCTGGCTGCACCTCCAGGGGCAGCTGTTGGAAGGAGACAGATCCTGCTGAAGGTCTCCTCTCCTCACAGCACCACCCACGTGTCACTCTGCACACTCAGAACTTCAACACTGACACGAAACCCTGCGCCAGAACCTCCCTTTAGTCCTGAATTCCTGAATTCCCAAAGCCAGCACTCGGCTGGAGCTGTGCCACAGCAGGGATGTTCTCCCTGCAGCCCTGAGCCTTCACCAGCCCAGCAGCAGCTCTGCCAGCTCCCAGGGCGGGCAGGAGGAGGGCTGCCAGCTCCAGGGGCAGCTCTCCCGAGGGGAGGAACGTTTTTTGCCAGCAGAATCGGATGGGAAGCTCCTCAGTGAGGATGTCTGGGGCGGGAGACGCGGCCTCTCCCAGCGCTCAGACGTGTCCAGGAGGTTTGCTTGGATCTGCAGCTGTGAACTCCTCTTCCTGCTGAAGGAGGAGGACGAGGCCATCACGTCTTTTAGACCAAGGTCCCATTTTTGCTGTCGTACTTGAGCCTGGCCCTGGGGAAGTTGAGGGTGGCATATTCCGTGGCGTTCTGCAGCTGCAGGCTCTTCACCTCGGCCGCGGAGCGCTCCCGCGCCGTGGAGAACACCTGGATGTCGGCGTAGTGGATGCTGTCCTCCTGCTGCACACCCTTGGGCTTGCTCACCGTGGCGTAGACGGGGACGTCTGGGACATCTTCATACGTGGGGACCTTTTTTGGGGGGGGAAAAATGCTCTGGGAACTCAGCCCCCGTGCTGCCCCCAGCACCGCCCGCCCTCTGACACCTCAGGCTGCTCCCGCTGCACGTCAGGGGCAGAAAAATGTGGGACAAGCCATGGACACCGTGCCCACTTTAGAGGCTGCACAGGATGAGAGGATTCATGGCTCTGAATTCTGCCCTGTGCCCTCTCAGCCCGCGGAGCTTAGGGCAGCTCTGCCTTCTCAACACACACTTAGGAAAAAGCCCTCTGGAAAGTAATTTACCTTCCTGCCAGGCTGCTGCTGCTGAGCCTCATGCCTCACAGTAGCTCCTGCAAAGGAAACACCAGGAGGTCAGCTTAAACCAGTTTATTGCTCCACCTCGGGATGCAGCAATGCTGTGCTGGCCCATGGGCTCTCCCCACTGGGCACAAATCAGATTTCCACCTCATCTGACTCCTTCAGCCCTAATGCTGCCCTGATGCCTGCAAGAAGAAAGCCTGGGCTTGTTTCTTTGGGAAAAAATAAGGTTTCCCAGGATGCCAGCACGCTGTGGACCGCAGAGTTCTTGGCAGAACCCACAGACACAGCACACAGAGCTTCTTGTCAGGCCCTCGGAGGAGTCAGATCCACTTTTAACTTTGTTATTTCCTCTGCTGCCTGGCAAACATGTTTTGCCCAGCAGGGTCCAAAGGCCGCAGGACAGAGCTGGAGGAATGCACTTTATTCTGGGGAGTGCTGTCAGACAGATGTTTGCAGCTCCTGCAGGAGGTGGATGCAGCTCCTGCTCTGCTGGAGAGCACTTGGGTGTGTTTTGAGGCTGAAGTCCCCTCCCTCCCCTTTGCCAAACCCCGTGGCACATCACCCTCCTGGCTTTAAGATTTAAAGAAATGCTGCCTCAAACTTCTCCTGAGGAAGGTTAAGTACAAAAGGAGCGTGGGAGGCTGGGGCACTGATGTCACCTCCCCAGGGGCTCTGTCACTGTCCCAAAGCATTGTCACAGATCCTTACCTTGCTTTTCCTTTTTTCTTTTGAAAGGCGAAGGACACTGCCTGAAATCAGAGAGACACATCAGCCCTGAAAATCCCAAACCTCTGCCCTCCCAAAACCAACCCAGACCACACCTGGGGCACCACGGGATGGGCCAGGCCTAAGGAGAGCCAGCCAAGAGCCACACCAGAGCCCGAGTGACTCTTGCAGGGGACCTGTGCGAAGGGAAGGTGTGGGGATGTGTTTTCTCCTTCTGGGACACACCCACCACGCCCCACAGCCACCCCCAGCTCTCCCTGCCTGCCCTGCTGTCCCAGCAGCATCCCAAGGAATGGCAACTCCTCTCACTGGAGCTTTGCAGCTCTGTTTCCACAGCTCAGCTCCGGGTACGGGGGGCAGGGCACCATCCCAGCTGGCACCAGCCCCTTCTTTTGGGGTCAGCTGCTCTGCCAGCCCCTCTCCCTGTGCTTTGGCCCCCTTGCCCAGGGAGCAGCTGTCTGACTGAAGGTCTCAGACGCTTTTCCTGTTCTCAGTTTTCCACCTAGAACTGAACCAAACCAAACAAGCTTTGCCCTCGCTACGAGCCAAGCCCAACCCTCCCCTCAGCTGTACCTGTGTGACCAGAGACAGACAGGCCAAGCACAGATCTGCTCCAAGAGAGGACAGGAGCCAAATTCATCCCAGCTGTAACAACAGAGCCTGGAGCCAGGCTCCTGCAGGCTGGCACTGGCAGGGGGACTCGTGTCCCCTTCTGGGACAGATGCACGAAGGAAATGTCACGCTCGGAGGCTGGGGAGCAGGTGCCAGCCCTTGTGCTGCCCCAGGGTGCAGCTGAGGGGCTCACAGGGGGCTGTGGCTCTGCTCAGCAGCTCCAAGTGGGCAGGCAGTGCCTCGGCTGGGGCTCCAGGCTCAGCATTTGGGCTCCAGGGAGTGCCGTGTGGCCCGCAGGGCGAGCGCTGGCCAGCCTGCCCTGGACAGAGCCGTGCCCCGGGCACGGCTGCGCCTGTGCCAGCTCTCCCAGGCAGCCCCAGGGCCGGGGGACAGCACAGGCTGTGCAGCCATGCCCTGGCACTCCAGAGGGAAAACAAAAACCCCCGGGAATGCAGGCAGAGAGCTCCGGAATGGTCAGTAATGATTAACCGGGCCTGGGCAGGCAAAGGCAGCCTTGGGCAAGGCAGGGTGGCCACGGCTCCAGCGCTGCCACAGGGGCACCTCCAGACCTTCACAGGCAAAATCTGGGTGGTTCTCCCCAGGAATTTGGGGTATAACTCACAGCAGCACCCCTCTGTGGGGCTCTCACAGCCTCCCCCTCCTCTGTCTGCAGTGCCCAGGTTGGTGTGCCAGAGCACCTCCCTTCCTGCCAGCACTCAGTCGAGGAGGATTTCACCAAAGCAGCACCTTCGGAGGCAGGAGCAGCAGGGTCCCTCCCCTCTCTGCCGGCAGACAGGCGGCTGGGCTGGCGTTCCAGGCTGCCTCCCTTTGTGCAGGGAACATTGCAGGCAGTGTGTGGGCTGGAGCTATTCCTGTCTGCAGGGTAATCACAGCCAGGCATCTCCCCGGGAATGGGGACACGTGTGGCACGGGAAACGGGAGCAGGGAAACCTCTCCCCTCCTCTCCAAACCAGGTCAGACTGTTGGAACTCCCAGCCTGGGAGAATTCTCCAGGGCAGCACCCATGGCCCTGCTCCTACAGTGCTGCCTCCCCTCTGCCCATGCCCAGGCCACCCTGATTCCTGCCCTGCACAATCCTGGGGCCTGGATTTGGGCAGCTTTCCCCATCTGGGCACACTTCAGTGCCATTCCAATGCTGAGAGCCTGGGGCCTGCCCTGCACGGGGGCAGAGGCGCCCAGAGCCGAGGGCACCATTCCTTCATCAATAACTTCCCAAACAGAATAAATCTGCTCTGACAGCTTTTCTTTAAAGACCTCAGACCGTGCCCCAGGCATCCCCTGATCGAGCCCTTGCCTGCTGATGCCCTGGCTGCCTCATTTACCCTCTGCCAGTTTTGGTGGGTGACCAGCTTTCCACCTCCCACCCTCAACTCCTATTCAAAATCCCAAACTCCTCAAGGCTCAGGGAAGAACCTCGGTGTCCTCAGCTCCTGAGCCTTCCTCCACTAGGTGATGCTGCTCCTCTTGGAATTATTAAAAACTGGATTAATTTCTTGTACTTCCAACAAACACAGTGTTGGAGAGAGAACGCCCTCAGAGCTTCGTCTGATATTCATGGCTCTTCCCCTCGCAGCACGCCCAGAGCAGAAAATATTCCCACTTGGCAGCGAGTGATGCCCTTTCTCTGCGAGCAGGAGGTGCAGGGCACAGCAGGAGCCAGGAGGGATTAAAGTGTCACCCTCCCTCCCAGGGAGAAAGAGCCACAGCATCTCAAAAACGTGGCCGGGATTTCCCGAGCAGAAATAAATCCCAGACAGACGCAGGCAGGGAGAGGGGCTGGAGTGGCTGAGGGCAGGACGGGGTGGCTGAACCCCAGCCTTGTCCCTGGGACCCCTCAAAGGGACACTTTATGGTGTCTACCTGGCATGAGGACAGCGATGTGAGGACAGCGATTTTCAGCAGCTCCTTCCCAGCTGCTGGGTGCCTGCAGCACCCCGAGCGGCCACTCCCGTCCGGGCTGAGATGTGACAAAAACCCCCTTGTCCCCGAGCTGCCCTGCCCCAGGCACCTGCAGAGGCTGGCCCCGTGCTCAGCTGTCCCTCCCCGGCCAGGTGCAGGCTCGGGGCCAGCCGGGAGCCCTGGCAAGCCCAGCACAAGGGCGCAAAGCTCCCAAATCCTGCCGAGAGCTGCGCCCGTGCCCGCCCGCTGCCCGCAGCTGGAACTCACCAGGGCCGGCCGCAGCTGCACAGGTTGCCCATGTCGCTCCTTCCCCCGTGGAGCCCGGGCGCTCTCTGGACAGGCTGAGCTTGTATTTCCTGGTTCCTGCTGGCCCCTGGCTGCTCGGGGAGTGTCTGCCAGTGTCGGGTTTCGGAGCGCTGGCCCCGTGTGCCATCTACCGGAGCTGTCCCCGGCTCCCGGGAGGACAGGGCAAGGTGTCGCCGTGCCCCCAGGCGTCACCCCTGCGGCTAAAACTCTGTTTTGTCACTCGTACAGCGGCCGTCCCTCCGCTGTCCCTCTGTCCCCCCCGGCGGTGATGCAAAAGGGGACGGAGGAGGGACTTCAGACGAAAGGAGAAGCCCCGGGGTGGGAGCTGGGTGCTGCTCCTGCTGCCCATCCTCGCACCTCGAGGGAAACGTGTGGCACGTGTGGCATCACCTGGGAACGAGCGGATTTCTTGGAGTTCTCTTGTCAGCTGAGCTCTGCCGCTGCTGCCCCACAGCCTCAGGCACAGTGGAAATGGACTTTCTTTCAAGCTACCTGGATAAAAGTGCTCTGTTCTGTGCCTTCGAGAGTGGCAGGGTCCCTGGGAGCCCTCTCAGCCTTAAGGAGCTGCAGTGCAGCTCTCAGGCTCAGCCCCAGCGGGTCAGATGGGAACAGGGGCGTGCATTTCACCTCTCTGCCCCTGGTGAGAGCCCTTCAGACTGCCCAGCCCGAATGACCAGAGCCCTGGTCATTCCTGGACCTAAGGATTGGGTAATTCCTGGGACCTAATCTCAGGCAGGTCTAGGAGAACAGATCCTCCTGAAAGGTGCCATTTTAATGTCATTCCTGAGCAGTAACCCTGCCCCACAGCTCTGACCCAGCAGTCAGCCCCAGTTCTGTGCAGGTCTGACCCCTCAGGGGTGTCCAACAACGGGCTGAGCATTAATTCACCTTTCTGTGACAGGAGCTGGCCTGGTTCCTACTCCAGCTGTACCCACGCTCTCAGCCAGGCTCACAGCCCCATTTATCACCTGCCCAAGGGCACAGCAAAGCTTGGACCTGCCCAGGAGTGGCAGAAGGAGAAGGATTCTGCTTTGGAAGGGTCACAGGTGACACGGGGTGAGCAGCACTGTGACCTGCAGAGCCTGAGCCTTGCTCTGACACTGCTCCTCAGCTTGGGGCTGGAGACACCACGGGATTTAGGATGAGATTTATGCAGACAGCTGGGGTTCAGTGCTGGTCCCGTGTTCTCAGGGTCCCGCAGAGTCCAGGTGCTCCCAGGAGCCTGTCCCTGCCTGGGAAGCTGCAGACTCTGTGTCTCTGGGCTTGCCACAGACACTGTTGTTTTAATGAACCAGCGTCTGTTTTGGTTTCTGGGATAACTCGGGCTTTGTTGCTTTGTGGGGAAGGAAGGGGGAAAAAAGGCTGGGAGCCTGTTCCCATCAGCCTCTCACAAATACTGGAGCTGCCGCTTTGAGCTCCACCAGAGAAACAGAAAAGCATCACAAACATTGGCAGGGCCGGGGAGCGCTTGGCTGCCGCTCCGCATTCCCTCCGCAGGCTGTGTCTGCGGGGATGGGAGCAGGCACGGCTCCCGGCGGGGACAGCGGCGGGGACAGCCCTGCCCGCCCCGGGCACTGCCAGCCCTGCCCTGCACCGCTGCGCGACAGAGCTGTGACACCAGCGCGGCACAAGCGCCCGGCGGGGCAGAAGGACCTCAGGGGAGAGCAAAAACAGGGCCAGGAAGAGCTGGGGAGGGCACAGAGTTGTGTATCACCCCTGATTCTGCGCATTTTTATGGCAAGGTCCCTCAGGCGCCGGGACAGGTGTGGCACAGGCACACACCGAGCTGGCATTGTCTATGAAAAATGCAGAGCAGAGAGCTCTGCACTGTTTGGGGCACTCCTTTTGTCTCAGCATCGTCTCCCAGCGCAGCCCCGGCGCTGTTTTCAGCCCCGGTGAGCTGCTGAGCAGGGACAGATGGCATCTGATGGTGCTGGCTGGCCGTGCGTGTGCTCTCCTCGCCCAGCTCCCGGCTCCCGCGCTGGCCATCGCCATCCCCAGCCAGAGGAGGAGCTCATCCCCATCCCAGGAAACCTGCAGGGACCAGCAGCGGTTCTTGCCCGAGCAGGGACCGGGAGAAGCCTTTTAGAGCTGCTGCCACAAAGTGCCTGCGAGTCTGTGAAGCCTTTTGGGAGGGGGGAGTAAGGAAATGGAAGGAAAAACACCCACGGGGCTCTGCCCTCACCACGGGGCTCGGGAGCTCAGCCCTCCTGAGATCTGGGGTCTGCCTGGCTGTTGGGTGAAAAGGATGCAGGTGGTTGGAAGTCCCTAGGCCAGAATTATGCCTGGAATGATTATTAATGACGTAGACAATGCCTGTTGTAAAGGTGATTTTTTATTTTGACAGTTTATCTAGTTCTACTTCAGGAGTCAGGGCAGGAGGTCAGACACTGAGGGTGCCTGCTCTGCACGGGGCTCAGCCACCCTCCCTGTGCCTCCCGAGCCTGGCAGGCAGGGCTGCTCCTCATCTGGCTGATCCTCAGTGCTGGCAGGGCCCCGGGAAGCAGAAAAGAGCTGAAAATAGCTGGGCAGTGCTCTGCCCTGCTCTGGATGCCACTTTGCCTGGCAGTGGACAAAAATCAGCCTCACATCCGTGTCCCAGCTCCCGGAGGGATGTGCTGGGCAGGCTCCTGAGGGGGCATTCCTGGCCCCAGGCATTCCTGGCCCCGGAGTGGGGTGGAGGCAGAGCTGCAGGGAGAGGGGCAAGTTACATCCCCGAGGATTTTGGAGCCTCCCCTCGTCTCTGTTGGGAGAGCTGCACCCAGGCATGCCAGGCACCCCCAAATTTAGCCACTGACACAGCATTTTGTGTGCCTGGCTTGGCCCTGACGACACAAGGGTGGCAACTGTCACCTGCTGAGCCCTGGGGCCGCCGGGGCAGCAGCTGCCAGCGCCAGCAGCACACACGATCCCTGTCCCCATCACGAGACCACGGGGACATTGCTCACGTAGCATCACAGTGTCTGCAAAAGGGGCCAAAGTCAGCCCCTCCCTGCCTGCACAGACAGGGCTGGGGTGCCAGCAAGGCAGCTGGGGTCTGAGCAGAGCCTTTCCCTGCAGTATTTTGGGGTTCAGCCCCCTCACAAAGGTCTGCATGTGAAGGCACAGGCTGTGGCTGGGCATTAATTTATGCCCCATTAACTTGGGCTCATTCCAGCTGCAGGTCTGGAGATGCTCAGGGACTTTCCAGGGGCTCATCACTCCTCCCCTTTTTGTCCCTGAGGTCACTTCACTCTGGGCTCCCTAAAACAGCAGCTGGGCCAGGGGGCTGAGGCACAGAGGTGGCCACAGTCCCTCCATGTCCCCACTGGTGCCACTTCCACAGGAGAGCTCAGTCCCAGCTGGGCACTGTCCATCCTTCCTGCTGCACAGGAGCAACACGAGTCCAAGGCAAACAAGAGCAGAGCAGAGGCAGATTTATTCCTCTCTCCTCCTGATTGCTGCAGGCACTTTTACAGACCAACCCCCACCTTCCACAGCCACGACACAGCCACCAGCTCAGAAGGCAGGCACTGGGATCCCCTTTTCTCTCTTCCCAGTGCCCTTCTGGGCTAGAGCACAGTCCACTGAGACACAGCCTCATGGCTAAGGGTAGGAGTGACCCTGGGGTGAGAGCAGAGCTCCCTGCATGGTGACCTGGCCTAGGAGAAAACCTGCATTACAGTCACTCACACACTTCAGTCCCACTCTTTTTTCCAGTTCCAAGTCCCTTTTTTCCCCAGCCATCAGCCTTGAGAAGCAGAAGTGTGGCTGCCTCAGGGCCCTGCTAAACACTGATGGTGAGAAGTAGGGGTCTGGCACTGCGGATTCCCCATCCCTGTCCCCCCCACCTTCCCAGATCTGCAGCCTTTAGGATTTTTCCTTCTCTTTCCCTTCCTCAGCCTGTTCTTCTTTCCCCACTGGCTGCTCCTGCTGGGTTATCTTCACCTCGTTGACTCTGGCCTTCACCTCCTTGCCTGTCCGGGGAGCCACAATGCTCAGGATGCCATCGTGGGACAGGGTGGCCCTGACCAGCAAGGGGTCCACGTCCAGGGGCAGGATGTAGGTCCTGGTGAACTCCCTGGAGATGAAGCCGTGGCGGTCAGCCTTCTGCGGGTGCTGCCCCACCACCTCCAGCAGGTTGTCCACGGTGCGGACGCTGAGCTCGTCGGGCAGGAACTGGCAGACGTCCAGGAACACCTGGAACTTGTGCTCGTTCAGGCAGATCTCCGAGGTGCCCCTCTCCAGCTGCTTGTTGATCCGGGGCCGGATGTAGTAGCCGTGGTACAGGGCAGGGGCTAAAATCTCGTTTGGGGACACACCTGGAAAGGAGACTCAGTGAGGAGTTTCCAGGGAATGGGGTTGCAGCAGCAGACAGGAGGAGTTTGGGACCTGGAGAACACCTTGGCTTTGCCACATCCCCACAACAGGGGTGGAGTCTGCTGCAGTTGCCACCTTTGTGCCCCTAAAACACACCCAGAGCCACATCCCTGCCAGCCACTGCGTGCCACTGGGCTGCCCAGAGCTGCCAGCAAGCCCAGGGCTGGCATCCAGCTTTACATGTTGGGTGCACGGGGAGGGCCTGGTGGGTGCACTGGGAGCTCTGCAGCGCAGAGCCCACAGCCAGGGATGGGCATGGAAACTGCTGATGGTGAAGAAACCGCCCTGAAGAACTAAAGGCCTTTTGTGTGCCATTGTCCAGAGGGCTTTCCTTGGAGCTTTTTGCCTTTTCACGCTGTTGTGCTGGTGCTGAATGGTTCTGCTGCTGCCCACATTCCTTCCCCTCCGCCAGCCACTGCCCAGCTTTGTGCTGAACGCCCCAGCTCAGCTTTTCTCCACATCCCCCCGGCTGGAAAACCTCCCTCCCTCCCTCCCCTGAGCGCTTTTGCTCCATGTTTTCACAGCATGTGCATGAATGCCAGAGCATGGCTGGCACGAGGGAGGGACAGCACAGGCAGCACTGGGCATGGATGGAGAAGTGGACATGAAGAGAGAGACCTTGGCTATTCCCTGGCTATTCCCTGGCTATTTCTGCTTATTCCCTGGCTGTTCCCCCTCGATTTGATCTGGGTTCCTCCACTCAAAATTCCTCAGCTCCAGCTTCCCCCTCTGGAGCTCAAGCTCCCCAGAGGGAATTCCACCAGCCCTCCAGCAGCAGAGGGGAGAAAGGTGCAAAGACGGGGGGATCCCCCCTCCTTCCTTACCTTCTCCAAAGTTCTGGTCGTAGATCTTGCTGGGGTTGGCGAACTCGTACTCGGAGCTCATGGGGTAGGCGTGGGGCACGGTGCGGGCGGCCATGGCGTGTCCAGGACGGGCACCTTCCTTCCCTCCTTCCCTCCTTCCCTCCTTCCCTCCTTCCCTCCTTCCCAGCCCTCGCTGCCTCTCCGAGTGAGGGCTGCGGGCTGCAAGGCTTCAGCTGGGTGGATTCCAAAGGGAGGAGTGTGTGATAAAAAAGATGGACCAAAATAGCCCCGCGCAGGCCCCAGGACGCCGGGCCAGGCAGGCGAGGGAAGCTTCTCGCTGCATTCCAGCAGGGAGGGCAGGCACTGGCCAGGGACACCTCGGGGACACCTCGGGGACCCTCTGGGGGTCCCTTCTGGAACCAGGGGTGCAGGAGGTGGATGGGCAGCCAAACACAGCCCGGACTCAGGGGCTGAGGGGAGCAGGACAGACCCAGGCTCTGCTCTCCAAAGCAAGGGCCAGCGGGAGGCTCATTGCAGCCGGCTCAGGGAGTCCCTGGCACTGGAGCTGGGGGCCCTAAGCCCCCGTGGGTGGCTGGTGCTGTAATGAAGCCACTGCCCACACCCATTGCCCCACTGTGAGCTTGGGGCTCAAACCCCTCCTGTTCCCTTTTCCCAGAAGCTGAGCTCAGGTCTTCTGTTCCTTTAGCAGTGAAGGGCTGCAGGGCGTGAAGCAAGGATCCAGATCCCACTGCTGTCACCTTCCCATCCTGAACCTGCTGGCTGCCCTTGGGCACGGCTTTGGCACAATGTCATGGAGAAATGCTGGTGCCAGACATCACCAGCTAACCCAGGCTCTGAACCTGGCCTAAATCCAGTTCTACTGAGCAGGGCTGGTGGGCTGCTGGTGCTGCAGCAGGGGAGGAGTGCCCAGCTGAGCTCTGCATACCCTGAAACCAGAGATTTCCTTGAGCCCTGCAGGGCGGGAGAGCAGGTGCAGTGCTGTTGATGTAATGGGGACTTGGAGAGGGTATTTATGGCCTGGGCTGCTGCACAGAGCAAATCCTGCTCCCTATTCTTGCAGGCAAGCCGAGAGGAAGAGGCTCAGAGCCTTCTGCAAAGGGCTGGCAGAGCTGGCAGTGCCTCTGAGCCAGAAATTGTGTTTAAATTGCGAGCTCTCATGGGCAGAGAAGCTCTTGCCCTTCAGCAGTTGAACCCATTCCTGTGATTTGGGTTCACGGGTGAGGCAGGAATTAAAATAAATGTGTGAATTGTTAGGAGGAGAGCTGCAGCAAAGCAGGTTAGTGCAGGGGCAGAGGCAGACAGAGGTGTTCTGCACCCCTGGGTGCAGTGCAGCACCCTGGAGACTGTGACCATGCCCAGGTTCTCTCTGGGCTCACAGCGTGGGGGTCTTCCCTCCAGAAAAATGCGTTCTGCAGAGGGCAAAAGACAAGAGGTGTTGGTGGAGAGATCCATCCTTTATTCACACACACCATGAGGGCAGCAGGGCTCGCTGGGGCGCTGGGCTGCAGTGCCAGGGCCATCTCAGCAAAGCCCTCCTGGCACCTTCCCTAGCCCTGACTTTGGGGCTCCCTTTGCTGCCGGGACAGGCACAGCCCCGGAGGGTGATGCGGGAGCCGAGGCCCCGGGAACAACGGCCCCTTGTCCTGGTCCCCGTGAGCCAAAGATAGGAGCTGCATTGATCCCCTGGCATCCAGAGCAGCTGGGAACATCGGCCAAGCCCGCCCGGGACCGGGGATAAACAGCACGTGGGCAGCGGGGCGGGCGCCGGGGCACTCTGGCTTCTTGCTGCCCCATTGGGCTCCTCTTCTTCCTCTCCCCTTCCCCCTCCTCCTCAGCAGCGCGCTCAAATCCCTCAGACAGCTACTGGGCACCGCCGAAGGGCCCAGCCCAGGAGTGGGACAATAAAATCCCTGACACCACTGTTCAAGAGGCCTCGGGGGGGTGGAAGGCCAGGCCAGCTGCACGGGTATAAAGCTGTCCCCGCTCCCGGCACGGCACTGCAGCACAGTTGTTTGCCAGGCTCCTCCAGCGCTCTCCAATGGATATCACCATCCACAACCCCCTGATCCGCAGACCCTTCTTCTCTTGGTTGGCACCGAGTCGAATCTTTGACCAGATTTTCGGGGAGCACCTGCCGGAGTCGGAGCTGCTCCCTGTTTCCCCCAGCTTCAGCCCCTTCCTGATGAGATCCCCCATCCTTCGGATGCCCAGTTGGCTAGAGACAGGACTCTCAGAGGTAATCTTTGCTTCTTCGGGCTCTTTCTGGCTGCTGGGGGCACAGCCTGCTGGCTCTGGAGGCCCAGGAGAGCTGAGAGCTTGGAAGATGCTCGTAGGTGGGGTTTTTTTTAGGAAAAAGGCTTGGGGAAAAGGTGCTGTGTTTGTGCCCCTGCATTGTTTGGGATGCAGCAAGTCTGGCCATAGTGATGGGAACAGAGCTCAGCGTGCATGGCAGATCATCCTGGGAGCTGGCAGAGGAAAGGAGGAAGCCTGATTGCCCTAATTTCTCTAATTCCCCTAATTTCTCTAATTTCCCTGATTTCCCAGTCTGCTGCACCAAACTTTCAATCCCACTCCCACCTGAGCAGCAAAGAGCCCAGGGGCAGTGGGATCCTCATGTCAAGCAGTGCAGGAGCCCATGGCTGCTGAGGGGAAAGGGGCCTATTTTAAACAATCACTGCCCAGGAAAGCAGCATTTTAATAAGATCCAGGACCCAGAGGATCATGGAGCAGGCACCTCCTCCCTCCAGGGGCTGAGCCAAGAGGCTTTTGCCTGTCCTGCAAGTCAACTGTCTTATTTACAAGGAGCTTGAGGAGCTATTCCAAGCAGAAGGAGTGAAAGTATTATTTTAATCCTTGCATAATGTCCCTCTTGATTTAGTGACCTGGGTCTGGCTGTGAAGCAGCCATAATAAAGAGGCAGCTTTAAATAAAGAGTCAGTTTTAACCAATTCAGGTGGAGAATCTCAGGTCCTGCAGTGATGGGCATTAACACAAGGCCAGCAAGGGACAGAGCCACTCAGATCAGATCCAAAATAAAGGTCAGCGTGTGTGTGTAGACACCAGCTTGAGTCTTGACCTGCTGCATTCTTTTTTAAGCTGAAACCCTCACCTGCTCTTTTCTGAAGTCACCTCCTGGTTTTTGTAGATGCGACTGGATAAGGACAAATTTTATGTGAACCTGGATGTGAAGCATTTCTCCCCTGAGGAGCTGAAGGTGAAGGTGCTTGGGGACATGATCGAGATCCACGGGAAGCACGAGGAGCGCCAGGTACCCCCTGCTTTAACTCCCCCCCTGAGGGAGTCCCTGGGAACTCCCTCACCTCTGCTGACTGCAAAACAATCCTGTGCTCATCTCAAATATTTGTAATTTTTTTTTTGTCAAGGTGCTCTGTGCAATCCCCCCCGGCTGATCCCAGACAGGGCAGCAAGAGGGTGGAGGTTGATTGCTGATGTTGCATGAACTGTGAACTGAACTGGAAAATCATCTGTGAAATGGGCATTTTTGGGCTTCCCCTCTTTCTGGGAAGAAGCCAGGAATACAGGGAGGCGTCCACTGAGCTAAAAATGACCTGTAATAATCAAGCCACCTAAGGAATCAGTGCATTGCCCTGTGTGTTACCTTTCCTAGGCCCAGCTACCAGTTTCTAATCCTTATAAGTTCTGTTCTGCTGTCATTCATCCCTCCCCCTGCTGGCTCTGGAGACCCGTGTGGGCACTGGGCAGGCAGAAATGCAAAGCCATGCCCAGAGCTGGATGTAGCAGCATTTTCCAGTCCCCATCCCCTGTCCCCAAAGTAGCTGTGTCCCCGGAATCGTCACCCCGAGGAGCTCCTGTAGCTGCTGGGGGCCTGTAATCCTGACACAATTTCTGGAATTCTTTTTTGGCTGAGAAGGTAATCAAGCAGTGAGACCAGGCACCGAGGGTCTCCAGGGCAGGCGTGGCTGGGAATGGCACCTCGGGAATGCCAGCGCGGAGGGCAGGGAAGCCCGAGGCTGGCACAGGGGGTGGGCACACAGCCTCCTCTGTGACCCCGTGGACCTGCAGGCACCTGCAGCCCAGGCACGTCCCACCCTGGCTCCTTAAAGAGGGCAGCTCATCCTCCAACCCCTTTTAACTCGCTGGAAAGCTTTCCCTGGAGAGCCCCAAGTCCGCAGCCTGCACGCAAAGACCGCGTGGTTACGGCGGGACCGGGCCAATGTTCCTAAATTAAAAGGCTGTGTGGTGACTGTTTTCTCCCCCGCTGTGTGCAGGACGAGCACGGCTTCATCGCCAGGGAGTTCAGCAGGAAATACCGGATCCCGGACGACGTGGACCCGCTGACCATCACGTCGTCGCTGTCGCTGGACGGGGTGCTGACCGTCAGCGCCCCCCGCAAGCAGAGCGACGTCCCCGAGCGCACCATCCCCATCACCCGCGAGGACAAACCGGCCATCGCAGGCGCCCAGAGGAAGTAGGGGCTGCTCTGCTGTCCCCAAAGCCACCCCTGGAGGGCCATTCCAGAGCTCTTTCCTGCACCAGGTGCCGGCTGTACTGAATGGCCGCTCGTGTTATTTATGCTGAGTAAGTTACTAACGAATAAAACCATGGAGAAGCAGTTTGGATTGGTTCGTTTTGGGCTGGGTCGAGAAAGGTGGATAAAAGGTGAAGGGGAACATCATTTTTGGGTGGCAGGCGTGTCCAGGACAGCTTATCTGGGTGTTCAGAAGCACTTTGCTCATCACACCTATGTTCCTTCTCCCTTCAACGCTGCCAGAGGATTTCAGAGTGTTTCACAAGCAACAGGAAAGTTTCTCCCGTGGAGATTAAACTGGTAAAACAGCTCCATGCCAACTGAAACCCATCTGAAGTGTGGGTATTTGATAACAGCTGGCTGGAAGACAACTGTATCTTAAATCTCTCGAATGATTCATGTAGTGGAGAAACATCCAGGGGCTGCAGCCAGCTCAGAGCAGCTTCAGGTGAAAACTGCAGGGCTGCAGAAAACACAGATCTACTCAAAGAGAAGGAAAACATCTCGCTCTGGTGATGCAAATCACATCCCTTTGAAACTCTGCTGGTAGTGCCCTTCAGACACTGAGCAGCATCTGATGTCTACAGCAATAATCTGATTTATGACAGCGTTGCTGAGTGATACAAACCACTACTAAAGTCCTTTTCAGGTATCTTCATCTGCTTAGCACCTCTCTTCAAAGGGGTAGAAAGGGAAGTCTGGATGACTGGAACTGAATTTCTAAAATTCATCTTCAAAAAGGACAGATCTGTCACACAGATCATCAGACTCAGTCATGACCTGACCTATTTGCTGTGCTCCTTATACCTGCTAAGACAAAAGTTCTGTTAGCAGGGGTCGCAGCACACCTCAGCTGAGCACAGAGGACATCCTTCTGTGGCTGTAGGTGAGAAAAATAAAATGAGCACTCTGTGCTGTGGGGTCACTGTCAAAACCCCAAATCCCCCCTCATTTCCAAGCTCTGCTGTTTCTATTAGCTGGTTCTAATTAGCTCTCCCAGCTAGGGTGTTAATTGGGCTTGTCTGGCCAGGCGCAGCCACCTCTGCACACCAGAACAAACCCCAGACACACACAGAGGTTGCAAACAGCACAGATTAAAAAGCAGGAAGAACATTTCCCACATGGCTTTCATGTGTGACAGGTCTTGGTGCTGGAAGGAAATCGCTGCTCCCCTGGCTCCTGAGGGTTTCTGGTGCTTTTCCTGCATCCTTCTTGTTCCTTCTCCACCTGGAGGCCTGGAGTGCAGCAGCTCTGAGCAGCTGGGCTGCACAAAGAGGTTCCAGCTCAGGGTGGTGGCCTGGAAATCAATGAGGTTTTTGTTCAAATCCTAAAAGAATCAACATTGAAAGGAAGTAAATGTAAAATAGTAAGAATTTAGCCAGAAAGTGCAACTGAGGGAAATCTTTTTTACAGCACAGGGGTTTTGTCAGGCTCAAGTCAGCAGCCAGAAATGGGAATTTTGAGTGAAAGCTCTCTGGGCAGAAACTGGATGAGGTCAGCCAGACAAGAATACTTGAAATGCAAAACCACTCCCTGAGTGACCTGAAATACCTGTTCTGGTGGCACAGGAGCACAGCCCAGCACAGGAGAATGACAGAAAACATCTCTGTCATCTCCAGGCACAAACATCATCGAGAAGCTCCTCACATCCAACAGATCATCCCAGTTCTGCACATGTAAAATTCACTCTCTGATGTCTCCCTCTAATCTGAAGCAGGTTCTTTCCAAAGCAGTGAGTGTGCTGAAAAGGAAACCTCACATTTAGCGTGGCTAAATATAAGTTTGGAGGGGTTTTTTTGTAATTATGAAATGGGAAGGTTGTGTGGTAACTTTTCTCAGTACCCAACACCTCTCCAGGCCACTTACCCATCATTTAAAATGGACAAAATGATTCTCTCAAGGCCACGGGGACCCAGTGCCCGGCACAGAGCTCACAAATCGTGGCAGTGGGTGTGTGCAGGAGCTCAGCTTTGCCCGTTTCAAACCTTCCTCTGTCACTGCCTGTGTGAAACCCTGTCCTGATGCGCTGTCCCTGCCCTGTGGGCCAGCTGTGGGCACACAAATGGAGCAGGTGACACCCAAGCCTGGCTGTTGTAGATATTATAGAACATAATTTCCTTCCTTCTCAAAGGCACCATACACATATGTGAGGCAGGGTAATTAATTTACCTTCTACCACCCTCTTGAGGAATTAGGGACCTTCTTATTACACCTTGATTATGTCTGTAATTATCTGACACCTAATGATGCTTCCAGCACCTCTCCACTGCTTCTCTTTTTCTTCCCTTTCTGTCTGTCTCTGCTTCTCCCCTTTGGGAATTCAAACAGCACAAATATTGGGGAAGAACAAGAATTGCAGGTACAGCTGAAGGCAGGTACAGGAAAAGGTCAGTTCAGAGGAGGTCACCAAATTGATTATAGGGCTGGAACTCCTCTGCTAGGAGGAAAGGCTGAGAGAACTGGGATTGTTGATCCTGGAAAAGAGATTTCAAGGTGACCTAACTGTGGCCTTGCAGCACCTGGTGGGAGCCCCCAGGAAAGATGGAGAGAGACTATTCACAAAGGCCTGGAGTGACGGGGGAATGGCTCAAACCCGACAGAGAGCAGGGTTACACTGGCTATTAATAAGACATTTTACCCTGTGAGGGTGGTGAGGCTCGGGCACAGGCTGCCCAGAGAAGCTGGGAAGTGGCTGGAAGTGTTTGAGGATGGGGCTTGGAGCAACCTGACTTGGGATAGCGAAAGGTGTCCCAGCACAAGGAGATCAGCTTTAAGGTGCCTTCTAACCCGAACCATTCTGGGATTCTGTGAGCCCACGATTCCTCGGCTTCTTAACAGCCTTTTTTTTTTTTNTTTTTTTTTTTTTTCCCCCGAACGCAACACCCATTTCCTGTTGCACGGCGGCCGGGAGAGCTCCCCGAACCCCCGCTCGCGGTGCCGGGGATGCCGCAGCGCGTCCCTTACGGGGACACCGCCGCCTCTCCGCGCCCGGGGGCGGGCCAGCGGCTGCCGAGGAGTCCCCGGGCGTGCCCGCGGGGACCCGACGCCACCGGCAGTGGCCGCTGACCGGCCCCACGTCATGAGCGAGCGCCGGTGGCTGCGAGCGCCCGGGGCTGCGAGCGCCGCTGCCGCCTGGGGACATGGGGCCGCCGCTGCGCCGCGTCCTGCTGCTCGGAGAGGGCAACTTCTCCTTCGCCGCGGCGCTCTGCGGGGCCCAGGGCACGCACGTGGTGGCCACTTGCTACGAGAGCGAGGAGGAGGCGGCCGGGCGCGGGGGAGCGGCGCGGAGCATCCGCCGGCTGCGGGACAGCGGTGGGTGCGCGCCGGGGACCGCGGGGACAGCCGGGGACGGGCTGCGGATGGGCACGGAGCTGCTGCTGAGACCTTTGCTGTCACGCTCCTGGCGTCGCTGTCACCCTGGTGTCACCCGGAGTGGCGTCGCTGTCACCCTGGTGTCACCCGGAGTGGCGTCCTTGCCCCGCGCGTCCCCCCGCTGCCGTGTGCCCTGGGAGCCCCTCGCCACTCCAGGCGTCTCAGGGGAGGGATGGAATGGCCCAGCTGGCTAAATGAAACGCGTTAAAATCTGACCAGGATGAAATAGTACGGAAATAGTTCTGAAAGTACCATTTTCAACTGTTTTCAGAAGTTTCTGCTGCCTTGAAAGAGAGCAAAGAGAACCCCACAGGGCTTCCTGGTGTTCCCAACGCTGGAGGCAGCTCTCACCTACTTAAAAATGCCCTGGAGGATTTGCATTCCCACCTTTCTTTAAAATTTTCCTCCCTGATAACCATCAGAGCCTTGCTTTGCGTCTGCTGTTGCAGGAGCCGAGGTTGTGTTTTCCGTGGACTGCACCAAGCTGAAGGAGCACTTTTTACCGGGAAAACGGGAATTTGATCGAATTTATTTCAACTTCCCTCACTGTGGGAGGAAGGCTGGGGTGGTGAAGAACAGGCAGCTCCTTGCCCGCTTTTTCCATAGGTGAGTAAAGCAGAAATAATTCAGCGTTAATCACCGGCCGTGGCACAGCTTTTCAGCGGCGTTCCGGGTGTTTTTCCGGCACTGGGGATCCGGGGCTGTGCTGACAGGATTTTCTGCTTGCCTGGCTTCTCTTCCAGCTGCGCAGAAGTGCTGGCACAGGAGGGAGAGGTCCACGTGGCCCTTTGCAATGGCCAGGGAGGGACTCCTGCGGATCAGCCCAGGAGGGAGTGGCACAACAGCTGGCAAATCGTGGCTGTGGCAGCCGGAGCTGGGTTTATCCTGAGCGACGTTCATCCTTTTAAAGCAGAGAATATCGATGGATACAAATGCACAGGTTACAGGTAACCATCACATGGCAAAACTGATGTTTGTGCACTTCAAATGCCCCAGCACTAGAATATTCTTTTAGTATCTTGTTGGCTGGAGAGGAACTCCTTTTAATTTTCCTTGAAATTTTCCTTGATATTTTCCTTAAAATAGCTGCAGTTCTTGTTCATCTCTAAGCAGAATAACCAAGATTAAAATGCAAGCTTCCTGCCAAAGCTCCCTCTAAAAATAAGACTATCTGAGGATTTTAAAGGTCAAAAGCATCCGTTTCAGAACAAATATCAGTCTCAGCCTAAAGACAGGAGGACTGGGGGTTGGTGCTGGCAGGGGCCATCATCTGGTCCTGCCTATTTGGGGCACATTAAATATCAGAAATTATCAGTGACTTTGTTTTCATGTATTTTCAGGAGTCAGGATAAATCCTTCTGTGTAGAGGGTGCTTTGAACCACATTTTCACCCGGAGCACAGCACCCCTGTGTTTCACACCCGTGAGCTGCGAGACACAACTGAGAAGCCAAAAAGTTTCTTTTCAAGTGCCACAAGTCCTCGTGGATAAAATTAATAGGTGAGTTTTATAATTAGTTTCTGTTTGGCAGTGGCAGCTCTCCTGCTCTCAGTGGGAATGACCAGCAGTGGGGTCAGATAAATGGATATGGTGACTGGGAAATCCTTTCTTACCAGCAGATTGCAGTTAATTCTTGATTGTAACCAGCAGACAAACACCAGTGCCCTGAAAATGTGTAACACTACTTGCTTGGTCAGGTAGTTCCTGGCTTAAGAATGTTTTGGGTAAATTGCTGTGCTTAAATTATGGCCACAGGAAGGAAATGACAGATGGTGTCTGTAATTTGCACTTTTATTGCAAATTTATTTTATTTATTTGCACTTTTTCACAGGGGTTTCCTCGAAGTGAATTCAAGTCATCCAGTAAGGACAATAAAGGAGAAGCTCAGTGCAGGGCTCAGCCAAGCTTTTCCACTGCAGAACATCAGCTCCTGCCTTCCTCTGCTCCACCAAGGTCACCCCCATGGTCTTTGCCACTCCAACATCTTCTGGGTCACTCTGAGCCCAGGGGAGGCTCCAAGCACTGAGAAAACGTCTCAGGGACTGGCAGATGCAGTTTTGCTTTCCCATTCTGGCCAGGACACTGATAAGAATGTACAGGAAGGATGCCCACTTCCAAAGCAGTTTTATCTTAGGCCTTCCCTCCTGCCTCATGCTCAGGCAATAATTAAAAAAAGAGCCTTTTCCCCAGGGACACTTCAGGTTCTTTCCGGGCCAGTTTTTAGGAAATGTCGGATCACTCCCCACTCCATGCCTGTTTTCCATGAGATGCTCATGGTGCTTGTAGTTAGCAGGGGCACAGAGAACAGCTGTATCCAGATGTTGGTGGATAACATTAAAACCACCATGAATTCTCTTCACCAGGGCGTTCCTGGTGTCAAACCCAGCATCAGCCTGCAGGAAGCCACGAGTTTTGGAACTGAGCTAAATGACTTTGCTGCTTTTGAATGGCAGCTTGGTGAAATTCAGCATTTCCTCTGTGTGGGGACAGACCCGGACCCCTCAGGCTCCTGTGTGGGGTTTATCAGGACAGCTCCTGATGAACTGAAGAGCTGTGAGCTGGTTGTTGTCTCGGCCTCGCTGAACCTGGACCTCCTGGCCATGCTGCTGTGTGGAATCTCCGACTGGAGAATGCTCTGGACGTGGGACAGGCGCTTCCTCAGGCAGTTTCCTGAGGGACAGTTGAGGCTTTTCAAGAGTTTTTCCCTCTATCCACCTTCCTACGTGCACGATGTCAGCTTCTGGGTTCCTGACGGGGAGGAGTTTGATGAAGTGGCTTTTCACACCCTCGCCAGGAGGGTGTCAGGTGAAATGGTCGTTTCCATCCAGCTAAGGGACAACTTCCAGCAGCCAGGGACAGGACGGAGGAGCCTTTGCTACAGGGTGACTTTCCAGTCCTGTGACAGGGCCTTGGGCTGCGGGGAGGCAGCGGAGATGCAGCTGCGCTTTCGGGAGGAGATCCAGCAACACCTGGGTGTGACCCTGAGGTAGAACACCTTCCCTGGTTTGCAGGGGCTCCAGCAGCTCCTGTGCCAGTTTCTGACCTGGAAAATGTCACCTGCATGTCGTTGGACCTAACGCTGTGTTACTGCAGGTGCACTTTGAGCTCCTGCACACGTTTCAGTGTGGGAGTTCCTGTTAATGAGCACCGAGTGCTCTCCTGTTCTGTGTGTGTGTAATGAAACCTCGTTTTATGAAGTGGAGTCTTTCTTTTCTACGGTTCTGTGCAAGTGGATTCGATCTCTTTACTACTGCAAATTCCTGCTGGTGTCCACCCTGAGCCTGCCCTGGCCCAGCCTGAGGCCATTCCCTCTGCTCCTGTCCCTGTTCCCTGGAGCAGAGCCCGACCCCCCCGGCTGTCCCCTCCTGGCAGGGATGTGACAGAGCCACAAGGGCCCCCCTGAGCCTCCTTTTCTCCAGGCTGAGCCCCTTTCCCAGCTCCCTCAGCCCCTCCAGCGCCTTCCCAGCCCCGTTCCCTTCCCTGGGCACACTCCAACCCCTCCATATCCTTCCCGTGCTGTCCTTTCCCCATCTCCTGAGCGCAGGGGGTACCAAATAAAGAACATTCTCCGTCGGTGCGTTCCCCATGCCCTCACTCTCCTGCCCAGCACTGGGCGAGCAGGGGCAGGGCGAGGATGGACCCTGGCTCGGACATGGGGCAGGGACCCGGGTGGGTGGGTGATGGACACGGATGGGTGATGGACCCGGCTGTGCGGGGCAGCGCTCTCCCTGTCGCGGTCCCTGTCCCTGTCGCGGTTCCTGTCCCGCTGGCCGTCCCTGTCCCTCTGGCGGTCCCGGTCCCTGTCCCGCTGTCGGTCCCTGTCCCTGTCGGTCCCTGTCCCTGTCCCGGTCCCTGTCCCTGTC
>VZSE01013375.1:246137-265109 GCA_013398275.1 Promerops cafer
CGGCCCGAGCCCGCGGGCGGCGAGGAGGCGCGGAACGAGTGGGTGCCGCCGGGACCGAGCGGGGGCTGCCGGGGCTGCCGGGGCATCCACGGGCGGTCCGTGCTGTGGGCACGGTGCTGGAGCATCCCCCGGCCCGGCTGCTTTGGGGCCGGCGTGGGGCTGGGGGGGCTTCCCTGTGAGGGGGCTGGCATCCCCCCTAACGCCACACTCAGCCCTTTGCTCACTGACACCCTGTGAGCCTTGATCTCGTTGCCGAGTCTTCCTGCCGCATATTTGTATTTTTTTTCCCCCCCTTTTTGGATTAGATCATCCGGGAGCAAAGCAGGGCACGTCTGGGCCCCCGAAGGATCAACAGCTTTCAAGTGTCTCATCTCGGCCAGGTTCTGTGCAGCTCTGCTGAGCAACATCTCGGATTGTGACGAGACCTTTAACTACTGGGAACCGGTGAGTCCCTTCCTGCCCTTGGGATTGGCAATTTGTACTTGGCCTGTGCAAATACCCGTTTATTTAGGGCCTTGTGCTCTCTGTTTCAGTTTCCAGTTGGCGTGTGCAAATGCACATTTATTTAGGACCTTGTGCTGATCCCTCTGTTTTCAGTGAGAAATGTTTTTCTCTGAGATTCAGAGGTGGGGAGTGGAAAACTCTCTGCTCTGTGTGCTGCATGTTAATTTATTTATTTGGTCTCTGTTGTAGACACACTACCTCATTTACGGGAAGGGCTTTCAGACATGGGAGTACTCTCCAGCCTACGCCATCCGCTCCTATGCTTACCTGTGGCTCCATGCCTTGCCAGCCTGGTTCCATGCCAGGGTTCTGCAGACCAACAAGGTAAATCATGTGTGTGGAAGCTGCTTTTGGGAGGAAGAAACGTGCCTTAAGTGTGTGTGAAACGGCTGCCCTGGTTGGTGTTGAAATTGACTTCATGTTTATACAACACTGGTTTGTTGACAGACATTGACCTCCCTGTAAGGATTTCCAAGGGTTTGTAGGTTTCCCCTGATGCTTTACAAGCCCATTTTGTGTCCTGTGCCTCATTCAGACTCTGGCTGTGTCTGCTAGGTTCTCATCTTCTATTTCCTGCGATGCTTCCTGGCCTTCCTGAGCTGCATTTGTGAACTCTACTTCTACAAGTGAGTGTCAGAGTCTGTCTGCAGGGGATGTTTGGGAGCAGTGTGACATGTGACATGACAACGTGAGTGACATACCCAGTTCTGCCACAGGAAATAGGCTTTGAGGCTCGTGTGTGGATGAGAAAATACATGTTCTTGTGATAACTCACTGAGATGTTGGCCAGAATGCCACAATTAGGACAAAATTGTACTTCCAGATCTGCCACCCACACCTCTACTCCAGCATTTTGTTGACTCCACTCGTTTGCTCAGTGCTGGCAGCAAGCAGGGTGGGAGTCTTGCAGACTGAGGAGAGTCTGGTGCTGTGTTTGCTTATCACAGTGAATTTGACTGGAACACATTGATTGCTGCTGTCTGTAATCTCTCTGCCAATGCTGTTTACATCCTCTAAAATCAGTAGCCCTAACATGCAATTATCTTGTCTAAATTGGATTTTTATTTTTACCTGCTGCCTCTTGATTCCTGATTTTCAAGCCACTACCTCGCATGACTTTTTTGTTTGCCAGTACTCTGGTTTAAGGAGATGAACTGTGGGTTTTTTTGCATGATGGGGTTTTGTGAGGGGTGAGGATCATAGATGGATTGATGCGTGCAGCAGTGCAGCCACAAGCTCCTGAGCTTTGCACAAGCACAACTGGGAGAAGCCAGGCCCCATCCAGAGTTTTGCCCTGGTGTAACTCAGGGTCTGAAATCCCAGGCCAGAGGCAGCAGCTGAGGGTTGGGAATCCCCCATCTCAGAGCTCTCAGGCTGCTCCAAGGATTGATTGTGGTTCTGCATGCCTTGGGGGCTGCTGATTTTTGCCCTGAGGCTATTTTGTGGTACCTGTTTCTCTGCTGCTTCCCCAGGGCTGTGTGCAAGAAGTTTGGGCTGCACGTGAGCAGGCTGATGTTGGCCTTCCTAGTGCTCAGCACGGGGATGTTCTGTGCTTCTGCAGGTGAGTTTGGCTTGGCACTAAAAAAGACAGGTCCAGGGAGAAGAAAATCACATCTGCAGGGTGCTCTTTGTTGTGTTCTCATGACAGAATAAGCGTTGATTCAAATTTTGTTCTCCGTGTTACAGTTTCCAGGCCTGTTTCTGTTGCTGCCTCCTGTTTTTAATATTGCTGTGCCTTTTAAACAGGCTCTTGGCCTGCCTTCCTTGGACATCTTTTGTTCCAAGGCAGGAGGCTGACACTCTGGCCATTTGCCTTTGTGTGCTGTCCCCTCTGGCTGGTTGTACCTGTTTTCCCAGCACTGTAAAGCACCTGCTGCAGGTGCTGGGGGAGGCGTGGGGAAGCTGTGCTGACCTTCATTCCCCTTGTTGCAGCGTTCCTGCCCAGCAGTTTCTGCATGTACACCACGGTGGTTGCCATGACAGGCTGGTACATGGACAAGACCTCGGTGGCAGTGCTGGGGGTGGCTGCTGGAGCCCTGCTGGGCTGGCCCTTCAGCGCAGCCCTGGGGTAAGGAGCAGCTTCTTGCCCTTCCTCGGGTGGTTTTCACCTGGCTGGGGACAATGTCGGGGTGGAGGAGAGAGCCAGCAGGGGCTGAGCTGCCAGCTTAGTCCCGGGTCATTGCTACAGGCTTCCTGGCTTTTGGACAACTTAGGTTGGGAAGATTTCCTGGTATTAATGTGGATTAGCTGGATGATGAATCTGGAGTAGAAGCAGAGGCCAGTGGAGTGGTGGTTCTTGCTCTTGCTTTGAAGGGGCAGCAGAACCTGCAGTGGGGCTCTCAGAGTCTCCAGCTCACAGCTGGTCTCTCTTTCAGGCTTCCTATTGCCTTTGACTTGTTGATCCTGAAGAAGAGGTGGAAAAGTTTCCTGAACTGGTGCCTGGTGTCCTTGATCCTGTTTTTGGTGAGCGCCTACAACAACACAGAGAGGGAATGGATGGCAGTAGAAGGGATGAGTTCCTTTAGGAAAACCAGCTGGAGCTGCTAAAATCTGCTTTCCTCCAGGTGCCCTTGGTGGTGGTGGACAGCTATTACTATGGGAAGCTGGTGGTGGCACCTCTCAACATCGTTTTGTACAATGTCTTCACCCCCCACGGCCCTGATCTCTACGGTGAGTTTGGGCTTACAAGCCGGGGAGGGAGCCCGAGGTTTTCTGGCTGCCGTGGCCCTTGATTGGCAGTGCTTTTCCTGCCGTGCCCTAAAGCAGAAGCAGCCTGCCAGCTCCGGAGGCTGCAGCTGCTGCTTCTGGACACGGGATGTCTCTGTCGAGCTGGCAATGCACTGCCCGGTTCCTCCACGCTGCGAGCTGGGCTGCTTTTGTTCATTTTCCACTCCTGTAAAACTGCCAGGAGATGTCTCACTGTCTGTGCACAAGTGGCCTGTGTGTGTTTGTCAGCTTGAATCTTGTGCCTGGCTGCTCTTCCTCACAGCTAGGCTGCAGAACTTCGGGAAAGTGAGGAATGCTGCAGAATCCATACTTCTCTCTGTCCATATCCTGCACTTCTGGAGCTGAACAGCAGGAAATTAATTTCTAGCAGGGCTTCAGAAGGGCTGGCAGAGACAGAGGATGCCTGCAGCATCTCTGTGCTCTGTTTGAGGCCAGAGGAGCTGTTCCAGGAGGGATTCAGCAGTGGGGAGCAGCAGCAGGGCTTTCTCTGGCAGCTGGCGTTGCTGGTTCGGCTGAGGGGCTGTTTTGGGTGGTGCTGAGTGGTGATTTGTCACTTGTGCTGTGGCACAGCAGGACAGCAGCTGCTCTGCCACGGCCCTTGGCCTCTGCAGGAAGGCTCTGAAGTGTGGAGCTGGGAGTTCTCTGGAAGTGAACTCCAGGCTCTGTCTCTGATAGGTTTTGGCAGGGGCTTGTGCCTGACCTTTTCCACACTGGTGCATGAGTTGTTTCCAGAAGCCTCCAGGGACCAGTCTGTCCTGAAGAGTTTTATTCACAGTGACATTCATACAACATCCTCGGGCTAGTAAAAGAGCCTGCCTGGAATTGCTCTTCAGTGCAGTGTGGCCAGGACAACGCTGTGTGTTTAGAGAGCTTCAGAACACTGGGGAAAAATAACACTGCCAGGGGAGATGAAAGGCTGGCCAGCCCCTCTTGGCTCTGGAAGCTGGGATTTCCCAACGTTCACATGATGGGGGCAGTCACCAACCCAGAGCATCTCCGGTGTAAGCACCACAGTATTTTGGAGACAAGGTTCAATTAATTCTTTTTCTTCTGTCTTTAGCAATACACTCCCTCTACATAAATATTGCCTGTGCAGTTAATATTTCCCTGGAGTGATTAGGTTTCTACAGCCAAGGGAAAATAGCTGCTAAGAGTATACCCCTGATTCTGAGGCTTTGGGGTGTTTTTGTGTACTCATATTCTAAGAAGCCATAATTTGTGACCAAAGTTTTGTCCCACTTTGGGAAGCTGTATTCAGCTTGGCTGGAACGTGCTGTTCATGTGACACCTTTCTCTGTGGGGCCCTGCTTCTTGAGCAGAGTGAGGATAAATGAAATGCAGCGAGCAGACTGTTCACTGTAGCAGCGCTGAATCAGAACGAGGGCTGTGACTCATGACCAAATTATTGCAGCTTAGTTACTGCTTGCCAGCTGCAGTTCCTGCACTCAGGCTTCAGCCCAGGGTGGGGCTCCTTGTCCTAAACCTCTTTCACAACTCCCCTGCTCTGGCCTGAGCTGCCCTCACCATTCCTGTGGTCAAGGTGCAGCGTGGCTGAATTTGATGCACTCCTGAGTTTGAGTTCTGGAATTGCTCCCGGCGCCATTCCCAGACCTCAGAGTTCAAAGCATTTTCTCACTGGGAGTCTGACACTGCTTCCAGCTGGTTTTCCCCATGGAGCCACTGTGCCAGGAGCTGCCTGGGTGTTCTTTTCCCACTGCTTTCACCAGTCTGTCTGCTATATCCCAGCCCTGCCCAGCTCTGGGATGTGGATCCTTGCAGGATTCTCCATCTCCCCTCCTGCTCTGGAAGCATAATCCCATTAACACTGAGCATGGAGAGTTCTCCACTGTCCCTCCCTGCCTCAAAGATGATGTTCTGGGCCAGGACTTCTGGCATGCAGTGGGGTTGTTCCTTTTCGAGGCTGCAGTTCTGTCTCAGTTCACCTTGAGCCCTGTGGATAACAGGAATAAAAACCCTTTTTGCCCTGGGAGGCTTTGAGCCTGAGTGCCTCTGAATGGCTGCGTCACCAGTGAGCAGGCCTGCTGCTTTTTGCCTGCTGTGCACTGTTCTCTTCTCTTCTTTTCCCCTGTTTTATTTTTTTTTAGCCTCTCACAGAGAAGAAAATCCCTCATTGGAGAAGGAGGGGAGGCTTCAGTGCTTGTTTTTTATGGGCAACTCAGTCACACTGCAAAAAAATGTGAGCTAGCAGCCTTTTTTTGGTTAAAGCTGTGCTTCAGAGCAGCTGATCTGTTTATTAGCAGTATCATCTGGGCTGTATTTGGATTGTGGAGGAGTTGTGTTTCATAAAGTGACCCCCAGGCTGCCAAATCAGAAACCAGAGCAGAGAGAGGTGAATTCAGGTTGAATTTCCTTTGCTTTCCACTGCAGCCAGAAAGGTGACAGGATGGTCCCTGGAATTATCCTTTAAAGATTCAGAACTTACTTATATAATTGCTGTTTGCTTTCAGTGCTAATAACTCAGGGTTTCCTCTATAAACCCAAGCTGCTTGGCCAAGCACTGACTCCAGTGCTGTGTTTGTGACATTCCCAGGGCAGCTTCTCCCCTTTCTGCAGCTGGAGGAGCTGCAGAGGTTTCGGGTTTTCCTTGCTGCTATTCAGTTGTCTGATTAATTTCAACACGGACCCAGTGTAAGTGGCTCTGATTGCAGGAAATTGCTGTGGCATGTGACACATGTCACAACAGTGCAGTGATTAAAGCCCCCGCGTGTCATTTACTGGCTGATTGAGCTAATCACACTGCGAGAGTGGGAAATGTGTGGAAAGGAGCTGGCATTCCTTATTGTTAAGGGCTTTAAGCATCCTGAATTCAGAGTCTAAATAAATGACAGTTGGACTGGAGTTTCTTTCAGTTTACATCCTCCAGAGCTTGCAGCCAGTTCCCAAGTGTGGAGGCAGAGCTGCCTCGCTCCTGTTTGTGTCAGAACAGGCTGAATTTGGGACATTTAAATAGTGCTGAGTCTAAGGAGGGACCAAAACCAGCATTTAGTGGCAGAGTCTTTGTTGGGGTGAAGTGGAAATACAAACTCCTTTCCTTCTTAATCCTTTTTGGTACATTTTCTGTTCCTGCCAACCCAGAATGAACATCCTCACTCCAGAATTATATGGCATTGTGTGGTTTTGTGTTACTCCTCTGTGGTTAGAAAGAAGGAATGAATTTGGGGTCAAGTTGCCCAGTTTTACAAGTTTCCACCTCTGTTTCCCTGCTGTCCTTCTGAATGCAAGGGTGAGCTCTGTGTCCCAGAACTCTGCTGGCTGCTGGAGTGGTCTGGGGTTCATGAGCAGCAGATGTAATACTGACTATTTTTGACCCCCAGTGAAAAAATAAGGAGAAAAATCATTTCTGAGCAGGAAGACAGTGAAGTTTCTTGGGCAGGTGTGAGTGTGAGATACTCTGCTGGGCTGTGTCAGGCAAAGAAGGAGCAAAGCTGCTGTTCCATCCATTCATGCTTGTGTTTCAAACCTCTTTTTTCCTGTTTTCTCACCCTTTAGGTACAGAACCCTGGTACTTCTATTTCATCAATGGCTTTCTGAATTTCAACGTGGTTTTTGTGCTGGCCCTGCTCGTGCTGCCTCTGACCTGTCTGATGGAGTGTCTGCTGCAGAAATTCCGTGGTGAGTGCAGGGCAGCTGGCAGAGTTTGCCTGCCAAAGAGCAGCTTTTCTTTACTGGGAGCAGTGAAAGCCTTTGGAGCAGCAGGAAAGCTCCTGGAGCTCATCAGGGTTCAGGATTGTTCCTTGCCTCCACCTCAAGAGGAAAAATGTGTTCAAAAAAGCAAGCCTGACAAGGTGTGTGGTTCCTCAGCTTCATTCTGACATTCAGTGCCTCAGGAATGGCCCAGTCAATAATCCTAAAGGGGGAAGAAGCTGTTCCTGGTGTTGTTCCCATCTTGTCTGCAGCTGGAAATGGGTAGAAACCTTTTGGGATTGAAGCTGGACTCTGCACTGTGGATTTTTCAGCTGCCAGGACTGAGCCCTGCCAGGCTCCCCGTGCTCTGGGAAGTGTCCCCATGGGTGTGGATATACTGAGAGTCAAAAAAAAAAAGGAGGAACCAGAATATTCCCTACTTCACACCGGGCTTTTTCTTGAATAAAATGACATCAGTTGGAACACATGACACTTGCAAGTGACTCCAGAGGGGAAGTGTAAATTCTTCTCTGCTGTTTTCCTGAGGAAGATTCATCAAGGCTCAGCAGCAGCCTCCAGATCCATCAGTCCAGTCAGTGCTTTGCTCTCTCTCTGGTTTTTTTTTACTGAATACAACAAACAGTGACACAATCCTCGATGAAAATGTATGTTAAGGGATGTTTGCTTATATCTGTTCCTTGGCTGAGAGTGACAAACTCTCAGAAAGCAGTAAAAGCTCAGTAGGAGCTCCTGTAAATGCAAGATTTCCTGCTGTTCACTTGGTGTTCTTGTACTTAACAGCAGGAGCGACTCTGCCAAGTGCTTTGTTCTTATTGTCTGTGAAATGCCGTCGGCTTAATTGCTTAACTCTGCTGCTGGGAGTAGCAAGGGGGTAGGAAAGGGACTGCAAATCGTCAGGCAGTGGAGAACCCTCCTCAGAGTGACTGAAATTCAGGGTAATTGTTGTTATTTTTGAATCAGTTATTTCCTCTGCTAAGCAGAAGGCGCCTGAGAGGCCTCTCCTGGTGTTATTTTTGTAATGAGGCAATGAAGGCTGGGCAAACTTCAGGCTCTAAACAACCGTTTGGGAGGGGAAGGGGAGATCCTGAGGAGGCCCTTTCTGGTCTTTGTGTGTACAGTGCCCAGCAGGAAACCCAGCACTCCTGTCTGCCTGTTCAGACCTGGCAGCTCTTGATGGGTTTTGGGTCTTATTTGCTGGTTTTGGTCTTCCCAAGGCTGTTGGAATTGTCAGTGTTGTAGGAATCTGCAAAAATCCTCTGAGGAGAATGCCCTGCTGGCTGTCTGGGTGTGTTACCTGGGGTTTAGCAACAGGGGTGCTCAGAACAGGGCATCTTTGGGTTTCCAGAGTGGGCTTTGGGTGTGAGAGAGGATTGTGCAAGAGAAGGAATTCCTGCACTACTCCTTTGCTGAGGTTTTGTTTCTTCCAGTTCAGAATCTGGGCCGTCCCTACTGGCTGACCTTGGCTCCCATGTACATCTGGATCCTGATTTTCTTCAGCCAGCCCCACAAAGAAGAGAGATTTCTCTTCCCCATCTATCCCCTCATCTGTCTCTCTGGTGCTGTGGCTCTCTCTGCTCTTCAGGTAAATTCTAGTGGTTTTCAATAAACAGCTGAGAATACTTCCCAGCCATTATTTCATGACAGCTTTGAGTTGTTCTCCAATCCCAGGTGGGAATTCCTGGAGCTGTGATGCTGTAGTGCCAGCACCACACAAAATCCAGGAGATTCTGTGAGGGTTCAGTAACCTGCTGATGGAATTGGCTGCTCAGCTTTAAGGCAGGAGTGTGGGTGTGTAGGAAATGCATTTTGATGTGTTTTAGAAGGAATCCCTCACTGGGTTGAGAAAAGGCAAAGGGATCTCATTTAAATGTTGGGAAATTGCATTGAACATTTGGAAGAGCCAAAAACTGGATGTTTAGTAAACATCACTTGAAACACTTCACAGAGCAAAGCACTAATACAGGCTGATATAAACCTTCCCAAAGCTCGGAATTATTCATCTCCTGCTGTTAAAAAGGCTCAGGAATGCAGCCAGGAGTCCCTGCTGGAGCCTGTTCCAGCTGTTTGGCCTCATCCTGCTGTTCCTCCTCTGTCCTGCTGTGCAGCACTGCTGGAACTCCTGCCCACCCCCCAGTCACTCATCCTTCCCTTGTCAGATGCTCTTCTCACTCTGGCTCTCCATTCACTCCCAGCTGAGTTCCAGTCCTTGCCTCCACACAGGATCCAGCTCTGGAGTGTCACCCATTCCATGGCTCTGAATGAGAATTCCTCTGTGCTCTCAGAACATCACAGAGCAGTGTTAATTTGTTTTTATTTTAAATACGGCTTTAGGAAAGTTTCGTGTACATTTCTTGTATATTTTGCTGCTGTTTGATGACATTTTGCACAGTATGGAGCATCCAGCTGAGAATGTGGAACTGATTGCCCACCAGCAGGGCAAGCTTGTCACTCTCCCCCTCCAAACCACGTGGATTTGGCTGTTAGGAGAAAAATGCAAACAGGACAAGAGAAACAGAAACCAGCTGAGGGTAGGGAGTGAAAAACCACTCCTGCAGAACAGCAGGGAGGGACCAAGCCAAGGACTGGATGTATTTCCTCCTGGCTATTCCCAGAAAAGCTTTTTAATTGAAAAAAAACCAAAAACACCTAAAGGGCTTTTCTTTTATCAATTTTTCTTTTATCAATTTTTCTTTTATCAGTTTTTCTTTTATCAGTTCTCCTTTTATCAGTTTCAGAGTGACTCGTGTTTAAAGCTGGATGCAGAATGTGCTCTGTGCTGTTTTATGCACTTCAAAGCTGTGGTTTGTGCAGGCAGGGTAAACAACCAGAGGTCACTCTGGAAATCTGGTCATGGAGCTTGTGTTAGGCAGGAATTCAGTGCAGCATGGAAAATCAGGTGAGTCTGTGCAGGAAACTTGTGCAGAGCTGTCAGAAAGGGACACTTGCCCCTGCTTCACTGGGAACAACCAAGCTGGAGCCCTTGAGACAGCACTTTAGGTCCAGAGGCCTTCCTAGGTAAAAGAGCTGAAAACTTCTTGAAATACCCCAAATTATCACTTAAATATTACCAAACCCTACGAGTTTCTGTGCATTTTTATGGCTCTGAATTAAAAAAACCCCCAAAGATCTGGTGGGGGATGCACTGCTGTAAGACCTTTTATGAAAAATGAGAATTTTGCTGAACGGACCAGAGTTGGAGTAACTTCATATTGTCTCTTTTTTTTTTTTAATCTCTTCCCTGAGAAATGTTACCACTTCATCTTCCAGCGCTACCGCCTGGAGCACTACACAGTGTCCTCCAACTGGCTGGCCCTGGGGACTGTCTTCCTCTTTGGCCTTTTGTCACTGTCACGCTCTGTTGCCTTATTCAAAGGTTGGTATTTCAGCTTTGCCCCCTGCTCTCCTGCCTCTTGGGCTCAGGGCCTGCAAAAAAAAAAGTTGTGCTGCTCTGCTGTAGAAATCAGGGACCTCGAGAAGTTCGGGTGTTGTTGCTGCAGGGGAAGGATTAAGTGCTGGTGGTCACCATTAATTAATTGTTAATTATACATTCGTCCATATATACGTGTGAGTGGATCACCAGAACTGCATCACTTAAAGGTGCTCTTCACCTTCCACCAGCACAACTCCACTGATCTAAAACCTGACTGGTATTAAAGCAGATGTTTCAGATAGGTAATCCCACTTGGAAAAGCATTTTCCTGTATAAAACTTGAATTAGGTGCATGAGTCCTTAGTGGAGATGGATTGGCCATTCCTGGGATCAGAGCCTTCCCACCCCATCAGTATTTTTGGGGGGTTTTGGTGGCCACTGACAGCCAGGACAGGGGAACATGAATAAAATTGGTAGGGGCACCAAGGGTAAGAGGGGAAGCTTTGAATCCAGCCACTTCTTAGCATAGACCAGTTCATTTATTCAGTGAGTTATCAGTTAAAAATTTATCCATGCAACAATCTTTGCAGGCTTTCATTAAACATGAAACTAAACCCTCTTACTTTAATTCTGATTTTCTGCCTTCCGCAGGCTACCACGGGCCCCTGGACCTGTACCCAGAGTTCCACAGGATTGCCACTGAGCCCAGCATCCACACGGTGCCAGAGGGGAGACCCGTCCATGTCTGCGTGGGGAAGGAGTGGCACAGGTTCCCCAGCAGCTTCCTCCTGCCAGAGCAGTGAGTGCTTCCCTGGGAAAGGTGCACATTGGTGAGGTGGATAACGAGGGGCACAGCAATGGATGTGGGGAGCCCTGAGGAGCCTGGATCTCTGCTGGCACCAGCAGTGTCACCAACAGTGTTCAAGTATCCAAGTGAAGGATTCTGAAGGTTTTTGATCTGGGCATTGGCCACGAGTTCCTGGGAATCTGGGGTGTAGCTGCCCGCTCTGGGAATGGTGTCCTTGGTTCTGGTTTTGGGGCTCTCCACAGAAAATGTTTTCCCTGTTCTCTGCAGCTGGCAGCTCCAGTTCATCCTGTCAGAATTCCGGGGCCAGCTGCCCAAACCCTTTGCCAAGGGGCCCATGGCCACAAGGATCATTCCCACGGACATGAATGACCAGAACAAGGAGGAGCCATCTCGATATGTAAGGATTTATTCCTGCTTTCTTCCCCTTACCTCGCTGAATAATTTAAATTAATGCAACGCCTCAGAGGGGATCTCCTCGTTTCTGTTTCCTGGGGAGCTCCAAACCAAAAATGGTCCCTCTGCAGCACTTGGAGATCTCCCCATTCTTGTGAGTGGCTTCTGTTTGCCTTTCATCTGCCAGTTTGAAGACATAATGATAATAAAAGAAGCAGCAGAAGCAAGAACTCCTAATTATTGCAGTTTTGGGTTTAGTGTAGTGTGTTAATGTGATCACAGGAATGAATAATTTGAAGTCCCCCACACAAAATATTTGTCACAAAATTGAAATTTTCCTCTCTTATTTCTTTTTAAATATAAAACTATTCATCATATTTTCAGCTGAGGAGGAGGAACTTAATTTGGAACTTCATTGCATTAGTGGGAATCTGCTAAGATAATATATATTGTTATTATTGATTTATTTCCTGGTTGAACTAAACAAAACCAGTGCACAAATAGGAATGTCTTAAAATTATTGCTAGCTAGCACATTTAAAATTACTAACAGGTTAAATCTTGGCAGTCTTCTGGGTTAAAACTCTTATTTTGAGGCTCATTATGCAGTTACTGGAAATGGGAAGGAGGCGTGTTCCCACCTGAGAGGAGCTGTCTGCTGCAGTGCATTTAATTTATGAAATCTTTAACTGGGGCTTATTTTTAGCACAGACAGCTGGCTGCTACAGCCTGTGACTAATAGAGCAAAACACACTTTTGTTTCATGCTTGTTCCTTAATGTCACCCTACAACTTCGTTATTTCTCATGCAAGCTCAAGGGCCTAGGACTTGAGAAATCAGAAATGAAACAGGGGCTTAAAACTCTTACTTTTGACCTGCTAATTACACCAAGAGATCAAGATCTTTCCCCAGATTTAGTGAGTACAAGCATATTCAGATTTTTTAAAAAAAGTAGAAGAATAATTAGCAAGAACTGGGCAGGACTGTGAGAAGGGATAAATCTAAATAGCACGAGGCTGTTGGTGATTTAAAGGGGAGAAAACCAATGGTTCAGGGGGATTATCTGAGCCATGGATAAAACCAATTAATGGCTGTAGATCCCATTGTTTCAGGTGTAAGTATCTATTACTGCTCTGCTTGGAAATGGAAGAGGGAACTTCAGTGTTCCTGTTGCTATGAGACACTGGGGAAAGAGTGATTTGATCTTGTTTTGCAATCTCTCTCTCCTAAATCACATTGAGCAGCACTTACCTTGCACTTGCCCGGCTGGGGAGGTGCATTTGCCTCTGAAAGTGCTAAGAAAGAGATAAGGAATATTATTTCTTACCAAGATACATCCAAGCAGGAGCAGCAGATTAGGCCTGAAAGCTGTTAACAGCAGCTGCCTTCAGAGAAAGGGATTTTTAAGCATTTTCTCTTCACTTCTAACACCCTCCAGACCCCGTGGCAGCAGCAGATGTGCCCTTAGCTCTGTGCTGTTCCCACTCCTGCCAGTCAGGATGGGATCCAATTTAGCTCTCCTCCACTTGGCAGAGCAGTGGCATCAAATAAAGAAAGAGTGGGAGGAGGAAAAGGAAAGGGGAACAGAAGAGGAGAGGATGTAATTTAGAAATCCCTCGCAGCTTTGTTCACCAAGACTCAATTCCTTTCTTTCATTTCAAGGTCTGTGCATCACCCAAGTCTTGTGTAAATCCCCAAATCAATGCAGAGGGGCCATGCTGGCCCTCAGAGCAGGAGGAATATGATCCTTGGCTTCACTGTAACTTGTGAAAATACAAGGGGAACGTGGCTTGCACCTGGAATTTGAAGTCCCAGCCCTTTTAGGGCAGCATTTAGGATCAGACAAGTGAGGTCCTCGAGGCAGCAACTTGTCTTTCTCTGAATGATTCTACATCACTTCCAGAAAAACTCGGTTAGTGGTTTGGGAGTCCTTCTGCTAATGAGCCAGAACCTCTCCCAGGGCCTGGAATGTTCCTCTCACACAGAGCAAGAAGTGGATTCAGCATCCTCAGCTGCGTTTCCTGTGGTGTAATTTCATTTGCCACTCAGTTGTGATGCCACAGAGCCATCTGCTATGCACCTAATTAAATTGTTTTCAGCCTAAATTGTTACATTAAACCCCAAAGGTGCTTCAGAAAAGGGATCTCAAGCGTGGCCAAGGAAGTTGGCAGTAAAATTTTGTGGGAGAGTGAACTGAAATCCCTCAAGGAAGAGTTTGAGGCAGTAAGGCAGGATAGGACACAGGGTTCCCAGCAGGAAGGAGGAGGTTTCATAACGTGGTCTCCTGCTGGATTCCCCCACAAAGGTTTTGCTTGAAAACCTTCAAGTTTGTTACCTGTGCCCTGCACGAAGCCTTCCTCCTGCTGCTAGGAATGCAGCCCTCTTTGCAGTGCTGTGAATGAGCAGAGACAACCAAAACCCCAGGAGATAAACCCCAGCAATGTCTGTCTTCCTGCAGATGGACATCTCCAAGTGCCACTACCTGGTGGACTTGGACACGGCCACGGAGACCCCCAGGGAGCCAAGGTACTCCTCCAACAAAGAAGAGTGGGTGACCATTGCCTACAAGCCATTCCTTGATGCTTCCAGGTAGGATTTGCACTTTGGAGAGGGAGGGGTGGGGGCTGTGATTTCAGTTTGCAAAAGTGGACAGGGAGGAGAGATCCGTGGGCAAATGCCAGCTTGAAATCCAATTTCCAGCAAAGTGGAGCCTTTGTCAAACTCCTGCTTGCAAAATTTATGACCTAAGTTGCTTTAGAGGGTGAAACTCTGTGAGGAGGGTGGTGAGGAGGAGTATTTTTATAAAGAAATAAACAATTTCTTTATAAAGGCTCCTGCTGAAGCAATGTTTTTTGGAGTTGCTTTCCAAAGAAATGAGGTGGATGTCACCTCCTCCCAGGAGACTTTTCACTCTGTTTTGTCCCAGCCAAATTCAAGACAGGTATAATTCATCAGAGGGGATGAGCTCTGAAAAACTTCCTGAAAGCTGGCAGAGAGAGGAGGCAGTCAGCAGGGCCACACCTCTATTAGGCTCCAGAAAATCCGTGGAGGAGATCCCTGCTGGAGCCTGTTGGGCAGTGGTTGCTGCTCACTGAGCACCCTGCTGGCCAGGAACCTCTGTGAGGAGCAGAGATGGGGATTTGCTCTCCTCCGTGCTGCCAGGGAGTGGGCTCAGGGCTGCCAGGGAGTGGGCTCAGGGCTGCCAGGGAGTGGGATCAGGGCTGCCAGGGAGTGGGATCAGGGCTGCCAGACTGGGAACGTTGTTCCTACATTCCTGCAACTACAGGAACCCTCAGCTGTACAAGGATCTGATTTAGTCCTTCAGAGCTCTGGTCATGAAGGTGTCACCCCAGGACAGAGACTGGAAAAAGCTCTGTGGAAAACCAGCCCAGAGTTCAGTGGCCTCCTGTTTTCCGTGAGATTCCTGATTGCTTCCTGCTGCTTGGGCCCTGCAGGGAGTGGGGCTGGGAAGAGCAGGGGGAAGGAGTGATAACGTTTGAGCAGCTCCCAGGAGAGCTCTGGTGTTCCCAGCTTGCTGACACAAACAACTTTCCTTGGCAAGGTCTTCCATGAACTGCGTTTTCCAGGAGAACCTGCTGCTACGTTTGGGCAGCACTTTGGGAAGGGAGAAGGAGCTGGCCAGTGGGTTTTATTAATGAGGCAATTGAGGCGTCAAAGGCACTCCTTGTGCAGAGGATTTCCCCTTAAATCTGCTTTAAAGCCACATTTGTGTGTTCTTACAGCTGCTTTATCTTGCTTGCCTGCTTGATCTTTGGAGCTGAGTGGAGGTTTCAGGTTTGCAGCTCAGTGGTTGCAGAGCAAGGGGTAAAAAAAAAAACCCCAAACCCATCAAGTACCTCCGCAGCTCAGCCCAAAGTGCAGCTCTTGTTGTGTGAAAATAAATGAAATAAATGAAATAAATGACCCCAGCAGCTCAGTTCAGTCCTGCTGCACTGGAGGCTTCTGGGGCTCGCTGCGAGTCTCCCATTGACGTCAGCAAGTGCAAATGTAAATCTCAGCTGGCTCTGATAAATGGTGCTGCTAATTGAATTAGAGAGCACTCCAAGCCACCAGCTAATTATGCTCCTCAGGAAGCTGCTTTGCCAAGGTCCATTTAATTCTATATTGGCTGAGCGCTCCGAATCTGGCACAGAAAAGGGGAAATATATCACAGCTCCCCTCTGAGGAGCACATATTTTCCAGCTCTTTAGGGCTGAGCCGTCTGCTTGCTCCAAACACTTGGGTTTTCCATCAAAAACAATAAAATTCTCAGTGCAAAATTAATGATTGGGTCACCTTGTTGGAGCACAGCATCACCCTGGTTTGATAAGAGGCAGTCTTGTTCCCTTTAATGGCGTTTTCCTCGAGTTGTTTTCCATATTTTTGTTCTTAAAGTAGCTGAATTGGGTCTGAAATGTGTGTGTTGGTGCAGAATTTAACCCCCAGAGGAAGTGCAAATGTCAAACGGTTTTCAGAGAGCTTTGATCATGAGCTTCGTATGGCTGGGAGGAACTGGGACCTGCCCGTGTGGCTCTGGGACCTGCCCAGGTGGCACTGGGACCCACCCAGGTGGCACTGGGACCTGCCCCTGTGTCTCTGGGACCCGCCCAGGTGGCACTGGGACCTGCCCGTGTGGCTCTGGGACCTGCCCAGGTGGCACTGGGACCCACCCAGGTGGCACTGGGACCCATCCAGGTGGCACTGGGACAGAGTTCAGCTTCCTCCTGCCATTCCCTGCTCTGCTCCTTTCTCCTGCCTCTCTCTGAGCTCTGCTGTCACCAAACTCAGGTTACAAAATGCAGTTTAGGAGGGATCTCTCAGCACTGCAGGTATCCAAGTGCTGCCATTCCATGTTAGTCTGGGGATTTGGGAAGGGGGGACTGGAACATCTTCGCTTGGGATTTCCTTCCACCCCACAGCAGCTTCCTCTGGCACTCCTGGAACAGTTTCTGAGTTGTTTTTCCTGAAGTTCAGGCAGAAACAGGCTTAGCTCCAAGGATCACTGTGGTTCCAGCTCTGGGAACTGGGAGCTGCTCTGTCCTGCAGCAGTGGCTCCTTCAGAGCCCAAAAATCCTGGAAAAGCAGACCCTGCTCACCCAGCTTGGAGCGATCATGGCCTTGCTCCTGCTGCTGGGAGCTGAGTGCTGATTAAGGCTCCACACACTCCATCTCTGGGGGACAAATTTAGCAGCAAATGCAAATAGAACATTAAATATATTCCCTGTCATCTGTCACCCAGCCCCTTCCATGTGCCATCTGCTGTCTGAGGTGGCTGAGCTGACAGGGAGAGGTGACAGGAGGTGAAGGTTCCCTCTCTCTGAGCTGGGAGGGGACCGTGAGGGTGCAGGAGCTGCCTGAGCCCAGCTGAGCCCAGCCAGGCTGTGCAAGAGCCTCGGGAGCCCCTGGGGAGATGCAGCTCCCAGTGGCAGTTCCTGCCTTTGTTTTTCAGCTGCGTTTTTGAAAGATCTCCAGTGCAAGCAAACAAAACAGAATTCGTCTTTCTGCTGAAAAAAATCTGAGTTAGATGTCCAGAGCAGCAGAGCTGGGAGCTGAAGTGACCAGCAAGCGTGTGCCATCCCTGACCACTCAAACAATCCAAATTCTTGTGCTGCTGCTGCTTTTCCAAGCTTTCTGTGACTGGGGTCACTCTTGTGGCTGGCAAGGGTTGATATTTTCCCATCCAGGTGATCTTAAAGACATGAAAAGAGAAGCTGCAGTGCTGAGGAAGCAGAACTCTGCCTCAGCCCCAGTTTCGACGAGTTGCTCCAATTTTTGAAGCTTCACAAAGCTCAGAGCTGCTGCTGAAGGACGTTTTATTTGTCCACTTCACATTGAAACCTGGACTGTACTATTAGTGAGAGAATACATTCATTCAGAAAGCTCTCAGCCAGCACAGCTCCAGCAATTAGCAACCCAGTCAAAGGTGCTAATTTCACCCAGGCATCATTAAGCCCTCCGTGCTCCACTGGTCCAGTTTTTGAAAGGCTGTGAAATGCCAGCTCCCGGCGCTGGCAGGGCATGGAGTGAGTGTGGGATTTAGAGCTGCCCAGCCCTCTGTAATTCAGTATTTCCACAGAAGATCGGCTCAAGAGCCAAACTTCAGAGTACCAGTGCCCGTCGGAGCTGCTTTTTGCTCGGGGGAAAAGGCAGCCAGAAAGATGGGACAAGAAAAAGGAGATTCCAGGAGGGAACCGCAGCCTTTCACCTTCACAGTGCCCTGAAGGACGGGGCTGTGGGACCCCCAAGACCCCCTGGTTGCTGGTATCTGGGATTTAAGCTTCTTTCAATAATTCCAGCACCTCCCTGCCCTCTGTCCCCCTCAATCCTGCTGGGAACGCATGGTGGGCACGAAGTTGCTGCTCTTAAACCGGTGCCGAGGGCACCAGCCAGCCCTGCTGGCACCACGGAGGAGAGAATTGGGCACTTAGGGGCGATTTTTGCTTTTTCCTTTGTGCTTTTTCAGGTCCTCGCGGCTGCTGCGGGCGTTCTACATCCCCCTGCTGTCGGAGCGGCACACGCGCTACGCCAACTACACCATCCTGAAACCCCGCAGGAAGCAAGCCAGGAAAAAAATGGGAGGCTAGGAACACACCTGGGCCAGCCAAAAAAACCCCCAAAGCATCTGCTGGCGCTCTTGGACAGCTGCCTGAGCCGCGTGCAGCTCCCTGTGTGCAGGATGGTGCTGGGAGGATTCCCCGAGGAGCTCTGGCAGCCTCTGCTCCTCCGTCAGGCTCTGCTGTGCCTGAAACCTTTGGAAAATCCAGCAGGCACCTATGGGTGCGTTATTCCTGCTGCTCCCCGTGCTCTCTCTTACACCAGAGAAGAGAAAAATGGAAAAGAAAGCAGAGGGTGGCACCGCGAGGTTCCGCTCCAAATCTGGGAGAATCCAGCTCAAATTGTCTCTGTCTCTCCCCACCCGCCCCTCCGCTGTCCTCACCTGCTCAAGCAGTGCTGCCTTTCACCCAGGGAATTTTTTTCAGGTAACAAAGCTTAGGAATTTTCCTTTTCCCCTTGGAAAACCACCTGACTGACAATGAACTGGAACGCACCGACTCTCAAGGAATGAACATCGTGCACCACAGAGGAACAGCCAAAGCTGCTCTGTCCAGGAGACATTTCCAGGGATAAACCTGTGCTTTTGGGAAGAAAAAACCAAACTGGGACAATTATGTGTTTAATGGGATCAGAGTGTTTGTGTTATCTGTGAAGCCAAGTGTCTGTTTGCTATTTATAATGATTTTTTTCAAGATCCTTTGAATTCTAGACTTCAGCATCTTAAAAATTCTGGAATCATCCAGAGAGGAGAAGGATGAATCCTTTTTTTTTTTTTTTGCAGTTCTGTTTCCCAGAATAGCCAGGATGTGTTACGTGGGTCCAACATGCCTCAGAGCAGTGCTGTGCTTGTTGTATCTCCATTTTTAAACATGCAGCATCACCAGCTGGATGGAGGGAGCTGTTTTCACTCACATCCCTGGAATTCTGTGGGGCTGGGATGGGATGGGATG
>VZSE01013376.1:0-41992 GCA_013398275.1 Promerops cafer
GCCGCGGGACGTGGGGAGGCCGCTCCGCCTTTCCCCGCTTAAAATCCCCATCGAGGCGTTGCTTCCCCCTGGAGGAACTCCCCGGGGGATGCGTCTGGGCTCGCCAGGGCCTGAGCACCTCTCGCTGAGCTGCCCTCGCCGCGGCGGGGTCCGAGCGCTCCCTCCCTGCGCCCCCCGTACCCCTCTCTGCGCCGAGGAAGGTGGCTTTTCCAGGCAGGTTGGGTGTCAGCAGGCACGAACTTGCAGGATCTACGTATTTTTCTGAGCTGACCGATTTACCTTGTGTGTCTGTTCCGTGTTTAGAGTCCCCAGAGTGTCATTTCCTGCGCCTCTGTCGCCGATACGAGCCCAGAGGATGCGTATGAAGCAGCCTCGGTTCTTGTCCGTTGCCTGTGTGGGAGATGCTTGAGCTGTGCTGTGTTCATCAGATGGTTGTTTACAATTTACTCCTCAAATCAGGCTCCTGGATATGTGTCTAGCAATAATAGTAATAATAATTTTTGTTATTATTGTTGTTGTTATTATTATTATTATTCAAGTGCAGCTGCATCTCCAGAGCCTGTTTTGGGAAGGGGCAGAAAGGAAAACAAACAGTCATTTCTCCAACGTAAGGAGAGCTCTGTGGATCCTTCCATCTGGTCTAAGTGTTCAAAACAAATAAAACCCCCAAAACACAAGGAAATGTGTCGATTTCAGCCCGTGATGTGCTGGTGGTGGTCTCAGCCTGGCTCTGTGTGCCAGGGCCGCCTAGGAGCAGTGATGACGGGGTTCTGAAGTTGCTGAGCTGTCCTTTGCACTCCTCGGCGACAGGGCACGAGGTTGGGATCGCTGGAAGCTTAGTGAGTTAAAATTACACCCGCGGGATGAGAGCTTAACATCGACGTCCAGCTCCCCTTTCGGGCAGGGCACAGACGAGCAGCTTGTACTGGGGGGTTTCTCCACGGAAAGGCCTTGGTGATCTAAATGCATCTTAATTTCAACCAAGCGGCAGGAAAGCAGCTTCTCCAAGGAGGACAGACGTCAGAAGGGAGCACAAGCCTAACTTTTCAGCTATAAACAGACCTCGGGGAGAGTTGCCGTTTGCGCAAGGAGGGATGAAAGGATCGGATGTTGCTGGGTGTTTGCATGAATTTCTTCCCAGGGAGCTGAAGCGCAGCTAGAGAAAGCAAAAGCCCTTTTAATCTGTGCCCCACACGCACTCTCTTCCCTGTGGGGGCTGCTCTCAGAACCCTAATCCTTGTGGGGGATAGTGGTGGCGTGCAGGGACCCTGATTTTGGTGTGGGGGGATAGTGGAGGTGTGCAGATTCGGGCCAGGGATGTGCAGGCAGCAGCTGAAGGGGCTGGTGTTTTGACTTATGCATGTGCCAGAGGAAGTGAAACCGGGAAGTGTCTTTGGCTGCCTCTCTGTTTTAATTTTTTTTTTTTTTTCCCACAACTCCACTTCATTATCCAGTTTCTCGATGCCTTGGCCGCAAGTTGCAAAGAGCTATCAATAGTACATTGTTGGCTGGAGGGTAGCGGGAGGAGGGAAGGGAATAACAAAGCTGCCAACAGCTTTCGGGGGTGGGGACGGCACAAAGTGCTTTGTCATCCTCTCGACATCCACTACTACCGAACACACACTGGCCCATTGATAGCCCTAGGCACAGCAGGGAGCACAGAACACCCTGCTTTGCCCCCAGGCGTCTCCTGGTGTATTTAAACTGCCTTTTCTCCAAGAGGAGCCTGCTCTATCGAATGGGAATGCTGCCCCAGAGCCCCGTCTAGCAAACCTGGGAGAGGGAATATGAGGAGGAATATTAGAGTTTCCTGTAGAAAGATGGTTTTGGTGGTAGGTGTTAAGCAGAGATCCGTGGTGAATTCTGCCTTGTGCATTTGTGAGTTATGTCTTTGGCACTCAGAAATGCCAAATTTTAATAGTTTGTTTGCAGCTGGCACAGGCAAGTTACAAGGCCAGGTTGGATGGGGCTTGGAGCAACCTGGTGTAGTGGGAGGTGTCCCTGCCTATGGCAGGGGGTGGAACTGGACGGGCTTTAAGGTCCCTCCAGCCCAAACCAGTCTGATTCCGTGTTTCAGGCATCGCAGGTGGTTCTGACAGTGCAGCTCTGTACTTAGTGTTTGGATACTTAAGCCTGTCTGCCTCGTGGAGAGGGATTAGAGTGGAAAAACACTGCATTGGGAACAGCTTCAAGTGAGAAGTTTCAGACAGACAGTGGTTGTCAGAGCAGCTGCAGAATTTATCCCCTTCAGCCTCATTGCTCGCTCCGTGCTCATGAACCCCCCCCACCGCGTTGTTTTGGTGCTGCTTCCAGAGCTTTGTGCTGCTGTGTTTCACAATGGGAGCACTGGAGAAGGACTGGCTTCCCCGCATGGCTTTTGCAGGCTGTGCTAGAGGAGCATTGCTGGGCCTCAGCACACAGCTTTTGTGGTGCTGAGAGAGGAACCAAGGCTCCAGAAGTAAAATCATTTGCTTTGATGAGCTTCCTAAAAGCGAGAGCGGGTATTAAAAGTGATGTCCAAAGTGATTCTGGAAGACCGTGTCTAGGACTTCCAAACAAACTTGGAAACTGCAAGGGAAATGTCTTTTCTTGCTGTTTGAAGTAGCTCTGTGGGGTGAACTTGTAATTTTTAGGGTTGGAGTGGAGGATGCTTGCATGGCGCTTCACGTGTGTGTGGAAATGTTGCCATGGACGTTGTGGAGCGTATTGAAGAACCAACCCTTTCACTTCTCCTGGGTTTGAAAATGTGAAACTTAAACCTTCTCCTCCTGGGCCCTGTTGATCTATTTGTAGATATTTGCCTCTAGAAAATGTGTGCTCATCTGGTCATGTGTTCCCAGCCATCTGCTCCTGGCAGCATTCCAGGCCTCCCTTATTAGCATGAGGTTGCTCAGCACTCTCTCTGGGTTCCTGGCTCTAGCCCCTCCTCCATTCCTAACAAAATATGGTGGGTTCTGGTGCCACTGGCTCCTGGTGCCACTGGGGCCGTGGGTGGTTCCGATGTTGACATCGGGGTGCTGTGGAGGAGCAAGGATACCAATGATTTGGGCATTTGAGAAGCTGGAGCCTCCGAAATGTGATCCCTGCTAATGTAACGTGGTGTTCTCTCTCTTTTTCTTGCAGTAGTATTTTACCTTTGAGTAACTGTCCCCAGCTGCAGTGCTGCAGGCACATCGTTCCAGGGCCTCTGTGGTGCTCCTGATGCCCCTCACCCACTGTCGAAGATCCCCGGTGGGCGAGGGGGTGGCAGGGATCCTTCTCTTTCAGCTCTGATATATAAGGTGAGCAAGATTTCACATCTAAACATTGACCTGTACCTGTGTTACAACTGCATTCAGTTCCTCTCACAGTCTGATGGGAATAAATGCAAAGAACTCCAAGATAATAAGTGGGAGAACAGGTAATTTTTCAGGGACTGAGCTGCAGACAGGTCTCTCCTGCTTAAATATCACCTGTTTATTAAGAAATGAGAGACCATTGTGCAGCAGATCATTCACTAGCCTGTCCCCAGGGGCCTGCTGCAGCTATTGTACGTGGAGCCTGCATTATCAAAGTGTGAAAGGGCTTCTGAAATGCCTGGCAGAGAGAGGAAGCGAGAAGCAGAAAGGTGAAATGCACCAAGGGAGGGGTTGATAAGCTCCTTCCTGCACCCTGGTCCGGAAGGTGAAGCTGTCAGGGCCTGGGAGCTGCCTGAACTGAGGTGCAGATGGGAGAGGCAGCCATCCAGCTCCCAGACAGGGCTGTTTCTAGAACACGAGCACAGGCAGGGCAAGATCAGGAAGGGTTTGTGTGGGCAGACTTGCAGCTGTTTCGTTTTGTGCTCCTCTTCATTCCATGGGACCTTTCCTTTCAAATGAGGAGACCTGGCTGCTCCCTCCCGTAGAGTAATTGGCATTTGTGTGACTTGGCTCACATCTGTCTCTTTTCTGGGACAAGGGCTGCTCTTCCATTTAGATGAGGCAGACTGAATTTATGCTCACCTTGCAAATTTGGCTGTTGAGCCAGGGGTGTTGTCATAGGTGTTAGACCTGATTTTTAATTAGCCCGTGGGCGGCTCGCAGACCTCACCTGATGAAAAGATACAGACCCTCTCGGGCCACAGCTCCCAGAGTCTCCTCTTGGTGCTCCTGAGAGAATCACAGACCTCCTGGTTGCTTTCAGAGTTTCCTTTGGTGAGTTTTCAGCACTTTACTCACCTGCTTCCCTTGCAAAATGTCAGCCTCTGAGCCTCCAGTGACAAGGTTCCATCAGCTAAATGCTCGAGGTGAATTGTCACTGATGTTTGGGGGGTACAAACTCCAGAGAAGCAGCGCAATGGGCTTCCTGTCACAGAAAGAAGATACAAAAATAGCTTCAAGAGGGCTCAGGACAAGTAGTGAATCCTCTCTAGGTGGGAAGTGGGACCCTGCAGCCGGAACTCCTGCCAGCCAGCTTTGCCAAGCCTTGTGTGTGCACCAGGCAAGGCCCCGAGGCAGAAAATGGGCTCAGCATGGAGGAGGAAGGTGGAAGGAATCATGATTTGGAGACTTTGGAGTGTTTGAATCCAGTACAGCCCTGAACTTGCAGAGATTTTGGTAGTGGTGTGTAGGTAGAGGGATTGTCATCCAGATAGCTGCATCCCAGAAATATGGATGGAATTCCTCATGGATTTGTTGCTTGACAGAACTGCCCATGTTCACCACTAACCCATGTCCCCAAGTGCCAAATCCACAGGGCTTTTAAACCCCTCCAGTGATGGTGACTCCACTTCTCTGGGCAGCTTCTGCCAGGGCTGGACAGTCCTTTTGGTGAAAACATTTTCCCTAATATCCAACCTTGTCTGGCCTGGAAATGATTGAGGTAATTTCCTCTCATCCGATCCCTTGTTCCCTGGGAGCAGAGCACGACTCCCACCTGGCTGCACCCTCATGTCAAGGAGTTGTAGAGAGCAAGAAGGTCCCCCATTAACCTTCTTTTCTCCAGGCTGAGCCCCCCCAGCTGCTCCTCATCAGACTTGTGCTCCAGACCCTTCCCCAACTCTGTTCCCTTCTCTGGACATGCTCCAGCCCCTCAATGTTTGTCTTGGAATGAGGGGCCCAGAACTGACCCCAGGATTTGAGGTGTGTCAGACCTTGGAGTTGTCACAGGGTTCTCTCTGCCCCCTCAGTCACCTGCTCAGTCTGGCAGTGCTGTAGTTACAGCAGCTGAGCTTTTCAGCCAGCAGCCACCAGCATGACCTGGAAAGGCATCTGGATCCAAAAGCTGAAGTCCTTTTTCCAGCTGTATCAGCTGTTCCAGTCCAAGGGATGACCTTTCTGAACACACCAGCCTCTGCCGGCGCATGCAGCGCTCGGATACATCACTGCTATAAACTGGGGCTCCCTGAAGGTGTTGGCATTTTTGTGTTAAGAGACTTTGAGCTCAGCCCTTCACCCAGGCAGCTTTGCTGGAGCTGGGAATGCCCCAGCGGCCGGTGTGGGTGCTGCGCAGCTGAGATGTGCCCTGGCTGGCAGACTTGGCAGGAGGCTGCAGGTGTAGCACGTGCCAGCAGTGGGTGCTTCCATGGCTTTCTCCAGCCACTTGGCCGGGGTGGATCATAACATCCTTCCTTCTGACCCTGCCAACACGCCAGGGCCTCCCCCCATCCTTCCCGGGACATCTGAGGAGCAGAGCAGGGCTGGAAAGTCTTGTGCTCAGTGAATTGGAGCCAAGTGGAAGCTGGTCCTTGCAGCTTTGCATTGCTGAAATGGAGCTGGAGGGCTGGGGGAGCCAGGGTTTGGGCTGCTGGGTGAAATTCAGTCTGGTGGCAGGGGTTTTGTCCACAGGAACATGGCAGGGGGATTTTGTGGGGGGATTTTTCCAGGGTGAACTAAAACCGAGTGCTTGCTGTGTAAACAGGATTTTGCTTTGAGCAGCTTCCAAAGAATTTTGGGCTGTTGCTGCTTCACAGGAGCAGCCCACAGAGCCTTTCTCTTCCCCAGCATCTCTGTTTGGATGCCTAGAAATAAAGTGTCAGCTGCCCCAGCCAGGCTGTGTAAACGTAATTCCCACTGAACCGGGGGAACTGGTTCTGCTAATCCCCGTGGTCGTGCTGCCTTTGGCTCCTGGGCTGTCACAGGGGGGTTTCAGTGGAACAGCCTCACTGGGTTTAGAGCACTGGACACAACTTCTGGTGACAAGGAAGTTCTGAACCAAGTGGCTCAGAATGCTTTTCCCTTCGTGTGGCAATGCCAGTCTTCCCACTCAAAGGCACACCTCCCATGTGTCAATCCCAGCCTGCTTCCCTTACCTTCCTCACCCAGTTTTAGTTTTGTGAGCGTGGGGAAAGCATGATCTGTGAGCTTTTCTGGAGAGCAGAATGTTTTCTGGAACAGAAACACTTTTTGCACTGAAACAACTATTGTAAAGGGTCCTGTAAAGTCACTGCTGAAGGATATGCACATAAGCCCCTTGGATTTGTTGGTTTTTTTTTAAGAACCTCTGTATTCAACCCTGCCTCTCTCTCTGCTGGCTCCACCACAGCCACAGCTTGACCTCACTGGAACAACTCTCAGTGCATTTCTTCGTGCACTCAGCCACTCAGACTTCCTTCAAACTCGATGAATAAACTTGTTTCCTACAGGATATTTATTCTGGTGAAGTGTAAACTTGTTTTTCAGCTCAGCTTTGTGGGCTTTCAATGAAAGGCAACTTCCTCTGCTTGGCTTTCAGAGACTTTCAGAAGCAACTTCCAGTTTGCACATGGTGTTGCTTTGTCACCAGTGTGAATGTCCTCAGAGGCTTCTCTGTCACACAGCAGTCAAACCAAGGGGCATCTATTTTAAGACAGGAGGTAATAGGAATTAAAGCCCTGGGACAGTGGCTTGAGGAGGCTGCAAGGGCTTGTAAGGAGCTGCTGAATTAATCGCCCTGTTAAAATAAAATATCTGGAGGCTGGACAGCTGCTTACCCAGTGATCCAGTGGAGTGAACCAGTGCCACCCACCTGCTGAGGAGGGAGGGACACATGGCTGTCCAGGTGCTCTCATGACTTTGGGTATCTGCTTTACTTCTGCCCTTCAGAGCTGTGCAGGTGCTTGTGAATGTGAGGGACAGGGACACACGAGGTGTCAGCAAGCACAGGGGACAATTCAGCTTCACTGCAGTAGCAGCGTTAACTCAGGGCTCTGCACTGAAACATGGAAATCATTAGTGGGCAAGCCAAGTGCCTGCAGGAATTGTCTGAAGGAATGGGGCTTTAACCAGTGAATTGTTTTCTAGGAACTGCTGAGCTGATCCCAAGTAATCTGCACGCTTGGCATCCTCATGGGGGAGGACATGTGTGTTTGTGGTCTCTGGAGATGACCTCCTCACAAGCTTCAGATCTTCTCTGGCATTTCCCCACGCTCTGTGTTTTCCTCCCGTACACCAGGAGGCAAACCATAAAATCTGGGAAAGCAATTTGTGGTCACTCCTGGAACAGAAAGGCTGTGTTGGGGATGGGGGAGGCACCAAAACTGGCTGGGCTGTGGCAGCAGAAGCTCTGTGTTGGGTGCAGTTGTGTTCTTGGAAGGGCAATTCATGAAATACCACCAGATGTGGCTGGAGCCTGCAGTGAGGGAGTGGAGTCTTCTACTCAGAAATTTATTACTCTGTCAATATGTAAAACTGCATTCCCTTAACAGGAAAACATGGCTAGAAATCACTCCGAGGGCTGAGAACTGGGTGATGTGTCCCTGAGGCAGCAAAAGGGGAAGGGAAAAGCATAATCCTCTTCTCAGTTAAACCCTAAGACCATTTCTTTGCATTTGCTTTCTCCAGTTGTCCCCTGGCCGTTCAGGACTTTATGTTTTTCATTTTCCCAGGATGAGAAGATCACTGTTAGCCAAGATGTCCCAGTGCATGAAGGGAAGCCTCACATTGTCCACTTCCAGTACAAGGTCACAGAGGTGAAGACCTCCTCCTGGGATGCAGTGCTCTCAAACCAGAGCCTCTTTGTGGAAATCCCTGATGGATTATTAGCTGATGGAAGCAAAGAAGGGTAAGTTCTGGATCCCACAGGTGCAGCCGTGGCTCCTGGGGGGCAGGACTTTGCTTACATAAGTGATTGAGGATGGACATCCCATCCCTGGAAGTGTTCCAGGCCAGGTTGAATGGGGCTTGGAGCAACATGGTTTAGTGTAAAGTGCCCCTGCCCATGGCAGGAGTTGGAATAAGGTGAGTTTTAAGATCCTTTCCAAACCAAACCACCTGGGATTCCAAGCTGTGTGTGGGGAAAATGGGCTGTGCAATAGCAGCTCCGTTTGTGGTTTGTGCACATTCTGCTCCCTTGTCCATAGGAATATTTTCCCCCCAGTGATATTCCAGATGAGCTACCATTTTTTGAGTCCCAACACTAATGAAAAACAAGCAATAAATGAGCAGAGTGAATCTTTGTATACTTTGGTATGGAAAGCCAACAAGATTTTCGCTGGTATTTTATTATTTTGTTTTATTTTTCCACTGGCCACTTGGCAAGCCTATCTTGGCAGATGTTCCTCTCTTTCAGGGAACTACAAACCCCTCCATCCTATTGATGCTCTCCTCATCAGTAGGTGGATCTGCTCTTGGAGCACTGCCGCGCTGGTGCCGGGCTCTGCCAGGAGCTCTGATTTTGATCTTGGCAGAATCCGGTCATGTTTTGTCCAGACAGCTCTGCTGTGGGAAGTTTGTGTAAACGCAGCTTCCAGAGCAGCTCCTTCCTGCCAAGTGCTGTGCCAGAGGTCTCCACTGCAGTGTAGATGTGGCTTTGCTGGATTCCTCTGCGGAGCAATCAGCTCCTCCTAAATCTCCAAGTAGGCTTCATCCCTCAGTGACACGAGCTAATTGAGGAAAAGCCCATCTCTGGGCACCTTCAGGAAGTGGCAGTGTTGTTGCTGTCTCACACTTGTCTCATTTGACTCTGAGTCCAGATAAATGCTTGTGTGGCTTCTCCAGCTGGCCCGTAAATCTCTGGGCTCTCCCTGGACTGGGTCCTTCTGGGAGGGGATTTATTTGCCGGTGTCATTGTGACTTAAAGCGCAATTTTGTCAGGTTATTTTTAGCTGGGTGAAACAGCCGAGGAGAGGCCAGAGGCCATAATTAAAGTAGTTCATTAACATATTAACAGAACCCTTGCAAATTTAATCTCCTGCGCTGTGCTGACAGCTGGTTACTGAGATGTGGAGTGAAGGCCTGTTTGTCACTGCTCTGGCAGCGCCAGTGGTTGCAAGTGACAGCAGTTGATCAGTGTGCCACCCTGGAGGCTCGCAGAGGGCTTACTGCAGTGCCACTTCCATCAGGAGGTGGCAGAAATAATCCAGCTGGAAAGGCAGGAAGCGAGGACGCAGGGGCAGCAGCTGTGCCATCCAGCCGATGCGCTCGGGAAGTGGCTTTGCCTGCGCACACGTTCTCTGGGGATGGTTTGTTCTCCTTTTCTGCCCGCCACAGGCTCCGTTCTGGGCGGTTTTCCTTCCCAAAAAGCACAGAACTCCCAGAACCCCCATGTGCATTGCCAGGGAATGCAGCCTGGCCTGGGAGCAGCTGTGATATTTTGCTTCCTGACTACGAAGGCTTCGGTCCCAAAGCACCACGGGTGGGGAGGGTGTTTGTGGCTGTGAGGACAGGAACTTATCCTGACTCGGAGCAAGGACAGCTCTTGAATCTGCAGGGCAGGAAGCCCATTGTTTCAGCACCCATTGTTCGCTGGAAGGGGGCTGTAAACAATCTTTGTGTCCAAAATCATCCAAACAGTTGATAATTCGATAATGCTCAGAGGCTTCCTCAGGACAGGACTTCCCAGAGCTGATGTCCTTTTGTCTTCCCTCTCCTTGGCAGGTTGTCAGCACTGCTGGAGTTTGCTGAAGAAAAAATGAAAGCCAACTATGTCTTCATCTGCTTCAGAAAAAGCAGAGAAGATCGAGGTGAGGGCTGGCCCGCGCTCGGGTTTGCTCCGGACATGCCACACGGTGCTGCTGAAGCTGGAAAGGAACTTGGTCATCCCAGGGCAAGACCCACGGGACCCTCCTAGTGCAGGGATTGTTATTTGCATAGTTCTCAGGGCAATAGTCTCGTGTGGAGGAAATAAGCCCTTTTTGGAGGGTAATGGTGGGAGAGTGTTGTGGTTTCTCCAGCAGATCTGCTGGATAGGGCTTGGAACAACCTAGTCTAGTGGAAGTTGTCCCAGCCCATGGCAGTGAGGTGGAACTCAATGAGCTTTAAGGTCCCTTCCAGCCCAAACCAATCTGGGATTCCACAGGATTGCATTCATTGCTTTGCTGTGCTGCCTTTAAATATTCCAGTGCAAAAGCTGCCCCTGAATGATTTGGGGTGATTTTCTCATCCAGTGTCAGTTAATATTCCCCTTCTGATGAGCAGTGAAGTCTCTGTTTGGCACCAGGCTGCTGTGACATGAAAGGTGAAACCAGGGGGGAGTTATTAGATGGAAGATTAGAGCCCGTTGCCCTGAAATTCATCAGCTTTTTAAAGATCTGGCACTTCTGTCCTTTCCAGGCTTACAGGTAATCCTGGTCCTGGCTTGAGATGCTTATGGCTTTGGGGGCTGCATTAGGATCTAAAGATAGACATGCTGGGTGAGGGATTACAGCCTGGGGGGCTGGGGGATGTACCAGGCTGGGAACGTGTCACTCTAAATCCCACCAGAGTCAGGCTGTATCCCAGCAAGTAATTCCAACCCCACTTCTAATTTTACTCTGCAGCTTCATGAGCGAAACGGAGGGCCTTAGTGAAGCTGAGCTGAGCCCAGGGAGATGTCATCATCCCTCATTACCATGCCAGGAATAATTTCCAAATCAAGTCCTGGCTGTTATGTCACCACTAGCACCGGTTGCGTAGGTGGCCCCCATGGAGGCTGGGGACAGGGGACAGCCAATGCCAGGGGTTGTTGGCAGGAGTTCTGGAGTGGTCCAGATCCTGGGTCCTTGTCTATGCAGCCGAAATTCAGTGCTGCCAGAAAATATCTTGAGGAGCTCCTCTGCGTGGTCGCTCAGTGTCCTGGAGCTGATTGCCTGAGGGTGCCATAGGGATGGGATGCTGCTCCACGGTGAGTGTCACAGGTCACAGGGCAGCCACTGCTTCAGTGACACGGGCACGGTGCCACAGAACCGTATCTGTCTGGCCTGGCCCCACTCTGAATTCCCACATGTAACCCGAAGTGGCTGTCCGGGGGTCCCACCCCGACCTGTGCAGAGCTGTCTGGAGTTTCCACTGAGCTCCAGCACCTCCTTGTGGAGACAGCAAATGCCTCCCTTGTCCCTAAGCAGATTCCTCTTTGCTGCTGTCTGTCCTCTCTGGGTGCTCAAGGGGTGCTGGGGCAGGATAAAAGCTATGGGATGACCACCTGCATCCTGGGAAAGCAGCCATGTGCAGCTGGTGCAGGCAGACAACCAACCATTGCTGTTTCTCACAGGGGATAGAAGAAACATTGCAGGAGAAACATGGACAAAGCTGCTCAGCTGCACAGCTAAAATCCCTTCACGCTTAGGAGCAGCTGCAGTGAGCACAGGAGGAGACAAAAACCCCTGCTGGAGAGGGCTGTGCTTCTCTGCATAGGAAGCTTTGGATGCACTCACAGAGGGTGTCCCATGCACTTCGATACTGATGGCTCAAGGGAGAGGTAAAGAGGATTATTCCTGGTGGTAACAGATCTCCTTCTCTTTGGTAGCTCCACTCCTGAAGACATTCAGCTTCTTGGGCTTTGAGATCGTGCGGCCTGGCCATCCCGCTGTCCCGTCGCGGCCGGACGTGATGTTCATGGTGTACCCCCTGGATCAGAGCTCTTCCTCTGATGAAGAATAGCTGCAGAGGGGAACTCCAGTGGGACCCTAACCTGCTGTGGAGGGGAGAGAGGACCACCTCCTTTCCTGAGGAGAGGGAAGCAGAGCTTCTGTTGGACTGCAAGCGCATTTCTCATTGTTAGATTGGGCTGTGTATCCCCAGAGTTGACTCTCATTGAAACATGTTGCCTAGAGAACTATCTGTCACACATGTAATCATCACTAGGAAAAGGAAGATGTTTATGAACTGGCATAGGAGCTCTTCCCATGCAGCTGCATGGTGTGGGAGCCCCGGGGTCGGTGCCACCTTCGGGACTCCTCCGATCCCCCACTGGTGCCTCCTGCCTGCCCAGCGTGGGCTCAGCTGGGACACAACCCATTCATTTCCCACTCAAGACCTTAAAAACAGCTTGGCTTGGTGTGGGGCTTGCGCAGGAGACGCTCAAGTTTATCCTTTAACACTACATTAAACCCCCATGCATCTCCACTCCAATGCTGGTTAAACTGGTCTAACCGTTTCTTTTCCCCTTTTCTTTTTTTTGAAACTTCTTGCTCTTCCAGCTTTTGTTTTACGCAGTCTTAACCCTGTTCCATGTTCCCACTACACTATCACGGCATTCAATAAAAGGGGCATTCAGATGAACTTCACACACCTGGGGCTGCTTTTTTGGGAGGAGCACTTTCCTGGCCTGCACCGAAGAGCCAAGAAAAGCTTCTGCCTTTACCCTCCACCCCAGGATGGGTCTGGAGCAACCCCAGGCCCTCACCTCTGCTCCTCTTCACCTTCCCCCAGGGATGAGCTCAAGGCTTGAGGTGCCACCCATGGCTGTATCCAAACCAAAGGGTTGTGTGGGGGCACGTGGTGGGATCCAGGGGCCTTTCCAGGAAGGGGCCGCGGTGCTGGCAGTGGGTCGTGGCTCAGCCCAGCCTGTCCCTGTCCCGTGGCACCGTGTCCTGGCTGGCTCTGTCTGACAGGCCCCAGGGAAGGGGGATGTGCCAGGGCTATGGCCTCAGCTCTTCCTGGCCTGGCTCCTTCTTGTGGGATTGTTCCTGTTGTGCTCTTGCCCTTCGATGGATGATTCTGTTGGAAGCTGGAGCTGAGTCATTCCATATCCATCCACCATGGTGTTTGGTTAGGGAGAGGTGAGGCTGGGATATGAGTGTGCATGACTAAATAATCATAAATTTGGGTCTCTTTTGCCCTCCTTCACCTCCATGAAACCAAGAAGGAAAGGAGCTCCACTCCCTCCAGCAGGGCATTAGACCTTCTATCAGTTTAAAATTAAACGGGCTGTCCTCTGAAAGAGGAGCTCTCGGGAATGGGTGTTCCCTGGTAAAACTGCTGAGTGCTGCTTCTGGCTTGAGAAGGGTGCAGTTTTATCCCTTCTTGTAGCTGGAGCTGCCCCGAGACTGGTGGGTGCCTCAAGGGTGTCCCTGCATGTGCCAGTGGCCGGCTGCCACCCCACGGTGCCCCAGGCTGACACATCCCAGCTGATGGGATGGGAACCACTTTGCTCCTTCTTAACTGGTAAAATGTAGGATTCTGGTCACAGGAGCTGGAGTTGAGGCTGATCTCAGCTCTTGTGCTGGAGATACGAGGCTGTGCCACTGCACGTGCTTCCCTGACAATTTCAAGTCCCCTCCTGGCCTGCCACAAGTAAAGGGCAAATGTGGATTTCTCAGATCACCAAATGCCTGCCAAAACACCCTCTGGAAAATCTGGAAGGTGCCTCTGATGTCCCTGGGTGCTGCCTTCCACATGGATCACCTCCACGGCAAAGCTGGAGGAGCCAAACCCTGCCTTGTGACCACCCCGTGCATCCAGCACCCCCTCTACCCTGAGGCCACGGTGTAGGGCAGGGCCTTGGTGCCCAGGGGTTCAAGCCTGGTGGGTTCTGCCTCCAGTTACCGGGTCTGAGTTCAGCTGCAGCACCCACCGGAGCCATGAGCGCTGGGGCAGAGGCGCATCCAGAGGTGCAGGGGAGAAGCCTTGGGTCAGTGAGCACCAGGGGCCTTCTCAGATGCCCAAGATGGGGAAACCCTCTCTCCCACCCCCAAAAATAACTGGCCACAGTTTTTGGGGATAAACGACCAGACTTGGGGCAACAGGAAGAAAAAGCCACCCTCACAGGTTTGTGATTGTCTCTTAAAAAGATTTATTCTCCCTCCTTGCCTAAATGTACAAAGGCAAGAAGAGTACAGTTTGTATATATATATATTTATATATTATATATATATAAAAAAACAAGGAACTCGGTAATAATGTACACTTTACAGAAGGGCAGAGTCAGGAAGACTGAAATGAAACCCAACACAGCAACGCCAATGGAAACGAGCTATAAACACCAACGGTCTGACACCGGGGCTGGGGGTGGCCCCGTGGGCAACAGCTGGCCCAGAGAACCCGGGAAATGTCAAACCTCAAACCTATTCTGCATAAACTGCTGTTTCATTTAACACCTAAAGGGAGACTCAACTGGGACCCAACTGGGAAGGTGGGGAGCAGCCCCCTGACCCCCTCCGACTGCCAGCAAAGCCTGTGGCACCCCCCAACACCCCCAGGCACTTCCTCTGCGCCGCTGGAGCCGCTGTGGGCCCCGGCCGTGCTGGGAGCCCGGCTGTGCCGGGCTGGCCGAGGCTGGAGGTAGGAGCAGCCAGCGGGACACTCCTCCACGGGTGGGATGTGGGGGTCTCCAAAGCACCCCGACCCCGCCAGTGCCCAGTCCCGTGGCTGCATGTGGCTCTGTGACGGGTGCGGGGCGGGTCCATCAACCCACCTTGTCCCTGCGGAGTGTGCCGGGCCACGCGGCCCCGTCTCCTTCCAAACACAACAAAGAGTGGAAGAAAAATGAGTCAGACAACAAGAGCAGGCTGGGGCCACCGTGCTGCTGGCACCTGAACCGGGGCCGAGAGCAGCCAGTGCCTCCTTTCCAACTGGGTACAGTGGGATGGGGAAGAAACGAGGAAAGAAAACAAAACCCAAAACAACAGCTTTCAAACAATTGCTTTTTACAGTATGTACAGAGCCCAGCAGGCAGAGCATCCCCGTACAGCGGCCCTCGGGGCCGGGTGCAACACGGACACACACAACTGAGACCGATGGCCCCCACGTCCCCCGGCCGGGCAGCGGGAGAGGCTGGCGGAGAGCAGGGGCGGCCCGGCCGCTGCGGGGCCGAGGTAGAGTGTCGGCCTGGGGTGAGCCGCTCTGGGGCTGGGGGCAGAGGACCAGAAAGCCCCTGTCCTCAGAGCAGGGGAGCAGCCAGGAGTGGGGATCATCTTCCTCCAGGACCTGGTGCCCCCGGCCCTGGCACGAGGCTGGAGCAGGGACCGGCATGGCCCCACGTGCCTCTGGCAGAACCTAAGTGTGCTTGTTTCTTGCTGCGCCCTGCCTGCGGCCTGGGGAAGCCACCCTAAAAGCAAAAGGTGGATAAAAAGGGGAGCCACAGCCCCCCACAGCAGGATGTGCTGCTCCAGGGTTTAGGGGGCACTTGCCATGGGAGTGGGGCAAAGGAAAGGCCGGGATTTGCAGAGTTGCAGCTCTGAAACCAAAGCAAAAGCCACAGGCAGGAGCTTCAGGCAGGTCTGGACCGTGCACGGCCTGGGGGGCCCTGGCAGCCTGTGGGGTGACAGACGCAGCCCCCAGCTCTGCATCCTGCTGCCCCCAGCCCCCTGGAGCCCCAGCCCCCAAGGGCAGAGGCTGCTTTGCCAGGAGCAAGAGCTTCCCCAGCCCCACTCTGGCCATTGGCCACATGCTGGCAGCTCCTGCCCACAGGCACAGAGTTGTGGGTGCTGTGGGGTGCAGGACCAGATGAGGGACTGGGAGAGCCCCACAGCTGCCTCCAGCCAGGCTGCCACCCACCCTCCTGGCTCACACCAGCCCCCTGACACCCCCCAAGGCTCTGTGAGCCAGTCCTTCCTTCCTTTCCTGAGACTGTGGCCACACGGCAGGCTCGGCCCCATGTTCCAAGTCCCCGCTTGCCCCCAGTCCTGTCGTGAAGCAGCAGCTCACAGAGACACGGCAGGGTCCCAAATTCATCGAGAAACCTCAGTGCTTCTGTTTCCTCTTCATATGCACCAGGCAGGTGAGTCACCTCCACCCCAAGTGCTGGTGCTCAGTAGAATAAATATATCCGCAGGTACCAGCTCAGCCACTCACCAAAGAGGGGTGGGGTGGGGAGTCAGTGTGTGTCCGACGAGGGGAGAAGACAGAGTCTGCCTCGGATCACGGCAGGAACGTCAAGCAGTACAATTAACACCATTCAACTGATGTCTAAAGGAGTCTCCAGCGCTTCTCCATGTGAGCCAGTCACACGTCTTGTACAGCCCAGGCATCCCGGTGTGTCACATCCTGCCACGACCCAAGGGCAAGTCAGCTCCCGAGAGCCCCAACGCCATGGGCAAACCCTAAACCCTCGAGGGCATCCCGTGAGCGCCCATCCCGGCCACCTCCGGCCCAGCCCGGCCGCCCACGTGGAGGTGCGGCAGGAGCAGAGCCTTACCGTTCTCACCTCCGGGGAGGCGGGTACAGGGAGGGAGCGGAGCCTTGCTGGCTGGCAACGATGGCTGTGGAGGAGAGACCTGGGGGCGAGAAGAGGTGTCAGGAGCTGGCAGACAGGGCCGGGCACCTCGGGGACAGCGTGAGGGTCCCGTGGCCCAAGGGCAGGTGCAGCTCCCGCCCAGCCCAGCCCCCCTCTCACCTGTTGCATAGGGCAGGTTGTACTGCGCCGGCAGCAGCGAGTACCCGAGGTGGTGGTGGTGGTGATGCGTCGAGAGCAGGCGCTGCGAGGGCGACGTGCGCGGCCGGTCGCCGCTCCTCTCCCCCGCGCCCGCTCCCCCGACACTGCTGCAGCTCCCGCCGCCCCCCACCACCCCACAGCCACTGCGGTCCCGCTCCTGAGACGTCTTCTCGCTTATCTGGAGAGGAGGAAGCAGACACATGCTGAGGGACACGACCGGCAACCCCGGGGCACGTATCGGGATGTTCCCTCTGCCTTTGCCCAAAAGGTTCCCATGATGCTGATGGGAAGTGGGGTGGGATGGCCAAAAGCCATGTGGAGGACACAGGGCCTGTTTGAGGACAACTCTCTCCTCACTGTGTCCAAGCTCTGTCTCCCAGCTCAGCCCAGGAGGAGCCACAGGATGGAGACAGCCTCCACATCCCACCTGACAGCTCCAGGGCTCAGGACAAGTGTCACCTGGTTGCTGCAGGGCCTGGAGAAGCCCCAGCGCTGGGGCACAGGTTTGGCTGGTCCCTCCCAAAGGATTTCTAATAGTTGGAAGCCATGGCTGCAGGTCTCCCACAGCAGCAGAAATAGTAAAAGCACACGGCAAACAGAGCTGCTCCCACCTCACTATAGGATCCAGGGACTATCCCACAGAGCTGGGCAAAGCCAGCGCCCTGCTGACCCTCACCGTGGGTGATTTGCTCTTGTAGTGGCTGGCATGCTGCTGCAGGATGTCCAGGGCCTTGGACTCCGAGCTGGATTTACAGCTCACGCTGGGGCTGGCTCGGGACTTGTCGCTGTCATCACTGCCGGATGCCTTGCTCCCATACGGAGAGAAGGAGTAGCTGGAGGGTAGGTATGATCCTGGGGGAACAAGAGCAGTCAGGGCACCAGTATTTGGGCAGCACAGTGGGAGCATGTGGCTCTGTATGTGTGTGAGAGGATGTCCCACAGCCATCCCCCACCCTGAGAGCAGGGACAGCCAGGAATGGACACCCCTTGAAGCCCCCGGCTCCCTACCTGGGTAGTTCTGCATCATGACGGTGGGCATGGCACGGTAGCTGGGGTGGTTGGGGTCATACGACTGGCTGTAGGAGTAGCCGTGCATGTACGGGATGTAGGACTGATGCTGCGTGAGGGGTGAGGACACGGGGACGTGGACACTGGGCCTGGGGTCCTTCCCCACCATGCGAGCCTCCTCGGTGGGGGTCAGCTTGCACTCGGAGCTGCTGCTCTCCTTCCCGTCCTCCTTGGATGAGGTTTCTTTGCTTCGACTTCTTTCTTCCTTCAACTTTCGGTCCCTCTCCTCTTTCCACCGCTCGTCCTCTGCCTTGATGTCCGAGTACTTTGCTGGGTACACGTAGGTCCACATCCGGGGCTCAGCTTCCTGCAAGAACAGCCAGCCATCAGAACAGCTGCCTCCCCCTTGTCCTGCCTGTCCCAAAACCAGCCTGCAATTGGAGGAGACAGGCAAACCCCACTCCCCTTCCTTGGGCTCTCCTTGGCCCATCTGTGGCCTCTGCTTCCTGCAAGAACAGGCAACCACCAGAGCAGCTGCCTCCCTGCAGCCCCACCTGTTCCAAATCCAGGCTGGGTTTGGAGGAGACCAGCAAACCCCACTCCCCTTCCCTGGGCTCACCCTAGCTCATCCACGGCCTCACAGCCCCCCCCCTTTTTCTGGCCCCAAGGGAATCTCATGGAGTCCCACCACAAGCAGAGGACAACACGTGTTCTCTGAGGTGATGGCCCCAGCAAAGCCTGGTGAGCAGCTTCCTCCAGGAGCAAACCCAAGGCTGGTCTGGCAGACAGGGCAGGGCATTACCTGTCTGTACCAGAGAACAGGGTCCACCTCCGCTTGCCGGCCACACTCGGAGCCAGCCTTTGTCTCAGCCGTCTCCTTCCCTAGGTGACCAGCCTCACTCAGCTTCACCTTGAGCCCCTCGGCGACCTGGCTGCTGGACAGCTTGGATGAGTCCTCCAGCTTGGGGATGATGACGGATTTGGCCATATCAGGACCTCCCTGCTCCTTGGGCTTGCTCAGCCCCGACTTGACGAGGTCCGTGAGGCTTGGGGCTTTGGTCAGCGTTGGGGGCATGGGTGGCTTCTGCTTCCATTCTTCTTTGAGTGCCGCCTCCCTCTCTTTCAAGCCCAGGTCTGCCTTCTTCTCCAGCCCTCGCTGCTGCTGCTGCTCCAGGCTCTGCCGCTGCTTCTGCTGCTCCTCGTACTGCTGGCGGTAGGCGGGGTTGGTGCTCAGCAGGTGAGCATGGTAGCCCTGCTCGCTGTAGCCGTAGGGTGGCACGTAGGCGTACTGGTTGTAGTAGAGGGACTGCATGTACATGTTGGGGCGCTGCTGGATGACCGAGGGCTGCTGGCTGGAGCCACTGCCGAGCTCTGCCTTCTTCTCTTCACAGCCTTCACTCTTCACCTTCACCTCTGGGTTCTCCTGCTCCTCGTCCTTCTTCAGCTTCAAGGTCTGCGTCTCGGCCGCAGACTGCCCGCCAGGGTTCAGGGGTCCTGGGCTAGCCTGGGGGTAACCAGGGGAATAGTAGGTTTCAAAGCCTTGGTAGAAGGGAGACTCTTTGCTCTGCGGTTGTGGTGGGAAAAGAGCTTTTTTGGCGCCTTCCTTGACCAGCTGCTCTGGATCCTTTGCCTTCACGCTCTCCAGCTTGCCCTCCCCATCCTCCCCAGCATCAGAGATGTCCGAGTAGGCCGGGCTGTTGGTCTTCACCGAGCTGGCCTCTGCCCCATTCTGGGTGACAACGTGCAGTGGGGTGAGGGGCTGGGCTGGGTTGGTGTTCTCCAGCCTGCTGGCCCCGCCGATGGAGGGACTGGGTGCATTGTCGGTGAAGCTGTAGATTTTATCCGCCTCGGCCTTGATGCTGGCGAGCCGGCTCTGGTGGGGGTCAGATGAACCGTTCAGCAGCCCCTCACCTTTCATCCCCAGCTCGCTGGATTCCCCCCGGAAAGGGCTCTTACCTTCCTCTGCTCTGCAGGCTTTGCCAGGAGTCAAAGGGTTTTCCACCTCTTTGGGCTCTTTCTTCTTCTTGTCTTTCTTCTTCTTCTCCTTGGAAGGGGTGAGGGCAGGGTTGACAGCGAAGGGCTCTCCCATCACTGTTGGTTTGGGCTGGATGGGTTTGAGCTGGGGACTGTTGGGCATGGTCTGGACCACAGTTGTGGCGAGGCCAGCGGAGGAGCCGGGGCTGGCTGTGGTGAGCGTGGCAGTCTGGAAGGTGTAAATGGGCTGCGGGGGGATGGCTGGTGCAATGGGTCTGGCAGACTTCAAGCTTTTGGAAGGAATCTTCTCCTGTTTAGCACCAGAGGCCTTCTTTGACTTGTCCTTATCAATGCATCGCTTCTCCAGAGAGTCAAAGTCATCGTTACTCGTCTCATCGGCCACCGAGGGACCATCCTCAGAGCCATCATTGGACAGAGCACCCAGGTCTGTGTCCCCTTCCCCACCCACCTTCTTCTTGCAGGGGACCTTGGCGCCGAACTTGCTGGATGGGGAGGGGCTGTGGGGCTCCATCAAACGCACCTTGGGGGTGGCCGAGCGAGCAGGTGAGAGGGAGCCCTTCTGGGTCCCGGCAGCACCGTTGCAGCTCCCGATGTCGGCATGCAGGGAGGGCTCCTCGCCATACTCGCTGTCCACATCCGCCTCTAGCTTGCTGTCGTCATCCGTGTGTGCGTGGGCCTGGTGGTACTTCAGCCCATTTATATGCTTGTACTTCTTGTTACAGTTGGGGTGAGGACAGTCGATGAGGATGGGAGAAGGGCAGTTGCGCTCCAGGACAGCTGGCTCCACCTTGACCGTGGCAGGTGGCACTGTGGCCGAGCCCATTGAGTTTGTGCGGATGCGCTTGCTGCCCTTGGAGTCCTCCGAGCTGGAGTTCAGATCCATGTCGGAGAGGGGTTTGCTCTTCCGCTTGGTGACGGAGGAGGGACTGGCCTTCACGTCCTCGGCGGTGCCACCAGGCGGGGTGCGGTGGTCTGAGGAGTTCTGGCTGCCCCGGCGCCCCTTGCTGTTGGCTCCCGCCCGGGTCTTGCTGCTGCTGCTGGTCCCCTTGCTGTCCGAGGCAGCGGCCGTCTCATTGACTGGCGTGTTGCTGTTGGGGCGCATGCGCTTGCCCCTGCCCCGGCCGTTGCGCATCTCCAGGTCACTGGTGGGAGAGTCACAGAACCTACATGGAGGAGGACACAGAGGTTTTAACAGAGAGATGGCTGTGCTGGGCTGTGCTGTGCTGTCCCCAAGGCACGGTGGGGACCCCCTTACTCCCCTCACTACCAATCCCATAGACTTCTCCCACCACTGACCGATAAAGAGGAACCAGAGAGGTCCCCTGGGATGTGCTAAAGCATCTCCAGTCCCCAGGACAAGGGACGTGTGACTGCAGGGGCAAAGAGTCATGGGAGCAGTTGGCTTGGGCAAGGAGGAGATGCCAACCCCTGTGGCAGCCTCGTGGGCACAGGACAGTGTCCCAGGTGCTGTGGGGGCCATACAGGGCCAGATTTGCCCTCAGCGCTAGGAGCCCCCCAGAGACCCCCACCCACTTACCGGGGAGGTGCCCAGTCATGCTGCGTGCAGTCCAGCAGCGTCCCCACGTACGTCTTGTTCCTCCAGGTGACGTTGACCACCAGCATCCCTGCAAGGTGAGAGGAAAGGGTCAGAGGGGGCCAGGTGTGATCACACCGTGCCAGGAACCTGCCCCTCAAGACAGGCAGGAGGAGGAGCTTACCTCTAGAGTTGAAGGAGGGTGGACAAGGGATCATGGGCTCTCAGAAGAGGTGAGACATTGGCCTCAGGGCTGGAGGGGCACTAAGATGGGAGTTGGAGACTCCCAGCTCATCCCTTCCCTTGGCATGTCTCACCTAACCCCTCTTCCTGTTCCCTACTTTCATGGGATGTTAAAACCCAGGGACCCCCAAAGGGCTGTGAGATTTCAGGGGGGACCTGAAGATCCACACAGGCTCCATGTGTGCTCAGGTAGGGTAGGGAATGTGATATCCAGGGAGAAAGAGCTGGGAAGAGCCTGGGGGAAATGCAGAAAGCCCCTAGCAAGGCTGTGGACCCCGCAGTGGAGCTGCAGACCCCCCAGCAGAGCTATGAACCAGCATGGCCATGAACCTCGTGACCCTCCGGAAAAAGCTGCTACTGCCACTAGATGGCAAGCTGAGCCCAGCATTCCTGCTCAGGCAACTGTCCCTGGCAGGAAAACCCAATCCTGGCAGAATAACCCTCCGTTGCCCTGGGCCACTTTGCTTCAGCACCTCCACGGGCATCCCTCCGCCCTGTATTTCCATGTGGAGAACCATCCATGGGGCCACATCCTCCCATCATGGAGCAAAGTCACTGGGCATTCAGAAAACTTCGGAGATTCAGCTTTTCCACACTAATTCAGAAGAGGAACTGCCTGGCTCACACCCACGCCAAGGCCAAGGACCTCTTCCACCTCTTCTGGGAGGCAGAGAGCCTCAGCAATGTGGCATCTCCTCCTTGCCACGGGTCACTCTGATTTCCACACAGCTGGAGCAGATTCTGTTGTGCCAGGCACATTTATCCAAGCAAGGTAAAACTCAGGAACGCGTTTGCAAGGGTTGATGAGTGCATCAAGATATACGGCCCTGGGAGATGGATGGAGCCGAGGGAGCCCGGAGCAGCTGCGCCTGAAGCATGTTTATAAATCTCAGCCCACATCCCCCACTGTGCTATGCCAGCAGCCAGCTGCAGGCTTCGGCACGGATAATACATGGAGCCAAGGCCCGACACACGGGGCTCCTTCAGAAAGAGAAATGAAATGCAGACCTTCTCTTTCTCCTTTTCCTCTTGGAAAATGCTGCGAGCAGATCACAGTGCCAGTGCACGGCTGAGAGCCACAACTGGCTCATCCCAGTGAGCAAGAGAAACTGGGTTCTGCCTTCAGACGAAGGTGCTGGGGATCTGCCTTAACAAAGACATGGCCAGGATGTGATGATGGAGACAACCCGAGGTAGAAACCAACTGCTGGGAACCCACAGCCCCACGCATGGAAAGATCAATGGGAACAGTGGGATGCTGGTTCCAGGCATCCCAAAGAGGGCACATGGAATGTGGTCTTCTGTTCTTCCTAATGCAGCAGTTTTTGGCAGGCAGGAGTCTCTCTTTCCTTAAAACCCAAAAAAGCTCCTGGCTGCATCCTGCACCCCAATGCAGCCCCACCATTCCCAGGACACCTCTGGGGAGCTGCTGTGGGATCCTCCCAGGAGCTGCCCAAGGACCTGGGAGCCACTGAGGAACAAGCAGCACTAACCCAGGCTCCATCCCACTCAGTCCCTCTGCTCTCCCTGCCAATTCAATCCCTCTGAAGGCAGAGAAGACCATGTGAGACACTGGAAGTTAATTGCATGGCAAACCACTGGAGTCTCTTGTGCATCCCAGGGCCAGTGTGTGATATTAGAAAGGAGGTGCTGGCATTTTTCCTCCCGACCACCACAGTCACAAGAGAGAGATGAAAGAGGAAGGGGCAAAATGAGCCGGCACCGTGTCTCCTTCCCTGTTGGAACGCCAGACCTCCAACACACACCAGCCTATATTTAACCCGCTGCAACCAATCATACCAAATCCCCTCCTAATCCTCCAACAATAACCCAGGACAATTTAAACCCCAGGATAGATCCTAAGCAGCTTTTTTCACCCACTGTGTCCCCCTCCCATGGCAGGATGATGAGCAGGCACAGGCATGACAAGGGCAGCAGTGAGGAAGCAATGCTTTCCCGTCTCCAAGAACACCGATGCTCTTGAACAGAAGGAATCCCGCTCGGGTAACTCCCATCCCACCTGGTTTCATGGGAAGGTGACATCTTTGAAGCTCTTAAGGAGTTGATACCACCCAAATCTGGGTGCAAACCACTCAGCATCCTGCTCATCAAGTGCTCACATCAGAGTTGTATCCTGGCTGAAAAAATTAAGAGCTGGTGATGGTGCAAAGTTGCCATTCGGGAAGGCAGTGTATGAGAAAATCCTGGGATTACGCGGGATAGTGCTGTAGGCATCAGGAGCCATTCTACTGCGGCACGTTTCCCCCCTTTTCAAAGATGAATCCCCCAAGCCAAACCAAGAACATCTCCATGAATTCCTCCTCCACCTGCATCACTTCCAGGATGCCCTGGCTTTAGGATGCCCCTTCTTCCATGAATTTCTTCCCCAGCTGCATCATCTTTGAAATAATCTTTGTCGTTTCCCCTCTACCTGCATCACTTTCAGGATGCTCCAGCTTTTACATAAGCCCTGCCCATGTGCAGAGACCCCACCTGACCTGTAGTGCCCAGGCTTTGGGACACAACACCCAAAGCTGTTCATGGCCATCACGCTCCTGCCAGCAGACGGGGGACACCATGGGGCTGTCCAGCATAATTGTCACCTCACCCAGTGAGGAGAGATCACTCACCAATTACCATCATGGGCAAAAGAGACTCACCCTGGGGAAACTAATTTAATTTATTGCAGATCAAATCAGAGTAGGCTAATGAGAAATAAAACCGAACCTTAAAGCACTTTCTCCTGGCTTCTTCCCAGGCTCAACTTTACTCCTGATTTCTACATCTCTGCCCCCAAACAGCACAGGGGGATGGGGAATGGGGGCTGCTTTTTCTTCCCTTCCTAAATACGTTATCCTAGAGGTGCTGCCCTTATTGCTGATAGGCTTGGCCTTAGCTGACCTTGTCCAACATGGGGGAAGTTGCTGGTGTCTTCTCACAGAGAAGTCCCCTCTATCAAACCTTGACAGGCAACATGAATGCAGTTTCCCCAGCAGTGCCAGAGGGAGACAGGATCATCCCATCATACCATGCAGGGATGGATGCCTAGATGGTGCATGACTGTCCCTGGCCATCCAACTGCTTTCCAGGGACTGCAGCATACAGAAAGATCACTGCCCTGGACTCCAGGAGAGAAGACTATGGCCTTTTCAGAGACCCATTTGACAGAGTGCCATGGGATAGAGCACTGGAGGAAAGTGAGACCCAAGGAAGCTGAGTGACATCCAAAGACCATCCCTTAATTCAGGAGCAATGCATCCCAACAAAGAGAATTCAGGTAGAAATGCCAGAGGCCTGATGGATTAACAAGAACTCTTGGAGAAACTCAAACACATGAAAGAAGCCTGCAGTCGGGGTAGCCCACAGCTGAGGGGCTCAATGACTTGTTTGCCTTCATCTTCACCAGCAAGTGCTCCAGCCACACCACCTGAGATGGAGGAGGCAAAGACAGGGACTGGGAGAAGGAAGAACCACCTGTAAGAGAAGTTCAAGGCGCTTAAGTCCATGAGACCTGAGGAGATGCATTCACGGTTCCCACGGGAACCAGCAGAGGAAGCATCTAAGCCACTCTCCATTGTATTTGAGAAGTCTTTGCTCTCACCTCCCATCTTCTCCATTCTATCCCTTTCCATTGCATTTCCCTCCTGCTCTTATCAAGGACACGACCACTGGCATGTGCCAACCCTGGGCAGGCTTGTGCTCCATCATACCCTCATGAGAAGTTTGTAAAAGGACAATCCAAATGTCCAGAGTACAGAAATCTGAGCCATGGGTAACCTGCCACTAACATCCCAGCAAGGAGCTGGAGGAAGGGATGTACAGTGTGCTGACATTTTCCAGGGGCTGCCACACCATGATCCTCATAGCTCAGAGGGTTTGTGTTTGTTTTGCTGCCATCAGCACTGGTGTGACACCATGGGGAGGCAAGAAGGTGACATGGTCCAAGCCAGGTGACACCAGCTCCACCGAGGGGGATGGAGGAGACCTGGCAGCTCCTGAGTCAGCAAAGAGAGCAATGCTTCCCAGTGTGATCAGATCAGGTAATCTGTTCCTCAGTTCCTGAGGATCAGAATTACACAAAACAGCACTAGGGGAGCTCCCAAGACAGCTGCTCCCCACTGAGAGTGTCCCAATAAAACACACCCCTGCGTGCCAGGCTCAGCAAAGGGACGATGTCACCAGCACAGCCCCAGGAGAGCATGAATAACAGTGTTCACTACCAGCTAGACCAGACCTTGGGCCAACACCAGCCTGGAATGGTGGAGGAGAAGGGGGACCAAAAGACCAGAGCTAGATGGTTGGTGGTGGGAGCCCTCTGGGATGCCTTTAGCAGGGCTCATGGACTCCTGGCAGATTTCCTAGTGGGAGATGAGGATAAAGTTGGTACAGGAAGGACATCATCAGGTTCATTGGAGCTTCACGCTCTCATCTCAGATGGACTGGTCCTTCTTGTCCAATTTATCCTTCCACTCATTGCCAGGCTTTGGCTTTGGCTTTAGAAGCTTTTCTCCATGATTTTGCAGCCCCACATGGAGAGGAGAAGGCTGGGTTCAGGGAGACCTTAGAGTCCTTTCCAGTGCCTAAAGGGGATCAAAAAGAAGGCTGAAGAGGGACTTTTTGCAAGGCCAAGAAGTGACAGGCCAAAGAGCAATGGCTTTAGCTGAAAGAGGGGAGATTTAGATTGGATATTGGGAAAAAAATTCCTTCCTGACAGGGTAGCGAGGCCCTGGCACAAGTTTCCCCGAGAAGCTCTGGCTGCCCCATGCCTAAGAGTGTTCAAGGCCAGGTCGGATGGGACTTGGAGCAACCTGGGCTAGCGGAAGGTGTCCCTGCCCATGGCAGGGGTGGAATGAACTGGGCTTTAAGGTCCCTGTCAAACGAAACCATTCCTCAGGTCTGTGATTCTAAGCTTGATGCAAGCCAAGAGCTGCTCCACTGCTCTGGGGTCCTTCCAAGCAGTCCAATGAGGCTGCTACATCCCAAGGAGCAAGGGGAGAAATAGATGCCTCTGGAGATATTGAGGAGAGTCTCCAGATGCTGGAAGCACCTCATCTGGCTTTGCAGACATGCCCTTGGTGTAGCTTTCTCCTCTGTATCCTTTGGGCAAGGGGAGATGGTTGCTTCATCCCTGAACATCTCACAAGCTCCAGCTTCCGACAGGCAGATCCAGCATTGCCCCTGACTCCATCTTTGACCATGGGAAGGCAGGGGAGAGATGCCATGCAAAAAACAGGGAAGGCTCCCGCCTGCCTTTACACTCAAGGATGAAAAGATGCCGTGTGACCGGAGCCAAGGCACGCAGCAGACCCAAAGAGACCAAAGGCAATATCAGGGCTCGCCTTTGTGCAGGACTGGATGTGAAATCCTTGCTCCCAACAGTGGCAACCATCAGCAGCCGGCAGAGAAGGATCTCTGTGCGAGTTCACTGAATTACCACAGACTAAAAATATCCAGGCTGTGGGAAATCACAGGACACCTCCAAGGCATGCTCTGAAATGGTGGCTGCAGAAGCGAGGGGTAATGCGGACAGACAGGCATGGAGCTCCAAGGTGGGGTGAGGAGCAGGAGAAAAGAACAGCAACCGCTCCCTTGGCAAGGCCTCTCAACTAGGAATCGGCAGGGAGGGATGATCTTGTGCTCCCTGCCTCAGGGATGCTCAATTCATCCATCCTGGCACAGCCACCGTGACCCTCTCCTCATTTCCACCCAAAACCACCATACAAGGTCCAAGCTTTCATCAGCTTTTGCCGCTGCCCATGGGGCTCTCCAGCAGCCCTGGGATTTTCATGGAACTCTGCAGCTCCAGGGCTTTTGGGTTGACTGAAGTCACACCAGGACAGCAGGCTGATAGGGCTGGGGAGAAGGGGCAGCCCCACAAGTGGAGGGTGCCAATGCTCTTCTGTGCTGCTGTGTGTCCCAAAACCCAGCCCAGCTGTACCTCAGTTTCCCCAGCTGAAGGTGGTGTATCCTACAAAGTGACCAGGCTCTTGGAGACACCGATCACGCAGTGCTGGGAAGGTGGTAGATCAGTGCAGACCTTCCACAGGTTTCTTTGGAGCAGATCCACCCTGCAGATCCCCTGGCCCTGGGATGCGCAAAACAGGGCTCCTGAACTCTCCTGCTTTCTGTTTCTTCTCACAGGTTTTACATGTAACATCCTTCTGCCTTGAAGCAGTAGAAAAAACACAGTTACAGCTCCCAGCTGCCTCAATCAGGGTGAATTTTTTTCCATATGGAATGGACAGTAAACCAGAGGAGTGTGGAGGTCCTCATCCCCAAGCTAGACATCCCAGTCTTCCCCGGCATGGTCCATCCACTGCTCTCTTCCCAAACAGCTCAGGTGCTATTTCTCAATACGCTTTTTCCAAGGGGAACAACTTCAGTGCTCACATCGGCAGCCACTGCAGCACTTGGTCCTGCGCCAACCATGGTTTCAAAACCAGTTTCCAAGCAGGAAGAGAGAAAAGGCAAACTGGGCCCATCCCCACCTTCCCAAAGCCTGGGACAAGAAGAGAACTTCACTGGAAGCAGATCATGGGAATGGAGATTTCAGCTCAGCTTCCATCGCAGATAATAAAGAGTCTCAGTGAGGAGTGCCTGGGATAAAGGCCAACAGCTTCATTCTCTGCACAGAACAGCAATGGAAGAGCTGGAGCAGATGTCCAAGAGGAGCACATGGATACCTGGCTGAGATGACCCATCAACCAGCCTCCACCACCACTGCTCTCTCTCACCTTTGTGCTTCTGGACTGTTTCTGCTTCCAGACACAACAAACACAAGGAGCTCACCCCGTGCCTCCCAAGGCAGAAACCTCCAGCATCCCACTGAGGCTAGAGGGAAGGCCAAGTTCCAGCGCTTGCCATGGGCCACTGAGCCACCTATTCATCCCTGCGTTCCTTGGCAGAGCCCCAAGAGCAACGAAAACCCATCAAAGGACCTGGGAAAGCAAAACCAAGCTGTGCATGCATGAGATGAGCTCCAGTGGAAAAAAAAGATTGGATTGGCTTGGCAAGAGAGCCGAGAGGCTGATCTCCCACTGAGTCGATTTTGAGAGCTCCACTGGGGTTTTTTAATCCAGCAGGAGATTTCTGCCGCCTCCCAGGGTTTGAGCGTTTTTGTGACAGACCCGCGGGTTGCCAAGCAAAAATGAAGTCAACTCTGTCGAATTCCCGTGCTGGCTGGCACAGCCTTTCCCCTGGCACCTCCAGAACAAGTCAGCTCTTGTCGAAGGGCAGAGAAACGGCAGCTTAGATTTTCACCTGCTGTCTGGGCAAAGGGATAACGCAACACATGGGGCTGACGCAAGTATTGGCCCATTACTCCCTTTGCTGGACGGATTATGGACTGCTCTCACACGGCTCCTCTGTCCTGACCACCCAGCTGGTGGCAGGGAAGCCCAGGACATGCCAAAGAGCGACATAGCAGGGACATGGGAAGGAAGGGACTGCCATAACTCCCCCGCGACGCTGTCAGAGAGCAAGAAGCTCTGTGACACTCACCGTCCTCGGTCTCCTGCCAGACGATGCCCTCCAGGTTCACGCTGGTCCCAGGCTCGCAGGGGCCCAGGCACTCGGGCTCGGTGGCCAGGGCCACATCGCAGGTGTTCACCCCCACCGAGCGGGTGCGTACCATGATCTGCTCACACGGCGACGAGATGTCGTTGTTGACGACAGGGACAAGAAGGTGCAAGGGCAACACTGCGGGCGTAGAGACCGGAGATTCCATCTGTGGGGAAAAAGAGATATGTGGTCACCGTCAGCAATAGCGCTGGGAACACAGAAGGGAGAGCAAGTATCAACAGACATTCGCATTCCTGGAGAACCTCAAGCTCAGGACTGCCACCTTCAGTTCATGTCCCACACCCCACCAGAGGACAAGGATCTTGCAGGGTTCTCCTGCCTTGGCGTGCCCATACCCATGTAACCCTGGGGAGCTCTGTAGTCACGGAGATCACACCCAAAAGTCCTTGTGCAGAAGATATCTATGTTCCTGCTTGAAAGAGCTTGTGGCAAGTTCCTTCCCCGACGGCTTCTGTAATCATCCCCGGTGAGGATGCCTCTTGGCTATGGCTCAGATGTTAATGCAGTCAATGACTTTGGACCCAATGGCTCACCAGAAGAGCTTCTGCTCAACTGGCATGACAGGACAAACGAGTAGCAGACTCCCTCCGGCACCCATGAAAACCAACATCCTTCTCCTTCCAGAACTACCCTGTGACCACCTGTAGACACAGGCACTTGGATCACATCCCTCTTCCCTATGCAAGTATCTGCTTCAGAGCCTGATCCAGCCATTGTGCTCTCTTTGCACATGGAAACCAGATCCCACAGCCAGAGCCGGGCTTGGAAAGCCAACAAGCCAACATGCCAAGTGCAAGCCCAGCCAAGCAACCGTGCTGCCGAGCAGCCAAGGTCCTTGGCCGCTCTGCCACGCAAGCAGATTACAGCAGTGTCAGGAGGAGGGTGGCTGATGGGCTGATTCTGTGGCTGGCCAAGGCAAGGGCAGGGTGGAGACCTTCCCATCCTTTGGGGTTCATCAGCCAAGCCAGCCACGGCCAGCCACCCCCGCACCTTGGCTTGCAAGGACCTGCAGCAGCTCTGGAGTGAGCGGCTCATCTTCAGCTTAGACCTCCTCTCTTCACCATTTGTGATATTTAGACACTGGGCTACCTCAGAAGAGAATTAGACTGAGGAAATTCATCCCATCAGCAGCAAGTGCTGACCTGGGTTCCAGTTTCAAGCAGGTGAAGATTCCTCTGGAGCGCCCAGTTCTACTCCCAGACCCCCTAAAACTCTGCTGAGGGAAAACAATAGACCTGGAGAGCTCAAGTTTGTGGCTACCAAATGTGGACATGGGCACCAGCCCGTGATCCCTTCCAGCCTTGTTGCTGACTCCCATCCTGGTCCTGACCAGCTGCCAAATTTGCCTGCTCCCTCTCTTGCTGACACATCTCCATCCTTCAAGCAAGGGAAACAACTCCAGCAGAACCGTGCATGTCCAGCCTAGCCTGCCCCACCCAATAGGGTGCCCACAACCACCTCAGGTGCCTGGAGCATCCCACCTCCCCACCAACTCCTGACCCAGAGATTCTCTCCACATCGCTGGTGACACAAATCTCTACGCAGAGGAGCAGAGAGGAGGATATCACATCCTGGCTCTGACAGGGCAAGTGGATTTTCTCTTCCAGCAGAACACAAAGCACTTTCTGTCTGCAGCCTTCTCTTTGTCCTGCATCCATCCTCTCTCTAGACAGCTCATCAGAGCAACATGCAGTCCACTTGGCACTAAAGATGGCTCAGAGGTCTTGAACAACAGTGGTTGGACCCCACAGTCCTCTCCCCAGCAGCACAGCTTGTCATCCACAACCACCTCCAATCTCCCACCAACAGAACCAGCTCTCCCCCAGGAGCCCATGTCCAGACCACCCACCTCCAAGGCTGCCTTAGGGCCAGTGGCCCAACTGCACCCCATAGGATTCAAGAAGGGTGGTTTTGGCATAAAACCATCCCAGAAGGCTGCCAGAGAAGCTTCCAGAAGACTCTCCACAGGAAAATCATCCCTCAAAACACAGCAACCTCATCAGCAGATCCAGGGCAAGATGCTCCAAGGAAGCATGAGGCTCCTTTGAAGGGGCTCCTCAATGCCACATTCTGCAAACCACAAGTCAGTCTCCAGCAAAGGAAGAGCCAGGGAGGAACCAGGCAGGGCCACCTGGCTTGGGTGGGCAGCAGGAACAGCCCAGGGAGTGGCAGGGATCACTCGCCCCCATTGCCCAGGGAGCGGTGTCTGTGTGTGCGCGTTGGAGACCTGCTGAGACCGTTCAGCTTCCTTCCACTCTGCAACACAAACCACAGCGCAGCTCAGGAGCGTTTAATTACAGTTCCAGCTCTGCTAATTATCGCCCGGTCACATTCGTAATCTGCATTATGCCATGGTGCATAATAAGCAGCTCACTGAGATCTCTAATAAGCAAGGCGGCTTGATGGGATTTCATATCTCACCCTGCTCTGTAATAAACAGCCTCTTTCAGCAGCCGTGGGGAGACAAGGCGGCTCTCCTGCTCTCTTGCCTGAAGCTCCAGAGCAAAATAAAAAGGTTCAGGACGGTTCTTCAAGGGTGAGGGCAGGAGCAGAGGTTCTCCACTGGGACACAACCAAAAAAAGCTGAAAGCCATGCTGGAGGAAAAGACATGGATCAATCCCTGAAATTCACCTCCCCCTCTACGTGTGTCTTATCTCCCGTTGCCACAATCTTTTCACCCTCCTGCTTTCTGAGCAAGGTCAGGAGATACAGGATGGCTGGGAGAGCCCTACATACTATGAGGCAGCTCCTCTGGCTGTTCTTCCCCTCGGAGGGCGAGAGGGAGCCTGGGGCGATGCTGGCCTGGGGGTGGTGGGCAGCACTCACACCCCACAGCAGTGGGTTTCACATCACCTCCAGGGCTGTGCTAGCCAAGATCCCTGGCTCCAAAAATGAGCCTTGTACCTTCTGGCCACCCCCCCATACCACTTCTGGGCCCTAAATCCCCCTTGCAGAAATAAAATTTATTTCGCTTTCCACGCTGAGTAGGCTCTAAGATTAAATACTGGCCACATTCTCAGTGCTGGAGGAACCTGGTGTGTCTGCAGCCACCCCTGTGGGAGTTACATGGGGTGAAGCTTCCGTGTGCCAGCGCTGGCCATCCGTGTCCGCCCGCCGCTGCCTCCCCTAATGAAAGCCCTTTGTGTTTCTGGCGGAGGCTTTCCCATCACGAGGAACGTGCTTTCACCACCGCCGAGGACAGAAGTGGAACGGAGCCAAGCCTGGGCGGCAGCGGCCAGCACAGGCTCCGCTCAATGGGGGAAAAGCAAATCCACTCAGAGTCCGGGGTGATGCCAATGGCGCCACAGGATGCCAGTCTCTGCGGGATAATTAAAACCTACCCCTCGTTACAGCCCCCCAGGAAGGTGGAATGGGGTCCCACAGGAAGGGAAGCACGGCAGTGGGTGCTGGCACGGGGAGATGCACATAGAGCAGTTCCTGCCATCTTAGCAGCACTGGTTCCTTAGCATCAGCTGCCCTCAAGGGGACATCACGGCAGCAATTGTTAATGAGAGAGAGAGAAGAGAGCAAACCAGAAATAAAAACACCCCACTGTTTTTAATGCCACTCCCTGGACCATTCAGACCACCCATTCGTATTTATGGGAATTTCGGTTTGTCCCCAATAATCAAAGTCAGGCAAGAAAAATGCATTTTGGAGTGATAAAAGCCAAAAGCAATGCCAAAACACCTGAGAAGAGCAACCAGTGGAGATATCTGTGGTGCATCTCCAATGGCAGACAGGATGTGAAGGTGTAGAGCACCCCCAAATCTGCACTCCATCTGTCAGCCAGGAGTCAGGGTGAGACCACCAAAGCACCTGAGATGGTTCTAGGCTCCAATGTATCCCCACATGAAGAAGCTATGCAGCACACGGACCATTTTTCTCACCTACAAGGTCCTTGCACTCCTGCAGACACAGAGACAAGAAAAGCCAAGAGGAAGCCTTGTTACTCGTCACAAACTCATAACTGTGTGTGTCAGGAGACAGAACATGGACCAAAGGTGCTCCATCACAGGATCATTGCTCAAGGCTTGCAATCAACACGTTCCACATCACTGACCAGCTCACCTCAACCTTTGGGAGCTTTGATGTTCTCACTCCTGTCCTGGTCTGTCACTACATGGCCCCCAGCTTTGCTTTTTCAGAGTAGGAGCCAGGATTCCAGCTCCTTGGTGAGAGATCCCCAGGGAGGAGATCCACCCAGGTGACAAGCATCTTCAGTGGGCATCTCTAAACCCCAAAACCGCAGCACCACACTGCCTCTTCCCCTCCACTGACCTTAGTAGGAATGTCAAAGAGTCTTCTCCAACCTGACCCCCAAAGCTAGGTATGCAGAGCCCGAAGACAAAATCCCTTTTTCGCCCACCATGTCTACGATTCCATCTTAAATCCACCGGCAAGCAGAATTCCCAGTCACATCCCCCAGCAACATCATCCCAACACACTGGAGGTACTTAACCCCAGGCCGTGTGCAACAGGCTCCAGAAGATCCCCTCTCCAAACAGTGCAGGTGCCACTCAACACTGACTGTTTGCTGGCTGGATTTCTCTAGCAAGAAAGCAGCCAACAAGAGCTTCCAACAAACCCACAGGCAGGGAAATAATGGTGGCACAAGCGTCAGGTCCAAGGATGGAGCCAGGAGCGTGGTCTGGGGCACTGATGCCCAATGCTCTTCCCTCTTGCTATAGCAGGAAATTGAGGTCACTGACATCAAGATGTGAAAAATGGATTCTCTTCTAGACAAAAGTCTCCCTTCCCTGAATAAACACAAGCTCAAATAAACAAAGCCAGTTATTTCTACAGACCACGGGAGCACTTGGGGAATATATTGGGTTCCTTAGTTGGCAAATCTGAGCCCACAGGGCAATACGGTAGCTGCTCCAAGAAAAAAGGATTGACACTGGTGACAGCCCCCCCTACCAAGAAGCAGCAAATGCCACAAGGAAGGATTAATGCTTCCATGTGCTTCCACGTTTGCAGAATGGAGTGGGCTCAGCATTGCACTCCGAGTTCAGTCCTCAGAGAAGATAAGCGAGTGTGGGACCTCCTGGCCAGCACCACCACCAAAGAGCCAAGCAATTTGGATGGGAAGTAAGGAGTTTTAAGGAGCAGAGGTCCCAATTTCCCAGCCCCAGGGCTCTTAGCATCCCCCTAAAAACATGCCAAGAGAGGCCAGTCCCCACCACTCTCCTTCACAACTTGTTCCCAGTGCTCCTCACCATCTGCTCCCACCCATCAGACTTCAGATTCATGGCATCTCCCAGCTGTGGGGCTGTTGATGCCAAGGTGTAAGGGGAATGCTCTACCTACAAAAGGTGCCTCCGTGTCCTTTCCTGGCCATGTCAAGCACCTGTGCTCCAGCTCTGAGATCCAGGAGGGGGTTTGCCTCCATCCATGCAAACACCTTCCCTGGCCAGCAAGTCCTTGCAGAATGGCCAGAGCAGATGGTGGCCAAAAGGATGGCACAATGCAGCACAATGCTAGGGTTGGCAGCACATTCCCAACTCAGACTCATTTTTATCTGGGCACTTAAGGGCGGACCTGGCTGAGGAAGTCTGTTCTGGCGCAGGTGAGTGGGCCACAGGAACCAAAGCCTGGAAGAGGCTATCTGCATAAAGCTCACAGCCCCACCACCAAAACCACACCTGGTCACAGTTAATGGGAATAGTGGGGTGAGACATCCCACCCAGTGACGCTGGAGGTACAACCTCCCACCATGCCAGTGATGGGGGACTGATCCAAATACCCAGTTGATGCAGACAGCCGGATGCTATCAACCTCAGCCACACTGCTGGAGAAATGCAAATACAACCCAGCATGACTTATGACGAGCTGCTTTCTCTCTGCAGAGGAGAGGGGAATAAAATCGCTGCTTGAACACAGCCGGTCTTATCTCAGTGCTTGCAGCGTTTTGAGATCAAGAGGAGGCAGACACCGCAGAGGCACAGTCTTGCATATTACCGTGTCTTCAATAAAGCCAGGAATAGTATCCAAGGCAGACGTGCTGGCACCAAGTCACCTGCTCCAACCACTTACAAGACTATCAGATCTGCTCCTGGAAGGGAAAGAAAGGTGTCTCCAGCAGGAGAGAGGTAGTGAAGAGCAGTGATGAAAGGGGACAGGTGACAGAAGTGAGAGACATGGGAAAGAAATCCAAGCTGGGACCTCTGTGCATCGGTCCTACCACATGTCATTGGGTCTCCTTTAAGCCATCATCAACCACTGATATCCCACAGATGGTCCTCGGGTCTCCTCACTCATTGAATTAGAAGGCAAAGCAGCTCAGTTGGTGGAGAAAAAGGGAAAGCTCCCATATGGAAAAGCACTGGAGATGCATCTGGGTCATGGGAGAGCATAGATGATTAGAAACAAAGAGCCTGACCATGGATGGCTACAAGCACCCTTCACAATGACCAACCCAGCCTCCAGCCCCTTCTTCCGCACCGCTGCTGCCTTGGTCACCAGTCATCCTCACCTCTGGCAGTGCTGCCTGAGCAGGAAAGCTCTGATGACAGTAAGTGACTTCCCACCGGGAACCCAGGTCTCCCATTACACCCCACAAGCTGCACCCACCCTTCTGTCAACACAGCACATGTGTGATTGGCTTCTCATATTGCTGCTTCCTACATCTCCACCCTCCAGCATCCCCCTGCACCGCTGACAGCAGCCATGTCTCCTGCAAGTCAGGTTTCTACGTGGAAGAACTACTGTGAGGGAAAGTCTTGCTTTTGCTTATTTTCTTTCCACCAAAATAACCAGGCAGCTGCACCCAAGGATCCGAGCAGTGCTCAATAGCTGCCATTAACAGCACTTGCTGACCAGCACATTTAAGCAGGCAAAGGAGAACATAAAAGGTTTCACGAGCGCCTCAGTGCATCAATCTCCCGGAAGGAGGATACAAATACACGAGACCTTTCATAAACCACTGGCAGCTTCAGCCACTGTTAAGAGCCATCTGATCACCACCAGCTCCACAAACCTGGCCAAACGACACAGAGGCTGACACAGCCAAACTAGAGACATCCCTAAAACCTGAATCTGCAAGGCAGGCAAGAGAAATCAGATAAAAAAGCAGGATTTTCATGGCAAGTGGCTTTAACTTGCCTACACGGTCTGCCTTGTGCTACACAGCACACTGGCCAGCATCCTGAGCCTCAAGCACAGGCCCCACCACCCTAGGGATGGTGGCCTAGGGATGAAGAACATATTGCAGAGCTTGACATCTCCATTTCAAGAGATCAAGAGATGAGTCCGAAAGAGGCTGAAAAAGCAGGCTCCTGGAGACAGCAAGAACACAAAAGTTACCAACAAACCTTGGCCAGGATCACCAACCAAGGACTGCAAGCCAAAGCTGACAACTGGTAGGTCAGGGCTGAGCACAAGAAGCTGGCACAGCAGCTCAGCTGTCTGTTAGGAAATAGCACGGCTCCACCTGCCTGCCTCAACTTTTCCTTCAGTTTTTTCACCCATTTTTTCCTCTACCTCAGTCTCACAAATTTAAACCCCTAAAACATGGACAATGTGGCTGCTAGGCCTTCAGCAATTCGTGCCAGGGCACAGCCACACGTGCACACACACCCACAACCCTACATCCAAACTCAGAGCATTAATAATTCAATCACTTTTAATTAATTCTTATCCAGGCACTAAGTCCTTACCTTTGAAAAGCTGCAGTACATAGGAGTCAATCAGAGGAGAGACAGCTCGGGATTTACAAATAATTTCAGTACAAAATTCAATTCTTGTAAACATAGAAGGGAGAAGATGGATCCAAGCCTTGAAGTAAAAATGAGTGGGGCTCAGACCTGTCTCACCTAGGATGGGTTCCTCTGCTTGTTCAGTGCACAGTCCAGGGACCAGCTTTGTCCACATCCATCCCAATAGCCAGTGCCTACTTCCAGGTGAGAATGGGCAAAGCCACCACAACCACTCTGTCACTGTGGACCCATGGTAGACAACGCAACCACGTGCACGTATGTGGTTTTATTACACCACTGAGAAACCAATTTTTACACCGTAAAGCACAAGAGATGACATGGTAAAAGGCCCTGGTGTTTTCAGAGCAGAGTTGAGAAAGAAGAGATGGAGTGCGGGGTAAAAGATGGGCTTTGTTTGGGGGTGTTTTGATCAACCAAGCTATGAATGTGGTGTGGGGACAGCTGGACCTTCCACAACAGCCAAAGCTGTAGCACTGGGTTGTGCCTCCAAGGCCTCAAAGAGGGCCAAAAGCAAGCGTCACTCACATTCAGAGTCACTGTGCAAGAAAACTGGGGGAATATGGAGTTAAAGACATACAGAAAACACTCAAGTACCACACCAAGGTGATCCTTTCAGTGACCTAGAGGGGATCATCTCCAAGATGCCATCTTAATATCCCAGAATGGTTTGGCTCGGAAGGGACCTTAAAGCTCATCTCATTCCATCCCCCTGCCATGGGCAGGGACACCTTTCACTAGTCCATTCATGACAGAAAAGGACACAAGAGACAAACTAAAGGAAGTTCAGAGAAGAGGCACAAAAATAACAAGGCTGAGGGGATTGGTTTGGAAGAGATTAGAAGAGCTAAATATGGATAGCTTGGTTCAGTGACAGCTATGTGGGGACACAGCCATAATCTACAAATACATGGGGGATGAAAACATCAAAGGAGAGAGAGGAATTACGCAGAGGATGATGCAGAGGAGCAAGGAGGAAATGGGATGAATCAATGAGAGGAACGTTTAAAACAGACATTGGCCACAGCTTTCTGGCAGGAAAATTGTTCCTAAGCACACGAGTATTTTCCAAGTGAGAAAATCCTTCATCCTTCCATTGCTCTGCTCCTTCCCTCTTTCTTTCCAACAACCCTCCATTAACACCATACAACATACATCACTCCCCACAGCACCCCCTAAATGCTGCTGACACCCCAGATCCACCCCGTGCCAGGCTCTGAATCCCCAACAAGTTACATTCAAGGTCTTCCCAAGACATGGCAGCAGTCCTTCTTCTTTTAGAGAGCCAACATCCAGAAGCTTTGGAACTGCCCAAGATTAGATTTGCCAGGTTTTGGCAGGGTTTTACTTAAATTTTGGCAGAGTTATCATTTCTTGATGTTCTTCCACACTGCAACCATGATAACAAGCATCTCTGATGAGAAAGCAGCTTCAGCTCTATGGTCCACCTCCACGGCTGGACCAGGAGGTTCATGGCCAAGCAGATAAGAAAAAAATCCTTCTCTTATCCTATCCATCTCCCTACAAATCGCAGTGGCAAGATGAAGAGTTTTCTAAGCAGTTCTCCTGTACAAGAAGCTGTCTGCCCATGGCTACAAACAGCATTTGGTCCTGAAGGCCCTGTGGATCATGGGCGAGAAGCTAAGCCAGGTGCTCAGGGCTCACACCTGGAAAATTTGTTTGGGGAAGGGGTGGGAGGGAAGGAGACAACGCTCAGTCCCTGCAAAGCCGAGTGCACCTCCTGAGGCACCCACACAGCTCCTGGAGGAGGTCTAGCACTGGGAGGGCACCAGAGGACCACAGCTGTGACACTTGCTTTGGTGGCACCATGAGAAGCATCATGTCCAGACCATGGGGTGCATGTAGCTACGGACTGGGGGGAAAAAGAGGCAAATCCATTCATTGGATGCTTCTCCCAGAGACTTTGTATCACATCCCACATACACCACGAACACCAGAACATTTTTACACATGGGTTGTAGCCAGGTATTGGCAGCTCCTGGAGAGGCTCGATTCCAGGGCGAGACACATATATTTCAGATGCAACAAGCAGCAAAGTCTAGGATGAGTTTCAGATCTATTTATCCCTCAGGCAAAAGGAGACATCTTCCTTCCATCTATTTAATATTAAAAACCTGCTTTGGTATGATGTGCACGTCCCAGCCCCTGCAGGCTGCACGTTTAGGAAGCCGCCCACTTGGCTCTCATCTCCTCTTCTTTGTAGGTTTTGCTCCAGTTGCCAGGAGAGATCCTGGTGCTTTCCAGACACAAAGCCAGCTCTGTTCCACGGCCTGATGGGGAGGTTACAAGAGAAGAGAGAGCAAGAAATGAGCCCAATCACATGATACACGAGAATGTGGGTGAGGAAGATGGTGTCACCACATGTGTCTCATACCAGTGGCCACAGAAAGGGGACTGGTGTCTGGAATGTGCCTCTGTCTCCCAGCACACAAGATGGAAACCTCATGCTAACACGGGAATGACAAATGTGCTGTGTCCCATGACTGCATCACCCCCCACTCCCCAAACCCCAGTTTTCCAGCAAATTTTTTCAATCATGCTATTTTTAAAATGGCACAAGTCAATATTCCTATTCTGGCCGATAAATGCTGGGTTCACCCCAACCCTTCAAGCAACAGTTTGCACCTATGTCCATAAGCTCCCATCAGGAACGTGCAAGAATCAGTGCCTGCAGGACACAGCAAATTCCATGGGAAGTTTCTCAAGCCAGTTCCCAAGGTGTTATTAATTACTGAAATCAAGACGCTGCCTCACTATCCCTGAGCAGAACAGTGCCTGGGCACCGACCCCTAAGCAGCACAACACGTGCTCATACTGCCGTGAAATCTCTAGATGAGCTGCGAGAGGAGCAGGAACGAGCTTTCCACGTGATCCCACAGGCTCCCATTACCTACCCTCACTGTGGACTTTAATTCCAGCCTTGGGGAGGAAAAGGGGTTTTCCTGTCTTTGGCTCAAATGCCTCTTGGTGCCTCTGCTCAGATCACAGAATCACAGACCGGTTTGAGGTAGAAGCAATCTTAAAGCTCATCCAGATCCAAGCCCCCACTGCAGGCAGGTACATTTGCCAGGAAGAGGCAGAGCCGATGCTCCTGCAGGAGCCAATGCCTGGCTGCTGGACACAGCTGGGCTGTGATGCCTGAAGGTCTCACCTGGCAGGTTTTGTGCTGACGACCAGCAGCCGCCAGCAGTCGAGCAGCAAGGCTGGGGAGGATCGATCGCTCCCTGCAGGGAAGCTGAGCAGCCGGGGAGAAGAGGAGCTGAGCCAGAGCCAAGCCAGACTGTAACTCATCACCTGCAGGCCACCTACAGCCGAGGAGTGGTGGAGCCACAGTGGGGTTTTCAGCACATCTCAGGGAGCAGCGCTTCGTGATTCGCATCACAGGACTGTGCCGCTCGCAGTCATGCTCCTCCTTGAGAGTACTCCATGTAAAAATAGAAAAATAGCTTCAAGTAGCTGCTTCATCAGCTCCTCCAGACCATACCAAGGGGAAGAGCTTGCATCTGAAATCCAAATGAGCCTCCACCAAACAGGGATGGATGCTGACACCACCCACGGCTGAAGCTCTCTGCTAGTCCAATTAAGCTCCAGGAAGGTTTTTAGCCTCTAACCTCATGTTTCTCAAGCTACATGCAGGGATACCCACGGGTCACCAAATTCCAGCTAATGAGAAATTGTTCCCCTTTGCCACAAAACAAAGCAAAATGAGAGAGAAAACAGTCACCACTGAAAAAACACCATCCAATGCCAGCAGTTGCTATGCCTCCTTCCAGCCAGAAGCACCTTAGACAGCACACAGATGTGTAAAAATGAGATGCCAGGGGCTCGTGGGCACACAGATCAGGGAGTAGCAGGGCCAAGTTTATATTCAATCAACACTGGATTTTTAGCTGGCATCCCTAAAATAAGGCAAAGATACTGCTGGAGTTAGACCCATCATAAGCAAGCCCAGATCTTCATAAATTTCATTTCTTGCCCTGCCAGAATTTCTTTGATTCTTCAAATTACCAGCCAGCTATGGCAGAGAAATCCTAATGGCATAAGGAAAAGTGGAATAATAATAAATAAGGGAGTTTTAGCCCCAAGGATGCCATGCTCGAGTATCTGGGTTTGCTGGCCACCGCAGACCCAAACCTGGCTACAAATCACTAAAATTAAACCATTCCCATGGGGGCCAGAGGGACCACGGTGCTCTCAGCTCAAACAGGCAGCCCATGGAGGATAACACAAGTCCTTTTTGGAAAGACACAACAGAGCCATAAATCAGAGCCTGGAAGGTTTTTATGCCCAGCAAGGGGAGCATAAATAGAGAGCAGGAATGGGGAGCGCCAATGCTGCACCCCGGGCATCCCAGCTGGCCTGGGAAAGCCGCCGTGAACTCAGCAATGGATTAGCCTACGGTGGTCGTTAAGGACCCCCATGCCTGCATGCAGAGGGTCCTAGCTGCAGAGTGCCCTTGCAAGGCAAGAAAAGTCAACAAGGAGCCAGCACTGGGCTCAACAACCTGCTGGCTGCATGTTTCCATCTCCTCCACCTCCCCTCCTGCCTTGGTGAGAGGTGGGAAGGGACCAGGGAGCTCCACATCTCCTCTCCAGGGCTTTCCATGCCCAATGGTTGGCTTTGAGGGACAATAAAAGAGTCATTTTGACCAAGAAATGCTGAAGGTTTGGGGTCACATCCAAAAAAAGGATGTCCTTAGCACAGGGGTAGCCACCACCCCACAGCTCCACATTTCCAGGTTCTTTGGGAAGACAGTCCCACAGTGTTTCTTGGCATTTAATTCTTAATTAGTGATGTATCTCTTTTTTATAGTCCAGGATTTTGGAGAGTTGAAAGAAAAAAAGAATGACAAAAATACAAAGTCAAGGCAAGTAGGACAAGCAGGATACCAGAGTCCCTCCCAGGAATGCCACTTGATCAGTGTCATGATCTAATGGAACCCTGTAAGAGACAATTCCTCACTGCCAGTGGGACAGTCTTCCAGAGCTTACTCTGGATGTTCCAGAACCCCCGCAGTGGTTGTCCAACAGCTTTTGATACCTCTACACCAGCCTGAAGCAGCCAAAATGCAATTCTGTCTGTAATACACTCACATGACCTTTAATCCCACTGTCTCTCCTGAAAACACAGAGGCAGCGCGTCCATTCACGTCCTCTACTCCTGCTCATACCTGAGGAAAAAGGAGCAACAGCTTTTCATTGATAATAATCACGCAAATGTTGTTTGGACAGAGGGAGAAGGTTTCCATCATGCCAACCAGCAGCTCTGGGATGGCCAGGACACGCTAATGAACTGCTGGTCGGGGCTAGGAAAGCAGGCACTGGCTGGGGAGAACCAGGGCTTTGTGCAGCTCTACAACAGCCAAGAGCAGGCAGGAAAGTGCATA
>VZSE01013376.1:48679-78596 GCA_013398275.1 Promerops cafer
CGCTCAGCACAGCTTTTAATTGGATCATGTCCCTGACCCAATTCCCCACATGGTTGCACAAACCCTTGAGCGTCGATGTGGGAAGGGGTGGCCAGGGGCAGACAGGACACCTCCCAGGAGAGTAGCAAAGCTCCAATGACTGCACAAGGAGGCAGGAAGGTTCCTGTGCCCACATTTAGGCTGAACACAAACCTGTGAGGAAGCTCTCTTCTGACATCTCCCATCTCCAAATACCAGCTGTGTCCAGGGAGCTTGGTCCTAAAATCTGGCTGGGCTGAAAGTGGTTCAGGACAATGGCAAAACAAGAGATCCCACAGTAGAACAATCCCCCAGTTCTGCCTCCCATCACCATGTATTCTGCTCCCTTCTCCAGGCAGGAGACATTAAGCAGACCATGGCTGTCATTTTCTCCTGGACAGCAGGACCTCACATCCCAGCCTGTCATCCAGCAGAGACAGGCTCTCAAAGGACACAGGTAGAAGAAAACACATTTTGCCCAGGTGAAGAGTGCCCAAAGAAGTTATGTCTGCCCCATTTGAGGTCAGGCTGGACAGGGCTTGGAGCAATCTGGTCTAGTGGAAGGTGTCTTAGCCCACGGCACAGGTAGAATGAGGTGAGTTTAAAAGACCCTTCCAACCCAAACCAGCCTGTGAGTCTATGAAACACTAAGATGGAATCAAATCTGGCTCCTACAGCTTTCTTGCTTCTCGCACCAGGACCACGGAAGGGACGGCAGAGGCACTGAAGTTGTCAGCAACAAGAAGACAGGCAATGCTGGGGCAAAGACCTGCAGAGAAGGACATCACTGATCTGAAATGATCACCTGCCAGAGCCAAACTAAGCTTACAGAACCACAAAAAAAGTTTGGGTTGGAGGGGACCTTAAAGCTCATCCAGTTCCAAACCCCTGCCACGGGCAGGGACACCTTCCAACTTCTCCAGGTAGTGCACTCACATCCGTATGTCAACATCCCACATCCTGCACTGATTCAGGGATGAAACTTTGGATCAAGCTTCAAGCCCAAGGCAATACCCCTCTCCATCCCCACTCCCCCCAAACCATCTCCCCTGCAGGGTGAAGCCCAGGCAGCTGCTACAGCCACTAGTTTCTTCCTACTAAAACGCTACCAGGCTACACATGGCTCAGGAAGGAACGCAGAGCCCTGGCCACAAAAAAAACCACCCAGATAAAAGACTCCTTTCCCTGTGCAGAGAAGATCTGAGTAAAGACCAAAACTTTCACCAAACTGCTCAAAAGCACACACAGTACAATCACCTCACCATAAGAAACAAGCTGAAGACCTGCAGTGTTGGACACTCAAATGATACTAAAAAGTCTAACTATGCTGAGATGTTAGTTTTGGTCCCATAAAAGCAAGCAGGGTTCCATAAAAGCAAGCTGCACTGGGCACTTGGGGGCCAACAGCAGTAAATCTGACACTGGAAGAGCGTGCCATCCCAGTGCCAGGACAGGGTGATTAAACCCCTACAGATTCTTGGCCCAGATGGAAGAGTGGCTACTTTCAGCCTCATTGGGTCACAAGCCAGCTGGAACCCTTCAGTGAGTCTCCAGAGCCAGGCCCCCCCCATCCTGCACCATGACCCCAGGCAGGAGCCAGAACGGCTCCCAGCCAGCATGGATGCGTTCAGCCATCCTGGGAATTTGAGGAGCTCCCCAGGCAGAGACACCAAGGTGGTTTTTGATGATGCTTTCTGATGGTGTTTTCCAGAGTTCCTGTTTCTAGAGCCAAGAGAAATCCCTGAGTAGGAACACTCTGTCCCACCAACACTATCTCCTCCAAGTTAGTATCATAACTGTTTATGGAGTCAAGCCTAACAGTAGTTGGACTCGATGATCCTTGTGGGTTACTTCCAACTCAGGATATTCAATGGGTCATGACTTCAATCATCTGCTCACAGGCCATGGTGTGATTCCCAGGTGGGATACACAAGCCATTAGCCAAGAGCCTCAGAGAAAGTCCTCTATGAGTGTGCTTTTAACAGTGCCTTGTTGATTGTGAATTAACTGAACTGACCCAGAGCAGCCAATCCCAGGTCCTTTGGGAGAGGCACGGGACAACACACAGCCCACAGAAGCATGTTAAGCTTCCTCCAGCAGCTCTAACTCTGCCCCTTAGGAAGCAGATGGCATCCAAACCATATTTTGCTTCAGGGCCACGCAAGTTTGGAGAACACATGCCATGTATACCTACATATCTCATCAAGGAAGAAGTTCAGCTCCCTGTCACTGCACAAGTTGTCAAACAAAGTCACAGCATATGGACATGTGATTTTTAGCAAAAATACTGCCAGAAGGAGAATGACAAAGGGGGCAGGATTAAGGCTGCTGTGCTCTGCTGAGCTCGGCACCTCCCAGGTGCTGAGAGCCAAACTACTCCAGTGCAGCACCAACCTTCCTTCAGATGGATCTTCATACAAAACCTCACGGATTATCTGTATCACACTGCCACCATCACATCCTCAACACCTAACGCTACACCAGCCATCACCCTCATTACATCAGCTCAGTCACAGGAGATGACAACCCATCCACGAGCAATCCACTGTGGGGTGTGAGGAAGATGGATGTGTGCATCAGCAATGTTCCCATCAATCTGACCACATTACATGCAGATCTCTCCTCTCAGGGATTCAGTCACCTCAGCCACAAACTCCCTAAACTTCCCTGACTGCTATTAGATCACCTCAGGCAGCACGTGACAAATTCAAACATTCTTGTGGAAAATTTATAGTCCTCCCAATCCCCAGCAGGAACAACAATCTGGAGCATTTGGGGCTTCCTAGGATGGTTCTTTGTGCTCACCCACAAATTGTTTTACAAGACAAAGTCCCGAGAGCGGTACTTAGTCTAAAGCAAAGATTATTTTTGGCAGCTTTATCAGAACAGTTCTCACTCCCTTAATCTCTCCTTGGATGAAAGCACATTTAAGAAAACAGTCCAGATGCTGGAATATCAATAAAACGAAAAGCTGTGGTACAACGCAGTCTTGAAGAGCCCTTTACAAATAAACACAACTTGGGGGGGTTTCTGCTCAGCAATGCCAGACCCACACTCATAAACCAGAACTACATGCTCCCCTCCCCAGGAATCAGAAAACAAAAGCTGGTTTGGGTTACCCAGCTGCAGGACACACATGGAAGAACTGCTCTTGCAACTCTCCTGCCCCTAAATGGTCAAGCTACTCATACCACTCCATGGATTTTTAATCAAATATTCCAAAATAACAATTTACAAAAGGAGTTACAGCTGAGACAAGAAACTTGGGCTAAGAAGTTATTATGGAAAACTTGCCATCAGGTCTAAGTGAGGATCTGGAGAGCTGATGAAATCTCCCATCACAGCAACAGGTTTGTCCACTCCTCACACGTCTTAGTTTGAAACCGGACATCATCCACAAGGGCTTTGAACCTCTAGCAGATTTCTCACTCCCAACAGCACTCGCCAGCAACAGCTCAGCACCACTGAATCACAGACCAGTTTGGGTTGGAAAGGATCTTCAAACTCATCTCTTTCCAATCCCCTGCCATGGGCAGGGACACCTTCCACTAGACCAGGTTGCTTCAAGCCCTGTCCAACCTGGCCTGGAACACTTCCAGGGATGATGCAGCCACATCTTCCCTAGGATACCTGTGCCAGGGCCTCACCACCCTCACAGGAAACAATTTCTTCCCAATGTCCCATCTAACTCTGTCCTCTGGCAGTGGGAAGCCATTCCCCCATGTCCTGGCACTCCAGGCCCTTGTCACAAGTCCCTCTCCAGTTCTCTTGGAGCCCCTTCAGGCACTGGAAGGGGCTCTAAGGTCTCCCTGGAGCCTTCTCTTCTCCAGGTAAACAGCCCCAGTCCTCCCAGCCTGGCTCCAGAGCAGAGGAGCTCCCGCCCTCAGAGCATCTCCATGGCATTCTCTGGATTCACTCCAGCAGCTTCTGATGTTGGATGTCCAGACTGGAGGCAGCTCTGCAGGTGGGGTATCACCTGAGGAAAGCAGAGCACCCTCCCTCCACTTGCCAGATCCACTCCTCTGGATGCAGCCCAGGTTGGCTTTCTGGGCTACAAGCAGACATTGCCAGGTCACATCCAATTTGTCACCCACCAGTATCCCCAGGCCCTTCCCCCAGGGCTGTGCCCAATCTATTCTCCACCCAGCCTGTGTTTGTGCTAGGGGTGGCCCCAGCCCAGGGGCAGAACCTTGTACTTGGCCTTGCTGAACTTCATGAGGTTCACACAGACCCACCTCTCCAGCCTGCCAAGATCAACCTCTTGAAGAAATCCAATCATACCCCAAGACTCTCTCGAACTCCAAAGCCACTATTAGTAAAAATTACACCAACTCCTCCTTGTGAACCATGCTGGCCATCTCCAGCAGGTCTGGGATGACTTTCATCATCTACTCCCAGAGGACTCAGCCTCATTTCCAGCTGACAAGTCTCCAGCATATTGAAGAATGCTTATTTTCCCCCTCCCCTCCCAGCCAGGGAGGGCAGGAATGCTAATAGCATCCCATTAAATGAGCCAGAAGAAACCCAACCCACCTGATCCAAAACCCTATCTTTGCCCTTCCCATTCACTGGCAATCTCAGCGTGAAGTGCGGCCGTCAGAAGATTTCTTGGGTTTCCTTAAGTTCTTCTGCCAAGTTCTGATTAAAATCCTCCTAAGTGGTTTTCTCTTTATTCCATTTCCTAGAACTGAGAAGCAAAGCAGACCTGAGAGCAGCTCTGAGTGCTGGAGCTAACAGCCCCCAACACAGCCAAACCATCTGAGTCTCCCACATTGGCTCATTAGGATCAATGGGAAATTGAAAGCAATGCTCCTTCCATCTCCCCTATCAGACCATTGGCTCCCAGAGGAGAGTGGGTTTTAATGGCCTCACTCACTGGCAGGAGGCTGGGATAGCTCAGCCGACAGGGGCTGCCGAGGCGCCTCACTGGGTGGTGCTTCAGTGTCATGTTTGAAACAGGTCAACCAGGAAGGAACATTCCCAAAGGCTTCTGGGCAACACACAACAGCGGAGCAGTGCGTAAGGAGTAAAGCACTGCACTGTAACACATCTCTATGCCCAAAACCACCCAATTTACTCCAGTCTCTCACCCCTACTCGACATGCTCTGGTTCATGACGGTGGCTTCAAAAGAGAAGGCAACCTCTCATCACAGGTTCCTCGTGCTACCAGCTTGAGATCTGCAACAAACTGGATCCCCTCTTTGCCCAGAAAAATCTGTCTGCTCTGGTGGCCTGGAGGATGAAACCATTGGTTTCTTGCCCAGAAACAACAGGCACCTGCAAGTCTAATCACTCGTTCCTGGGGCCAAAGGCTGGATCAGATCACCACGAAGATGGCTCCTGTCCTCCCAGCCAAGAGTAGCTGAGGAGATCCCCTTCCCTGCAGGAAGGCAGATGCATTTGGTCCTGGGGCTCAAGCAAACTGAGAGCACTGTACAGGGGTGGTGCAAGGGAACCCCAAAACAGCCTCTGTTCATACGAGAAAAACCAGAACCAGATGTGTTGCTGCCCTCTCTGCTGTGTCTTCCTCCTTTGCAGGGCCCCACACAGGAGCTGCTCCTGCCAGAGCCAAGGCATTACTGATGAGTACACAGCCTGAAAATCCCAACACTTCCATTTTTAATGCCATGAACCTCCTCATGGTCCCTAGGGGAACAGGAAGACACTGACCCTACTGAGAGACCGTGTGGACAGGACACACTCTGGTCCAAGCTACTATTGAGGGATCTATCACAGGGAACACCAACAGCTCCCATTTTCTTGGTCTGGAGGAAGCAGCAGGGGGGCGCACAGGCTGTGAGCCCCTGTAAAGCAAGGCCTTTTCCTGGGATGTGGCTCTTCCACAAGCCAGGCAGTGATCTGGCAAAGCCATGGCATATTTGGTCACGTTTGGGCGTGGTTTCACATGCAACTTTGGCTTTTTGTATGCAAGATCCAGACCCAGTCCAAGAGCAAAACCACCTGCTCTCCCCACTACCAAGGGGCTTCGACTCTTCCCTCAGGTCCAGGCAGCTCTGCTCATGGCCACAGGGGTTTGACCAAAAGGCTGGTTTCCTTCAAAGGGCCATTCACTACTCAGCCCTTCCAGCTCCCTCAAAGCAAAGCATTAATAGCCAGCCTGTGAGACCATAAAACACTAATGCCCAAAGAGTTCCTGCACCTTGAAATGTTAATGCTGAGCAAAGAAAGAAACCTTCCTGTCAGCAAACCAAGTCCATGATACATAGACATAGTCACCTTCCTCCCCTCCAAGCCACAGAACAGCAAACAGCCCTGGAAACCCTGAAATCTCGCTCTGTGTACAAAGCACTCCATAGATCCACTGGTCCCACCTGGGCAGGAGAGGCTTCACCAGCACAGGGCAGCTCTGCTTGATGACTTTGTCACCACCTCCAAGAGCTGCCTGGTGCCCAGCCATCCTCCCCTTTCAGCCTTGGAAAGCTATTTCCCCTGGCCTCTGAGCACATAGAGCCCAGACCCAGTGCTCTTCTGTTCTTCCAAGCCTCTCTTAGCCATTTGATTCCCAGAACTTGGCTCCAGCTTTCACAGATTCAGAAAGGCTGAAGAAGACCTCCAGTCTTCTGGCATTAACCCACTGCCACCATGCTCCCCACCAAACCCCAAGTGCCACATCCACACACTTTTTGAACACTTCCAGGCATAGTGATTCCACCACTTCCTTGGGCAGCCTGTTCCAATGCCTCATCACCCTTTCACTGAACCCTTTCTTTGTTCCCTTCTCCTTGCAAAGGGGCATCCATTCTTTACACCACGGTGGGTCAGAGGGACACAGAAGTGCAGACCTTGGTGTCCCACTGGGGAAGGCAGGTCAGGATCCCAAGCTGACAGGGCAGCATCAGCTGGAAATACTTGCTTGGAGCTGGTGTATTCATAGTAGTCATGGCTCTCAGCGTGCATCATGTCCGGTGTGGGACTACATGGACATCTCAGCCCTTCCTCTGCACCACAACGATCATGGAGCATCCCAGCTGCAGTGGTACTAGTGATTTTTGGGGTGGCCTTCCCTTTCAGACAACAGACCCCAAGACTCCACTTGCCACCATCCACAGATGACCCACCAGATGGGTGCAGCTGTCCCTCCTCCAGTCCAGCTTGAACACAGGACCAAGACCCAGCTCCGGGGTCCTTTTTCTGAGGGCTGATCCTAGGATGGTGACCACCAGCCACATGGCATGCAGCTGGCTCCAGAACATGCTACAGCCATCTGTTAACCAGATGAGAGAGTCATTCCTAGCGCAGGAGGCAGTGTACCTGCACCCCGACGAGTGGAGAGCGGGTGGGGGAGCGAGAGGGGGAAGTCTGGGAGCAGTGCTCTTTTGCACAGTATGTGGGGAAAATACCACAACACTGCATTTCCACGGCTAACTGTGGGGGGGAGCGAGCTTCCCGGAACAAAATTACTTTCTGCCTTGGGAAAAAAAAAAAAAGACACAGTGTGATAACCACAGGATTCATAGCTACAACGGTGCCTTCTCTACCCAGAGCACCCTCGTGCTCCCCCCAGCAAACCCCATGCTCAAACCTAACAGGAGCAGCCAACCCAGGCTGAGACACACAGGCTCCAGCACTTGCATTAAGGGAGGGCAGCCCAGGGGGTTCTCTTACTCCCTCAGCACCAGACAATATCCACTTATCACATCCCATCCCCTCACCACAACATGGTGACCTCCACATCCACATCCCAACCAGAATTCCAGCTCAGGCCTCCAGAGCAGGCCTGCTCTCTGCACTATTCATCACAACACATTCCAAGATATCCCAAGTGAATGAGGGCCAGACAATATTTTAAAGTAAATCTAGATATCAAGTTTTAAAGCCACTTCAGTGTCAAGGACAGGGGAAAAGTCAGCAGATGTGAGTACATGCCATCACCACGCCATACAAAAGTTCTGAGGTAGCATCTTCCTGCAAAAGGATTTATCCTGCCCACAGAACACTGGGATGGAGCTGGCACCATTCAGTTGGCAAGGCTGGGGGCACAGGAGGAGGAGGGATGGGGAGCACAGGCACCATGTGCTCTCCTGGGTTGAGCAGAGCTCGCCAAAGCTACTGTGAGCCCTGTGAGAGGCCAGTGAGCCCCTAAAGCCTTTACACCACAGCATGGCCCCAGCAAAGCCCCCATCTCCAGCCCTAGGTGCCACCACCACTGCTGTGCCCCCACCCCCACCGCAGGTGCCACCATCACTGCCATGCTTGCATCTCCAGCCCCAGGTGCCACCATCACTGCTATGCCCCCATCTCCAGCCCCAGTGCCATCACTACTGCCCATGCCCCATCCGTCCCAGCTCACCCATCCATGCCAGCCCACAACCTGAGCTCACCCCAGAAAACCCTGAGCACATTTATTTACATCAGATCAATTCCCTGAGCTGGTCCGTGGGCAGGAATGAGTAACTGGGACAGGAATATCTCGAGCAGATGTTGTCACTGAATACAACATATCGTCAGGCTGCTGGTGGCTTTAAATCATTCCGGAGCCCGGCAGTTGCTTCCCAGCCCTGGGCTGCTCTCCCAGCTGCTGCTCAACAGCTCTGAGCCCTGGGGTGGCTCCTCTTGCACCCAATGAGCACTCAAGCTCCAGGCACTGATCACCACGAGGTAGGAATGTCACAAAACCACTCCAGAAAGTCCACAGCAATCACCACTGCCTTTTCTCCTGTCCACCTTCAGCTCTGGGGATTTAAGTGCCCTCTTGCCCAACACATCTCCAGGGTTGCCTGCACACAAGGATTCCCAGGGAATATGGATTTCACAGCTCCAGCCCAAAGCATCCTCGAGGGTAGCAGCAGAGCAATGCAGCACTGTGAAAGCAGTGGCACAGAAGATGTCGTGCCTGCAGAAAACAGGGAAAAGGCAGTGAATCCCCAGCCAAGCAGCCTTTAAAAGCATAGGAGGGGAAACACAAGCAGCCTGTGCTCTGCTGCCCTTTCCTGTGGCCTCCCTGGCTGCCGGGTGGAGAAGCAGCTTTGCTCATTAGCGGGTTATTCCTGGCACACTCCCCCTGCATCAGCTCCCCGGCAGGGCTGCGGGAACAGCTTGCTGGGTTTTGAAGCCTTCGGGGTTGCACAGCACTCCAGAGGCGCAAATCTTCCTTTAAAGAAATCTCCCTCGGCAGATAAATGGTGCTGGGTAACTGGGGTCATTAGGCTAATGAGCAGCTACCGCCAGCCTGGAAGCAAAGCAAAAAAAACACCAGAGTCTACCAGAACCCGTTAGCCTCAAAATCTGACCCATCTCCAGCAGTTGCATTCGCTCTCAAGGGAGGAATCAGGTCCATGAGTCAGCAGGATCAATCACCCGCCGGCCTTCCCATCAAAATCTCTCATCAAAGCACTGAGGGAGGATTTGCAGGTCACTTGCACCAAGGAAGCCGAGAAGGGGCTGTCCCCCCTCTATCAGCCCCTTCATTAACACGGTGTCATTCTGCTCTCACGCTTCAGGAGCAAGGAGGTTTTTTCTCTTCTTTCCCAGCGCTGCTCCATTTCCTACCACCATGTCCTTGACGGGGAGCCACATGTCCTGCTGTCCATCCTGGTGGAGACTGGGCCATGTTTCGGCATGACAGCCAATTCACTGCGATATAGCAATGCTGATGGGTTGGGCATCAAAGCTAACTCAGCCTTTTAGTCCTTCCTAACACGGCCATCTGGGAAAGCAACCAGAGAGAGATGCAATTTTCCCTTTGTAAAGCCTTCAGAGGTGGGATCAGCTGGAACTCCCAGCCTGCTACATCCAGTGGTTATAAAAGAAAGCCCACATATAAATAACCTCTCAGCAGGAGCCAAAACTCCAGCACTAACCCCATGGTTTGAAGTGAACGAGGCCAATTTCCTCCTTTGTAGCTCTTGACACATGTTGGCTGCGTGCCCCCTTCTTGCCTTGTTCCTAGAGCAGAAGGCTCTGGGCGGCGGAGCCGGGGACAATAAGGAAACGAGTGGTGTCATTCCCAAGGACTCCCAACACAGCTCTGTCAGCAGCTCTGGAGGCAGCCAATTCCAGCATGGCTGGAGAAAAAGAACCACGGTGAGAGGATCAGGCAAGCGCTGGTAGCTGCCTGCACGCCCCTGCCACCTCCCTGAGCTGCCCATGTCACGCTGGCTGCCATTCCCTGGAAAGAAGCCCTGCAAGAGCAAGGGCTGGGAAACAACTTCTCCCCAGGGTTCTGGGCATAAACAAGTCCCTACCCAAGCACTGGGCTTCCCGCATGCCCTAAAAATCTCTGGGGAAAACGAAGCACAGGGTGAACACCAGCTCCAAAGCCAACTTTGGAGGGGCTGAAAAAGCAACAACTGCTTTCACCACAACAGCTCCACTGGGAGGTTCTCCACCCAAACTCTGGCCCCAAGACAAGGAATCCCACACTAGTCAAAATCCCAAGCACATCTTCAAAGCACAAGGCTGGGACCACCCCCAACATCTCATCCTGGTTCTCCCCCACATCAAGAAATGTTCCTAAGAGTGTCTGTGGCCATCTCTTGTTGGGCTTGGACCCAGCAGAGGGACTGGAAGTTCTCACCTCTTCAAGCTGGAGTCACACAGGAATCCCTCACCCCAATCCTTGCTGCTGCATGCAGAACCAAGCTTCATCCCTTCCCCCAGCAATGGAAAAATGGCTAAAAAAAGGCAACCATGCTTTCACTCCAGGTAAGGGATTAATGGTGCAGGACACCTCGCACCTGGGGGTCCATCCCATGTCCCACTGAGGCCAGCACTGGAGGTACCACACAAGTCTGCATCCCTGGATTAGGGCAAGAAGGTCCACAAAGGTGACACCAGAGCCACCCTGCAAACTGCTGGATAAGCCAGCAGCAGCAGGGACAGTGCAAAGATGTATTTTTTGGGTCTATTTCTTTTTTGGCAGCTGCCACTGATGTGGTGTCACCACCCCACTGTCTCCACTGCCACCTGACCCCAAGCACTCCCTCTGCTGCCTCACTGTCCTCCCACAGAACTGCAAGGGCATTTCACACCAGTTGTGGTGTGAACACGCTGCAGTGTCCCCCATCTTACAACAGCCCCTCTCTCTCAGGTCACCCATAGCAGGGATGTCTGCTCTGAGCACGCACAGGGCATCACCACACTGTGTCTAGGGAGAAATTCAGGAGATAAGAATGCACCGGTGGCTTCCACCCCCTCTCCCGCAGAGGGACACGGATGAATCCACCCTCCTGACTGCCCAAAACCGCAGCACACGTGACCCAGAGAGGCTTTTCAGAAGAGCCGAGTCTCCAGCGGCTTCTGTTTGCCTTTCCCTTGTCTGCAGCAGCATCACATCTGGATGCTCGTCAGAAGAGAAGGAAAAAAAAAACCCCTCCCTCCTCCTGCTGAACAACCTCTCAATCAAAACAAAGCCGGAGCGGCAGCCAAGAGCTGGGAGGCTCTTTTGTTTAATGCTCAACATCCCCCGGCTGGGCCAGCACGCCCCAGAGTGCCGGGAGCGGGTGCAGGGGCCCGGTGTGGGCAGTGTGGTGGGTGCAGGGCTGGTGAGGAAGGGGCCAGCTCAGCCACCAGCCCCAAGGCCAGCTCGGCCACACGACAGCAGCTGGTGGGGCAAAATCAGCGCTGCTCCTCTGTGCACGGCCATTTTGCTGAGCTCGGCTGCTCACCGAGAGCTGCCATTCCCTCCCTGCAAAGCAAAGCAAACTAAACCCCAACTCAGCTCCAGCCATCCCCAGTGACCCAGGGACTGACCCAGCCACTGGTCGCCATGCTCATGGGTCCACCAGCACAAGCTCTTTTCTCTCCCTGCTGCGAGTATTTTAATCTCCCACTGCTGCCCCTCCAAAAATTTTTTGGGGCTCCAAGGACCTGCCCAGGCACTGACCACAGCCAAAGGCAAACATTCTCGAGGTGCTCAGCCCATCCCAGAGACCCTGGAAAGTCTCAGCAGGGTTATCACCAGTGGGTTTCATCAAGATCAGCCCCATCCCTAGAGAAGTTATCGCCTGTGCCTCAACACACTGATGGCATCGGGTTTGCGGAGAGCACATAACAAGCCAGGACACAGCCAAAATCCACACCAAGAAAAAGGACATTTGGGATATTCAGCTTCAGAGGCTTCACCCCAGGAAGCAGCAACCAGAGCCATGGGGTCACACTGGCAAAACACATCCAATGGAGCCCAAGGGCCATGTCCACAGGCTCCATCACTGCTGTGTCAGACATGGGAGCAGGGGTGAACTCGCCTGTGGACAGAGCCATGGAGCACCGGCTGACATGGAGAAGTATCTGGCAAAACCCAAAGCAAAGCTCCTTCCTGCACCCAACGAGAAGCTGGCTGCAGCACTGAAGCACCTCAGGAAAGGAAAATCACTCCCTCCTAAAGTGCTCATTATTCCAGCCATGGAGATTCAACAGACCTCCTGGCTGGTGGCTACTGGCTCAGCACACATCTCTTTTGTCTGACCTTCAGGGAGGTCACCCACCCCAGGCTTCAGCAGTGGAGGGACAGACAGTCTCCCTTTCTTCATCTGCAGATGGAGACCAGCTTCCCTGCCTGAAACGGAAGTGGGAGCAGTACAGGGTTAAGCAAAGGACAAGTTGACAGAGACCAAAGGTTGGGCTGAGTCACGCTGTGGCTGTTCCTGTTTCAGTCTGAGCAAGTTTCTCGCTTGCCAAGCAGGGTTTGTCCCCAGGCCAGAATGAACCTGCCACCTTAATCCTCTCGATGCACTGCCTGGAGGAGCTGCCCTCCCTCCCACAGCCAGTACATACCTCTGCTCTTGGCTTGTCCTTTGGACTCCACATGCAGTTTTTGGGACATCGCTGCAGCTTTCGGGAGACAGGACGAGCCACGTCCAATGCCACATCCCCCACTGCATCCCATTGGTCCTCCACCCTGCCCCAGGCATCCACCCAGCCTCAGTCTCTTCCTCAAGACACAAAACTGCTTTCACACCCCTTACCATGTAGACACCTTTCTCCTCCTCGCCCACGGCTTTCCCGACCCAAAGGAAGCCACCCAGCTGCCCCCAGGAGGCTGACGAAACACAGACAATGCTTCCTCCTAAGTGACACATGTTCCTGCAGAACCAGACATCAAATCCCTTCTCAAAACAGGGATCAGCCCTCCAGCTTGAGCTTTCAGCAAGGGGGTTATGCTTGAATCTGGACAAGTAAAATGGCAGAACCATCCTCACCGGGTGAGGGATTCTATCTTCTTCAGCATGGAGAAGACAGAATCATTTGAGTTAGAAGCTACCTTAATGCCCATCTTTTTCCACCTCCTGCCATGGGTAGGGAGACCTTCCACTAGACCAGGTTGCTTCAAGCCCTGTCCAACCTGGCCTGGAACACTTCCAGGGATGGGGCAGCCACAGCTTCTCAAGAGAAACCCATGCCAGGGCCTCACCACTCTCACAGGAAAGTGTTTCTTCCCAATGTCCCATCTAACCCTGTCTTCTGCAAGTGGGAAGCCATTCCACCATGTCCTGGCACTCCTTGTCCCAAGTCCCTCTCCAGCTCTCCTGGAGCCCCTTCAGGCACTGGAAGGGGCTCTAAGGTCTCCCTGGAGCCTTCTCTCCTCCAGGTGAACACCCTCAGCTCTCCCAGCCTGGCTCCAGAGCAGAGGGGCTCCAGCCCTCAGAGCATCTCCATGGCATCCTCTGGACTCTCTCCAGCAGTTCCATGTCCTTCTCATGTTGGGACCTCATTGCTGGAGGCAGCTCTGCAGGTGCAGTCTCACCTGAGCAGGGCAGAGGGGCAACATCTCCCCCACCTCCCCTGCTGCCCACACCAGGGGATGAGCCCAGGACACAGAGGGATTTCCAGGTGCCAGCACACATGACCGGGGTGCATGGAGCTTCTCGTCCACCAACACCAAACATCACATTGGTATCTCCAACTGCAAAGCGTTTCTGCAGCTGTATCAGTGAAAGAAATAAATCTTTAATAGTAACAACACAGCAAAGCCATGCAGGGTATGACCCAAGGTCCAGCCGGCTCCAGTGCTGGCTGTCACAGCAGCCAGCACAGATGGCTACGAGGGAACATAACAGCCAAGCATGTTGAGGTATTTCCCAAACCAATTCCCAAGCTTCTGTCCTCCTCATGCTTTTCCCAAGCCAAAACACATTGCCCTGTACACCCCCCTGATGAGTTTCTCCTCCATAAACCCACTCTGGTGCCCCAAATCATAGGTGGACTTCCAGCATCCACAGCCTTTAGCAGCAGCATTCCAGTCCATCATGCAAAAGAGCATCTGCTGCTCTTCCTGGTTTCATTCACTTTGGTTCCACTGCCAGAACACACAGAGGAACAAGATGTCTCCACACCACTTCTGAATTTTACAGGCTTCAATCACCTGCCCCAGGAGTCTTCCTCTTAAGTGGAGGAAGCACCAACCTATTTAGCAGCCCTTGTCCCAGAGCCATCGCACGGCTGACCATCCCCACCACCCTTTTCTCTGTATATGCTCCCCAACAAATCTCTGGTCTCAGCACCTCTCCCAACACCACTGTGCCCTCCCCATCCATCCCAGTGCCCACATTGTGATCCCCATGCCAGAGCAGAAATCCTCCCAGAGAACCTCTGGCTGCAAACATGGTGACGTGGCTTCTTATACCCCCCAGCCACTCTCCTGACACCCTGGCACATGTTGATGGCAATAAGGCCAAACCAACCCAAACACACAGGCTTGTGATGCTCACCCTGTGCGTGACATGCACACGGCTTCACAGGCACACACCAGCAACACACCGTGTGCAGCTGGCACAGAGGAAAGCAGAGACCTCCACATGCTTAAAGTCTTCCCCATCTGAACCAGAAATCACATCAGCCACTGGGATTGCTCAGAAACCAGCTAAGAGTACTGAAAAATGGCCACATCCAGACACAGTCACCCAGAGCCCAGCACCACCCAGATGGACAGGCAGCCACTCAGCCCACTGGCCATCTGCCATTGGCAGGGCTTTTCGTGCCTCTGGTGACCTGGAAGAGAAGCTTGGCCAGCTCAGCATCACTACCACGTTTTAGTAGAGGAGTGACACGTCAAACATCACCCACAGCCATCCACCAGCCCTCGATCACCACCACAAGTGGGACAGAGCCCACGTACCATCGGCAGACCTGGGAACGAGGTGGTGACTCCTGTCAGCCCTGCTCCTTGAGCTCACCCACATGCCCATGCAGGCCCCACATCCGCTAACACGTTAAGGGATCCTTCTCTGCACATGATGCAACTGGAGAGAAATACATTCCTTCGGGACCTGCAGGGAGCCTTGACACACAAGGTGAAGCCAGCAGGACACAGAACACAGCACAGACTCTTTGTGTCCTCTCAGGAGATGCAGCAGACAAAGCACCAGGACATCACCTTGACTTCAGGGTGACAGAGGCCAGAGAGGCCTGGACCCATTCAGCACAGCCAAAGCGCTGCGAAAAACCAAATCTCAGAGGGTACAGCAGGATGGTACCCAGAGCACAGTGTCTGCAGGTGGTTTGCTCACACATGGTTCCCAGAAGCCAGGCTTGACCACTGTCATTCCATTGCCAGCACAGACACCAGCACATCACATGGCCAAACCACCCTCACACCAAAACCAGGAGGCAGCAGCCACACGTCAGTGCTGACCCCAGCAGTACAAGACACACAGTCCCATTCCCCTGTCACCCACAACACCGTGTCACAGCAACGCCATGTGAGCAGCAGCAATGGCACCCATGCCCCAACACCTTTCTTACCTTCTCTGACTTCACCTTTTTCAGCTGCCGGCACTCACTTTCTCCATCCTCCAGCTCCGACTTTACTCCCAAGGGATTGAGCGCAGCTCCTGTGTCAATAGCTATACTCCCAAGCTGCTCAGCAGCAGCAGGCTCTGTCCCCTGGCCCCCGTCATACTGTCCCACCCTCACTGCCAGGGCCAGGGGCTGCAGCACGCTGGGCTCCTTCTCTGCCGCAGTCCCCGCACCCTCACTCCTTTCCTTCTTGCCTTTGGATGAGCCGCCCTCCTTCTCCTTCTTGGAGCCAGCCACACTGCGAGACGCCTTGGCTGACTTCTCCGAGCTCTTCGGGGTGACGGTGGGCACCAAACCACCCGAGTTCGCACCATCCCCAGAGCGTCCTTGAACCTCCTTCTTGCCACCAGCTCCCTCACTGGGAGTGAACAGGGAGGAGCCGGGGGTCGGCTTCCCACTGTCCTTGCCAGTCTTGCTCCTTTTCGACTTTGATTTGCCCTCCTTGCCTTGCGGGCCTGGCACTGGGCTCACAAACTTGATGTTATCCGGTAGTGTCGCCACTGCGTTGGGCGCCGGGAGCCCCACCTCCTTGGAGCCCGACATTTCCAATTTCTGCTGATCCTTCTCCAAATCAGCGTCCAGGTCAATGATGAGATTCCCTACACCAATGTCCCACTCATCCCCACTGTCATACGTCTCAACCGGGTTCGCATCAATTCCTTTCCCTCCGGAAGCTCCGCTGCTCAAGGACATCTTAGAGTTAACGGCCCCTCACGGTTCAAGGCTCTTCCCTGCCTCTACGCCCTGGGGGTCACCTACGTCCTTGGGGGGCTTCCAGTGGTCGGGGTCTGCCCAGGTGACGGCATCGCTGCTGGAAGGGAGAGCAAAGAGAACAGGGTTACACACGAAGAGCCATGGACAGGCAGATCATTAACTGCCACACCTGCAGGCAGGAGGGATCTGGGCAGAGTGAAACCCCCAACCTCCCAAATCCCCCTCACAGCATCCTTCTGCCACCCCCTGGGCTGGGGCTGCTCCACAGCCGCCCCCGCAGCAGCGGCCATCTGGCACCGGTCCTCAATCAATACCAGCCCTGGCAGGTCACGGCTCTCGGCTCCAACAAGACATTACTCACACATTTCCCCGCTCACCATTTCCCTCTGAATTATCGAGTGCTGCCCCTGGGAGGGAGGATTGATTCCTCTCCTGCCAATGCCACCCAGAGGGAGGGCTCCTCTCCACGCCAGCCTCGCTGCGAGGGACAAGAGCTGCTCACCAGGGAAGTCAAGCGCCTTGGTGGGAAATAAATCCCAGGCTTCAGAGTGCCTGTGACACTTGGGATGTGTCAGAGAAGTCACCAAAGGCCAAATCGCAGTGGGAAGCGTAAGGGTTCCCATCCCACACCTCTGGGCAGAGCAACACAGTACCCAGATTTGGAGTGTTTACCACCACCGCCTCTGGCCATGATAAGCTTTGAATGTGAAATGGAGACGCAATTGTGTAAGTACCCAGTCTTAACTGGGAAAAGGGGCTCAGCCCTACCTGCCACTGCCACAGCTGACCCCCGTGAGCCCAAAATATCTCCTCCCTGCTTCCCAGCCTCTCCCCCAGGGAGGGAAACAAAAAAGACACCTACGCGCAACCTGACACAGCACCGGAGTCATGGCAATTACCCTGACGAGACATAATTAACACATGTAACAGCTTCTTCCCAGCACCGCCCAGCAAGGCCACCTGCTCTCCAGAATCCTTAAGAAATCCTTGACCACCCATTTGGATGAGGCTTCTCTTCAGCAGCACTGTCCTCCCCTTCCCCTCCAAGCTCCAGGCCTGCCTGCTCCTGGTACTATTTACAAGTGACACTTCAAAAACAGGTGACTTAAGGAGAAATGAGAAGAGAAAAGAAAAAAAAAAAAAAAAAAAAAAAAAAAAAAAAAGCCCCACACCACACACACAAATTTCTTCAAACCCCAGCAGGCAGGAGCCTGGAAAGCAGCTTCATGGTGTGTTTCCAGAGACGCAAACACTGTAAAAATGCCAGGGATTCTTTCATCAGCCAGGCTGCCGCAGCCAGACCATTCTCCATCTGCTCCCCACAGCATCCTCAGCTCTGTACAGCTAATAATCCACTCTCTGACAGGTCATTACGGAGATTTTTAACCCCAGGAGCTGGGGGGCTTGCGTGCAAGCTGGAAATGAAAAGCACTGACCTCTCATTTCAGCGGCAGGGAAAGTGCCGAATCAGGAGATCACTTCGTGCACCGGAGTCGCTAACAGCTTCCCAAAGCTGACCTGCGTGTTTCTATGGCCGCCTCCTCCTCCTCCTCTTCCTACTCCTGCTCCAGCACCTGCTACCCAGTTCCAAGCTGGTGTGCCCAGTCCCATCAACCTGCCTCTCTCTCGAGAGCCTCTCTCCAAATCACCGATGGGGCCGGCGATTAGCAGCAACCACCTCACCCCTGCATGACACTCCTCATGTCACGGATCCACGGCAATTCCTTTGTGCGGGTGGGCAAAGCCAGTAACGAGCTGGATGAACCAGATTTTTGGCTGATATCAGTCCCTTCCCAGCCCTAAGCTGAGGCATTGAATCCAGGAAAATCCCAATGAACTGGTGGACCACTGATGCGCAGGAACAACCCACAGGAGCTGACAGCAGAGGATGAAGTTCAGTCTCCAAATCCAAGAGTTGCCAACCCAAAGTTGGAGCAGGCAAAGAGCCATGGCCAGCTCAGGTCAGAGGGAAAAGCAGACAAGGATCTGACCTTGCAGTGACAAGAAAACTACAATCTGCAGGGTTGTACTGCAACATGTGTAGCATCACCTGCTCCATGCACCACCTGCACGACGCCAGCTTGGCCAGCTCTCCACTCCCACCACAGAATTCACCTTGCTGCCCCAAACGTGCACATACACACGCGCACACATCTCCGTAAGTATTATTTATACATGTGGAATAAGGAAAGCAGATGAGCGGGACGTGGGTCTGAAACTCTGCAAACAGCAGCAGCTTTTGCCAGTTCCTACCACAACAAAAGGAAGAAGGAGCCCAGAAGTCCGCTGGGTCGCCAGCAATTGGAGAGCCAGGAACAATCAAAGGGTTAGAAAACAAGAGGAGCAAAAACCCTCACCCTATGGAGGAGGTGCCAAGGCAGCCCAGGCTCTGCTAATGCAGACAGAAGGGAACCACAAACAGGACAGACGGGAACATGCTGGATTGGTAAGAGCAGGGTAAAGGCACGTCATGACGAGAGCGAGGCAGAGAACTCAAGACATGCCACCACAGGAAGAGGGACTGGGGCAGGGATCAGCCCTTTCCAGAGCAGAGCTGAAGTCTGGGACCCTGGAATCTGATCTGGTGGGATCTCCTGAATATGCTCCATTGCATGTGGCTCTAAAGCATTTTCTACAGCTTTTTCCCTCCCCAAAACTCCCATCCCAGGTCCCCATTTCTCTACTCCATTATTGCACGCTCAGCCTCTGCAGCCACAGTAGCACTTGGAGTCCCTCTCCCAAGCCAGACCCACAGGGACCCCAACCTGACACACCATCATTATTTTGGGTGCATAGGAGCCCCTGGCTACCACGCTCCATGGCCCAGAGAAAGAGGTGCCTTTCCCAGTGCCTCCTTTGCCAAAGCTGGAGAAGCACCGGGTGGTATCCAGCTCCTTCCCACTCTCCTGCCGGGGGAGTAACGCTGCCACAAATCACAGCATCTCAGAAAACAGAGTGAGGAGATTGATTCAGCTGTAAACGTGTCCTTCCCCTTACCTCCTGCCATCGCAGGATTGATCCCCGCACAACATGAAAAGCATGTGCTCACTTGTTGGCCTGGAGACCTGCCAACAAAGCGTTTTAAGAGCAGTCCTGGAGCGCAGATCCTACAAGGAGACAGCTTTCTGCTTGGGAATGCTGCACACACACAGCACCAGACATGAATAATTCAGCTCCATTAGGTGCTGAGACCTCTATAATCCACATCTACGGGCTGGGACAGAGCCAAACCGTATTCAGACACAAACCTGAAAGTTCACTTTCAGGGCTGCACACACACCTAGAGACAGCTCTTCCACCAGAACAGCTCCACTTCCAAAAGGCAGCAAGGAAACTGTGCCAGGCCCTGGCTCTGTGTGCTAAAACCAGTGCAGGATGCTCAGAACCCGCCGAACCCGCGCCACTCCGGCTTTCTCTGCTGGTTACCGGAGGCCAGGAGACCAAAGCTGGGAAGGATTGACCGCCCAAGGGCGACAAGATGTAGGAGAAAGCTCTTCTGGCAGCAGCCAGCCCACACATAGGGAGACTGTCTCATAGCCATGTGCTCCAGCCTGCAGCGCTCCAGGATTAGCCTCTGGTGGCTTCCAGACATGACTGACTGCAATTTTCACCCTGATTAACTTTCAGGAATGCCCACAAGAAGGAGCGGCAAAGAGGACAGGGAAGGGGGAGAAAATCTGCAGGATGCAGCATTTCCTCCAGCGGGCACAAGGCAGGGAGCAGAAGGTTTGGTGAGATGGTTGCTCTGGCCAGCAGCGACCCGGGAGAGCAGAGCCCTCCGCTCCCTCCCAAAAGAGCCAAAGGCAGTGGCATAGAAGGGATGCTGCCCCCGCAGCTTGCCAAACCCCCAAAGGGCTCCCCACAAACCCCCAGAGGAGGCAGCAGCACTAGGGGCTGCAGTGCCGAGGCCCTTCCTCCAGCCGCTGGCAGCTCTCCCCATCCACTGCCTCTGCATGAGATCCCTTTTTGTTTCCTTTTACGACTAACAAAACTCGGGGTGGTGGGGGAGACACACTGCCTTCCCCACGCTGCTGCACTCACTCCCCACTCAGCTCCTACCACCGTGCCTGTAATCCCCCAGCTGGGCTTGTTTGGGTTGGATTTTTGTTAAGTAACTCCCATGTCTTTTCTGCAGATTTCTTTTTAAGATGTTCCCTTTCTCCCCGCCCCCTCCCTCTAGAGCTGGGGGAGAGAGAAGAGAAAAAAAGAGAGAGAGAAAAAAAGAGAAATGTTGAACGCGAGCCAGCTGGCACGAACAAGAGGAGACGGAGAAATCTGCACAAAGGAGCTTCCTCACTCACTTGCTGCTTTCAGCTCAAGAAATCATGCAGGGGAGGAGGGTTCACTCTCCCCCAGACATCAGTCAGGCTGTAGCAGACAAAGGAGATTTGCCATGACACCCTCCAGAACTGCCACCCAACGGGGGCAGGATCCCTCCACCGCCTGCGCCCTGCGGGAGTCCGAGCTGTTGCAAAACACGCCAAGGCGCAGAGCTTCAAAACAGGCTGTTCAATGTGGAATTAAGCAAGATTTTGAATGGAGGAGTTGTGCTCCCGCCCCTGCACTCACACAAGGCGCCCGGAGAACTTCAGTGGCTCTCAGGGCTGAGCGGGACAGTGTCAGCAAGCTGCCAGGAGGGAGAAGGCTGAACCCAATTTGAATAAAATGGAGCCACCCTTCTTTTTTTAATATGGAGGTGCACCCCATCAAGACTACATCTTCCAGCATGCACTGCAGCCAGAGTGCTGAGAGAGACACAGACAAACTTAGGCCAGGACTCCCAAGTTTCCAAAGGCTGAGCCTTGACGAGCCTTGACGCTGGAGATGAACCTGAGACAGGGCAGCACTGAGTCATTTGTTGGCATTCTTGAGAAAAGCTTGAAATACTTCAGTCCAGGCATGACAAAAGCAGGACATACAAGGTCACTGGAAGAGGCTGGAGATGGAGGAAAGTGGAGAGGTGAGCAGAAACTACTTTGGTGCAGGGCAGCCAGGCATTCACCCTACCTGAAGCAAAGCTCCAGAGACTTATCAGCCACAACACCCATCTGCTCCCAAATACACACAGGCCTCAACTACACATTTATCATCAGGCAAAAGATGCTCCTGGGATCAAAATTCAACCTCATACCCCACTCCCATTCACTCATGACCTTAAAACATGACTTTTCTAGCAAAACTCCACACAACTGCAGCACATGACAATGTCCAGCAAAGCTGTCAATACAAAAGATAGACACACGGTGCCAGTGTGTTTGAAGACAATACCAGAATAGCTAAAACCTAGCATTTGATTCTTATTGACACTTCTATAACCTCAATACCGTGAGGATCAACTCGATCTAAGGCTGAAAAATCCAGGGCTCTTGAACATGCCTGACTAGCAAAGACACCCTCTTGAGAAGCCCTCACTTCCCTCAACTCCCAACAGCCCTGATACATGAGGCACACAGAAAGGGGGAACACAAATAGAACCAAGAGTTTCAGGCTTTCCTTTATATCGTGAAACGAGGAAAACTGGAACAAGTACCTCTTTAATCCTCCCATCAGTTTTGCAAGTGTCATCACCACAGTCCAAATTTTTTGTCTATTCGTGCCTTGAGACTCCGCAGTTCTTCAGATTTACAATTATTTTATTTTGATGTATCCTCAACTTGTGCATTTTTTTCAAGGTACCATTTCTGTATGTACTTCTGAATAAAACACAGTTCACATTTCTTCCACCAACTCACAAGGAAGTCCAAGACCTTCGTATTTCAAGAAAACTATCAGCAAGAGAACCATCGCATGGTCCTCAGCACATGGTCCTCAGGTCAAGCAGGAGGCACATTGATACCTACAGACCCACATGAAGGCACCAAGCCGTCCATTCCGTTCCTGTGAAGGATGGCTGGCAAACAGCAGCTTCTTGGAACATCTGCTCGCTCTCTGCCGAATTGCACTGCTGGAGTCACTTCTCCGGTGGGAAGCTGAGCAAGCACCATTGTTATACACAAGCTCGAACGTGCATGTCTACATGACTCAGGTCATAGAACCGTAGAGCAGAGCAGGTTGGAAGGGACCTTGAAAGGTCACCTGCTCCAACCTTTTGAGAAAAAGGGAGAGCAGGTGAGATTACCTACCATCCTGTCCAATCACATCTCGAAAACCTCTACCAGCATGGACACTTACTGTGTCCCGGAGGGGGCTGTTCCAGGTAATGGCTGTAAAAAATTTCTGTCTTATGTTGAGATGAAACCTCTCCCAGTGCAATTTTTATCTGTTGCCCCTTGACTTCTCCATATGGCTCCTCTCCGTACGTGCCCTTAAGTCCAGCAATGTTCCTGCACGCACAGCACCCCTGCAAAGAGCTGACTGACCTCCTCCCAGGCAGGAGCCAGGTTTGCAGGAAAGGCTGCGGTGCTAGGATAACACAGTGGCATGGACTGGAGGAGCATCAAGCACAGCATGAGCAGGCAAGAGTCACGCCAGTGCTTTGTTACAGCTCTGACAGCAGGGTCCTTCCTGAGTGAGCCACATCCCCTTCCCAAGCCTTTGCCATGGAGATGCGCAGGGAGTAGCAAGGCTCAGGCACTGGATCACAGCCTGCTCATTCAAAAATGCTAGGATAGACATCTTCCAGCAAGCATGACCCTGCAGACTCTAAAATCTCAGGCAGCTGAATATGGCCAAGACCTTTCTGAGAGATTCCAAATCTTACCCAAATCCACAAGTGCAAACTGGTGCCCAGTGTCTAAACTTTCTACTGTACAGGGAAAGAGGAATTGAAAAACCCACATGTGTGGGAGAAAAAGTATTTGCAGGTAAAATGACAGAGCAGCTTCCTTCCTGCAAGCTCAGCTCTCAGATCTACCCTGAATCAGGGCTGCCCAACAAGGATTTACCCCTCACTGTTGTGTCTGCATGCTGGAAGACACCCGTGTAATTGCCATGCCCAGACCTGCACACGATGGTTTAACAAGAAACAGAAACACAGCCCCATCTTCACCCAAAATCTGCATTCCCTGCTTGCCCCATGATCCTCATGTGCCACCCTGTGGGTGTCATAGCATCACTGGCACCCAGCAGGTGCCCAGCAGGCACTGGCAGTGCCAGAGGAGTAGAGCAGCGGTGCCACGGGGTTTCGCTGTCGAAGGCTGACACACAGACCACTGGCAGCTACACAGCAGCAAAAGCAAAGCAACACCATGAGCAATAACCAGCCAGGATTAACACGGAAGCCCTTCGGGTGAGTCTACCCCAGACAAGCCAGCGCGTTCCGGCCGCACCAGACACGGCCCCGGTGTTCCTCTACCACCACAAAGGCCATTCTTGTTGAGCCCAGCCAGCCGTGTCACTGCTGGCTGGTGCCAAAAATAACATTAAACACTCAAAACGAGACATCTGAGCCAATCTGCTTGGCACTGCAATGCTTCCCATAGCGATAAACCTGGGGAATGACTGTCCCTTGAACAGAGATGGTTTCGACTGGGAAAGTGGACGAGCCATGTGGATTTAAAATCAGTGCAGTTACATCCTTGCTAACCCCAACACAGAAGTGAACTGATTTATGAGAGGCTTAAAAGTATCTGAACTGGTGGCCTGTCCTTTTGCGCAGCCAAGAAGGGTGTAGAGGGCACATAAAAATAACCCAAGAGGTTCCCAAACTTCAGCACTCCATGCAGGCTGGAAGATGGCCAGCAGTGAGAGGAAGCAGCAAGATGGATGTGACCAGGAAAGATCCTCGAAGCATCAGTCACGGAGATGGGAAGAAAGAAGACTTGGCGAAGACCAGAGACAACCAGTGGGCAGAAATGACCACTAGAGTAAGTGCCAGAAAAGGGAGCTTGCCCTTTTCCCTTGCTCACCCAACGCTGTCAGCAGGGATGCAGGAAGGGCAGCATCCTGAGCTCAGGGTGTAGGTGGGAGCAGGGTGGGCACTACTGAACCAGCCATTTGCTCCCTTTCCTTACAGGGCTCCGGAGGCAGCGTGGCTCCTCACCTTGCTCCTGGTCTCCCTGCTGTCCCCCAGGCCCACCGCTGGCCCAGTCCCAAACTGGGTTCTCATGGTCGCAGAGATGCAGGTATCCAACAAGGATCACCAGCAAGATGCAGGTATCCAAGGATCACAGCAGGAACAGCGATCCATTGGCTGCACTGCCACTCTGCACTAAAGTCAACATCTCTTTTCCATCTCCTTCATCCAAAGGAAGAGCACCGGAGTGATCCCAGCAGAGCAGTGTCTCCCAGCGACAGCCCTGCCTCAACAGGAGAGCACGGACAGACACTGGTTTGCTTGCTCCCAGGGAAGGGAGAGCTTCTGGGCTTTAGTTCCTTTATCTTTCCTTTTAGGAGCAGAGCATGCAGCCAGCCTTGGCTGTTTCCCAGCCTTCAGAAGACGATGAACATCTTTCTACTGCTCCAAAACCGAAGGAGCTGCCACTTCACCTATTAATGCCTTTAATTCCCTTCATTCGATAACCAATTAGGGCACCTTGGCTCCAAAAGCTGAGGCTCCCTTTGTAGCAAGGCCAGTGCGTGCGGCTGTAATCCCTCTTCCTGTCACATCATCAGCCTGGGAACACTTTGGGAAAAAAATAACCAGACTGTGAAGTAAAGGAGGAGGGAAGGCAGATGCAGACAGGGACAAATGCAAGCAGAGCAAGTACCATGCCGAGAAATCCCTTTTTTTTTTCCCTGGGAGGGATAATAAATAGGTGTATCTCCCAGATTAATACGGCACATTTACGGAGCTCTGATATCCATCAGAAAGTTGCTAATTCGTGCTAATGACCCATTGCAAATTGCCGAATTTTGTGAATTAGCCAGTGCACAGGAATACAATAAAACCCAATGAAAACCATGCATCAAAGCAGGCTGGGCTTATTTGGGGAGTCCTAGTGCACTTGGAATTACTTGTGGCAATGGATGCAGAGGGAAGGTGCAGATTAGATGTGAAATCCCCTCAAAGATAAACAAGAAATCCTCAGGACAGGAAGAAATTTCAACAAGGCTACTAAACCTTTGGGAAAGGAGAAGTAATTCTCCAAGAGATGAGCAAGATTCTTCCTCTCCTATTGGATTCATAGTGGTTACTGTCAGTGAAGTCATTACACACCTCCTTTTCACTCCGTTAAAGCCATACAGCACACTCCTCCTGATCCGCCCTTCATCCCCTTGGAGAAGCACCAGGAAAACTTCAAGTCAAATCTTTGGACCCACTTGAACCAACAATGCTCTGCTAACCCAAACCACAAATGGGCTCAGCAAATTCATTAAAATCAATTTTGTTATCATTAAATCAGTGTAGCCCCACTACACATGATGGAGCACTGTGGAGGTCTCATCATTCCAGCCACTGGAAGAATGAGAGGCCCAAGAACTGCTTAGAGGAAAAATCCAATGCCACAAAACCTTTCTGTACTTGGAGAAAGAGGAGCACAAAGCAACATCACTTTTCCTCTTCTTACACCATGAACGTGGCAATGAATTGTACAAGTTGGGCATTTAATGTTTCAATACAAAATATCAAGGTTGTCCTGAAATTATCCTTATTCATCCACAAAATACTGCACTTGCATCCTTTCATACCCCTCACACCACATCTGAGCTGACGCTCAGCAGCTACGTCAGTGGGTTTTGTGTATGTGAAGGACACTCAGCTGCAGCGAAAACAAAACAACCTCTTGGGCTCCTCACAAAAACTGATTTTTCACCCAAATGCAGATGGGAATTGGTTTCCTTTAAAGCAAAAAATCAATCACAAGACCAACTAGAATCCCAGCGTAAGTTTCCTGATCAGGCAGCCATTCCCTATTTTCTCACTAAGATTGTGCAAGCTCAACCTCACTCCTTCCTCTGACACAATGTCATACCTCAAGGCACCCACCCTCAGTAGCTTGAAAGTGCATCTGCATGGCAAAATAAGCCATATCCCAGTGGGATCTCTTTTCCTGCCCTTTCCCGCCCTTTCCCAACACAAAGCAACACCCTTCCTCATCAAAGTCAACCCAGCGTGGGGACATAAAGCAGACTGGTTGCTGCCAGGGTGGCCAAAGCTCTGGTTCAGGAGCCACACGTGGCCACCAATGAGCTCCCAGGACAGTTGCATGCTCTAAGCCAGCACATCTACTTACCCAACCTTAGAAAAGGTCCTTCACCACCCACATGGGCTCCTGAACACACCTCCACCCCAACCCCAAAGCAACCCCATGCGATGGCATCCTCATCCCTCTACCCACTGCCACAAGCAAGCAAATTAGGATCTTCCCTAGTAAGCAGGCAAGCCCCAAGAGAAAATGACAAGCTCTCCAGATGCCCAGAGAGCCCATGAAATATCAGAAGAGGTGTCACAGAAGAAGCGCAAACAGCCCAGGCCATCTCCAGGTGCTTCAGAGACTTCGGTGCTTCCCAAAAAATATCTCCATAAACCACCACCAGTTGTAATGGAACACAGGTTTGGGAACAGACACATGACTCTCCCACCCCCAAGGCTGAGGAACCAGCAGTCCATATCCTGCAGGAAGCCTGCTATGATAACCACGGACTTCTCCATGACCTCAGTGGGCAACCACCCCACAGATTCCAGCACGGATCCACTCGCTGCCTTCATTACGTACAAGCAACTGTGCACGGTTAAACTGTCACCAGCTCCTGGCAAGGTCACCTGCAGCCTCACCTCCTCTCCGCTGGGAGCTGGCATGTGACGTGCTCCCCAAAGCATCTGCCCACCTGCTCGCTACCTGCCCCCAGCAGGTCCCTGTCTCTGGCCGAGAACACCGGCAACAAAGCCAACACTCAAAGGGCATCGCTGCGCACGCAGGATGTCACACAGCCCCGGAACAACATACCTGGGACCATAAATACCATCTTATTTACATAATGCTCTGGATAAAGGGGACAAAGAGGCTTACTGCATTACATCTGGGACTAGTATTGCATCAGCGCCCACAGGCCCTAATCCCAGTCAGAGCCGTGCTGCGCGAGGAGTGGTGGACAGTGCCGAGGTGCATCCCCACTCCCAGCCCAGCCAAGGTCGAGCTCAAGACTCTTCCCACCACAAGCATGCAGAGAAAGATCCCTACACCCCGGAAATGCCAATTAAACCAGGCACAACACCTGACTTTGGTCCTCAACCACCGTCAGCTGAGCCCAGCAGTGGGATCCCAGGTGTGGGTCTCCCATCTGCTGTGGCCTAGACACAACACACAGACACCGACTTTGTCTGGGGAATGATGCCCACATGGAAGCGCTGGAAAGACCAGGCAGCTCCTGTTTTTTTTTAAATTTATGCAATCACAATTAAGAATACACTGTAAATATAACCTGGAGGCAATTTTTGATTCAAGGCAGCCCTGTTCTCCAAGAGAATAAACCAGACAGAGTGAGCTCTGGTCTGTCCTTCTTGTTCATTCAAAATAAAGACACACACACAAGCTGTTGGGTAGATCCAACACCATGTGAGAGCACCTCAACCACCTCTGCGAGCCCTTTCTTCCCAGAAATGCACCTTTTCAGCTCAATTTACAGGGAAAAAGCTTTTGAGGCAGAAGAAGTGATGCCATCACCACTGACATAAGACAAGCCAGGTGCAAGGAAGTGTGAGGGGACTTTGCAACTGAGGCTAGGGAGGGATTATTTGGGACTAGCACGCAGCACAGGGCTCCAGACAGACTGATGGATCCCCCAAAAAATCATACCACTTTCAGCACACAGAGAGATAACAAGTATGTTAAGAGACACATCCATGCACACACACACCAGCCCAAGGCTAACGAGCAGCCTAATGGTGACTCACCAAACACACAGACCAAGTCTGGCTTGGAGAAAGGAACAAAACCCCCTCCCCGTGCTCTGGCCATACTCAATTACAGGCCATTCCAACTTGCTTGATAATTAATTTCCTCCAGTGGCTCTAACCAGAGGCAGCCCTTGCCCTGCATGCCAGGCCAGTCCAGGTGAAACATTAAATCCTTGTCCTTTTCCACCACAGAGACGCTGCGCTCCTGGTGCTGCGCACATCTCCCTTCTCCTCCTCACAGGAGAGGAGAAAACCTCACTGGATGAACGAGGGCGTAAAAAGGCAAGCATTTATGTTTTGCGACTGAAACAGCTTCAAAATGATAAAACATAAATTATTTTTGGTCAAGAGCTAATCAATAAAATCAGCTGCCTGGATTTTCTGAGTGCCGTGCATGTGCGGTCGCGTACTGCCAACAAAGAGCTAGAAATGTGCGGCATAATCTGATGCTGGAGTCATCGCACAAAGCGTGGAAATAGGTTTTCCTGAGGATGTCCAGGCGAGGAACTGCCTGCACACGATGGAGCCCAAAAGCCAGCCCCGACACCGGCATCCTTGGATATTCTGGAGGAGGGGGAAAGAGCCCATGGGGCTCTTCGGTGCACACTTTGGAAAATGAGTGTTTAAAGCCACCTCCAAGGGAAAGGGCCTTCCCAGAAAGGGGGGAAAAAGGAAAGGAGAAAANAAGGCAAAAGGAAGGCTGCTGGGAGATGGAGGGGAGCCAAGTCTCGCAGACCAGACCTGAACCTGTGACCTTCCCCGTGTACACAACGGGCGGGAGAGCACACGGCAGAAGCGCTTGCCCCGCCGGCCGCCCCAGCCCTCGCGGGACACCCGGCCACGTTGTCACCGGCAGGGTCACCTCCAGATCGGCCCCGCTGGCCAACGGGGGCTCGAAGGACTTGAAGGAGGGCGGCTCGTGCTGCGGCACACGGCCGCCGGCACACGGCCCGGCCCCAGGGGTGATGCCCGGAGGGGCTCCGCTCTCGGGGTCTGACCCGCCCCAAACTCACAGGGACTCGCTAAACGCACTGGGGAACATTTAATCTTCCGGGATTTGTGCGGAGAACCCCTTACTGGCACTACAAAAGAGCTGAGGTCCACGGAACGTCCGCTCGCGCTGTTCCTCTGCTCCTGTGCCCCCCAAACCCTCCCTGCACAGAGGCGGGGGTCAAGAGGGGCGACCCCCGCCTCCGCCCAGGAACACCGCTATCCTCTCGAGGACCCCCTCCCCGCCTGCATCACCCCCCGCAACCCTGATCCTTCCCACAAAACCTGGCATGGCGGTGACCCCACGCAGGGTACACCCCCTCCCTGCAGCCGTGGGGACCCCGGGACTGTGAGCGCGACCCTCGCGACGGCAAAGGCGGGCCTCGCACCCCCCGGGGGGAGCCGACCCCCAACGGCCACAACACCCGCGGGGGCCCTTTCCCAACGGCCACGGGAGGGACCCGCAACCGCCTCCGTGGTCACGGGGAGGGGGGGGCGAGGGGCACACAGACCCTCGTCCCCAGTGGTCCCGGGGGGAGGCTCCCGGAGCTCCATACCCACGGCCAGAGATGAGGGAGGGGGAGGCACATATCCTCGTCCCCAGTGGTAGCAGGGGTGGGGGGTGGGGGGGGGGAGGGACACAGACTCCCCAAGGGTCC
>VZSE01013376.1:78945-118497 GCA_013398275.1 Promerops cafer
GTCCGCCGGGCGGGGCGGGGCGGACGCGGCGCAAAACGCGGAGGGCGGAACGCGGAGCGGCGTCCCCGGGCGGCGGGAAAACACGGAGCGGATACCCCGCCTGAAGCACCGGGAGCCGGAGACAGACAAAGCCCGGAGCGGAGCGCTCCCTGCCTCAGGAGCCGGAGCCGCCGTAGAGCCTCCTCGGAAATGGCGGGGGGAATCTTCCGGCGGTGTTTCACGCTCTGAGCGGTGTCTTGTGAGATACCTCAGCCCGGCACGGTCCCCCCAAGGCCACGCTTTTAGCTCCCTGAGCCAGCACAGAAAGGCAGGGGGAGGGAGTCATCACCACCCCGGGGCATCCACACCTACCTCAAAATCCACCACATCGTGCCCCACGCTGCCACTTTTCCTTTCCAAACACTCTTCTGGATGGAAAGAGCACCTGGGTCCCCAGCAGTTCTCATGCCCTGGAGGCGACATGTCCCCTGAACGCTCTACTTCCCACCTAAAGCCTCAGCTCCGGCCCTGCTGACCAGGGAGGAAATTCCAGCTCATGTCAACCCTAGCCCCTGGACAATCCAATACCTCCGCTCCTTTTCCCAAAGCCACAGCATCAGCCCCGCTGCTCGGTGAGGAATTTCGGTTCAGCCCAGTGGGGATGTCCCAGCCCTGTCTCCATGCCACCCCAAAACCGGGAAGGTGAACCAGTGCAGCAAGCTGTGCCAATGGGAGACGGGATGCAGGATCCCAGCTGGCAGTGCCGAGCATGCAGCAGGGACCTGCACGAATCTGCAGGTCCTGCACAGGGAGAGGGGAGCACCAACTCCATCCACCCAGACAGGGTCTGCTGTAAGTACTCCAGCCCCAAGAGGTGCCACCGCTCCTTGAGTGTGCCACCATCCAGTGTGGTTTCAGGAGAGCACCAAAGGAGATGCCAATTTCTTCTGATGTTTTTTGCCCCAAACAAGGACAACACAAGACCCAAATCCCTGGCAAAGGAGGTGATGGTGAGAAGGCCAGAGGTTTGGGTGTCTCACCAGCTTTTGGGGCTGGGGCAAGTGGGAGGGAGCCAGAAGATGTTTAAATCAACAGGAAAAGAGGCATGAGAAGAGAATTCTTAAAGCCAAAAAGAGAGAAAGAGGAGAAATCCCTCCTTATCCTGATGAGGAGAAACTGTTCTCGCACAGCACAGAGCCAATGCTGACAGGCTCCAAGGCAACCTGTATTAATAAAACCAGGTCAGTTTTTACTGAAGTAAGGTAAGGATTGGGTAAAAGGTTTTATGGGTATTTGGTGTTTATGTTCAGCAAATCTCAGACCAGGAATGGTGCTTCCAAGGGTGGAAAAACCAGCGTTTTTCAACCAGGATGAACCAGGGATGGGTCAGTGCCTCTTCCCTGGCAAAATTGTGATGCCACTAATACAGGAGGAAAATAAAACCCCTGCCAGGCAAGGCAGTTCCATTGGGAACGATCTTGGCATCGCTCCAATGACATATTTTGCCAGGACCATGAGCAGGGCCTGTGATCCAGCCTGCCTGCTGTCGGAGATCCCACAGAATCCTACAGACGATGGTGGACCTGAAACCCTTAGGGATGAAACCTGCAGGCATCAGGTGAGCTGTGTGGACAAAGGACAGGGAGGTGACAAGGCAGCAGCCGCTGTCAGAGGTGGATGCAGGAGGTGGATCTGGTTCCATATGGAGCCAAATCATGGGCTCATATTAAAGCTTGGCTCAGGTATGGGATGGGCGACCCACGTGGGGAAGCAGTACCTTGGGATGGGGATCTTAACAGGCACTAGTTGTGATGGGAAGGTGGAATTTTGTGGGATCACAGAGTTGGTACAAGATCCCACTCTGTCACGGTCTTGTCTGACGACGCTGCACCCCTGGGACAGGAGCAGGAGCTGGGCTGCACCACCTGGATCCAGCCTGGCACCTCCACCCTGGGTGCTGACTGCCAGCCCTCTGTGTCCCGCCTCTCCCACACAGCCCACTAGGATGGCCCCTCCTGCCTCCTTCTTCCCAAGGCACCAGGACCCCAGGATGACTCCCCAAGCCCCCCATCCCTCTCCAGCTCTGCTCCTATTGGCACCATAGATATTCTCCATCAAGGGACATCCACCAGGACAGTAGGATCTCCATGTAAGAAGAGTGCAGGGAAGTCTCTCAGAATCCCAGCACAGCTGACTGGACCATAGTGGTAGGACACAAGAAACAGAGTGGATGGAGGGATGAAGCCAGAGGAGGAAGGAAGCAGGAGAATCCCACCACCCTTGGCTACACTGAACAACAGCTCCCACACCATAAACTCTGTGCCAGTCGCGGGCAGCTCGGAGCTGAAACACCCGCGAGGGTTTTCCCACTGAGGAATAACGTGGGTGGGCGTTGGATCCAGCCCCATCATTTCCAGCACCTCACAGATCTCACAGGCAGCAAATGGAGCCAGAAGACAACTCCCAGGGCAAATGGCATGGGATGATTTCCAGTGCTGCAGCACGAAGGCTTTGCACCCTCCTCCTTCTCCTCTCCCATGGGGAAAAGGGTTGGGACAACCTACACCCAGGGACTGTGCAGGGCAGTTGAGCTGGCAGCTCCCACCACACTCCTGGGAAAGAGGAGGAGAAGGGATGCTTGGAGCGCTGGGCGGGTCACTCCATCCCCACCAGAGCAGGGTGGGCTTAGGGTAATGAGGGGGAGCTCTTAGACCGTGGCAAGGCAGGGCCTGGAGCACTGCAGCACGAAGGGATCACAGCCCAGTACACACCAGTGCATCATGAGCACCGACATGGTAATGTGGGGAGAGGCTCAGTGTGAGGGAGTAGAGAAAAAGGCAAAATTTAGCTTATTCCAAAGGTGTTCTACACACAGCTGCTGCGAGCCAGCTCTTGGGGGGTGGCTGCTGCTTTGGTACAAATCAGCAGAAGGATGTAAGGCTGGGCACTCAGCAGTGATTCCAAAGGGCTGGAAGATCACCTGTGAGCAGGCACAGAGCCCGCCTCTAACCCCAAACCTCCCATCCCCACTTGGCAGGGCTCAGGCTCTCTGGCTGTTGGGAGCCATCCCCCTCATCCCCTCAGCTTCTTGCCCTTCTCCTCCATGTGTCTGACCTCATAGAGCCAAAAACACCTCAAGGCACTTTTTGGAGAGGGAGATCCTGCCAAAACCAGGATGGAGCTGGGCTGCCTGCTGCTGGAGAGCTCCCCATGGCCGTTGCGGGACTCGCTGCTCCTGGGGGTGCCAGTGATCGTTGAACCGCAGCCCGTCAAGCTCCATCTCCCACCCACCCTTGTCTGCAGGGTGGGACCTCCCTGGAAGCACAGGGCTGTTGGGCCAGGCCTTGGTGGAAACACGTCTCTTTTAATACTTTTGGAATACAAGAGATAAAGCAATACCTAAATACAATCTGGGATCAGGGAGCCATCTTGCACCTGCTTTCCAGAGCTGAAGACCATCCTGGCACCCTTCAGAGGCAGTTGGGTGCTTCATGGGAACCAGTGCTGCTCCCCGGCACTCACCCCACGGCTTTCTGCTTCATTAACCCCTTCTTTGCTCCCTGATGGATCTTCGCGTCCAGCTTCCCTGTAAAGAGGGGATTAAAGAAAAAAGAAGAACACAACAAACCCTCATCACTCTTTATTTTTAAATGCTATTTGCAATGCAAATGAGCTGGAGGCAGCGAGGTCTCCTAGTTAGTGTGTTCCTGTCACATCCAATTATCCTGCTTGAGGAGCCAGGCGTTTCCAGCCGCCGCGGCCTCCCTCTGCAGGCGCGACACCGGGGAGCCAGGGGCAAGCGTGTGCGACGCGGCCGAGAGACGCCGGAGAGGGGGAAACGCAGCGAGGAGGGGAGTAAATTAACATCCAGCACTCTCCTGCCACTACCAGGGGCACACCGATCCCGGCGCCTGCCCGCAGGACGCGCGTTGATCCGCTCGGAGGAGACGGGACCGTCCAGCAACGCGTCAGGGACGTGCTTCTCCATGGTGTGGCAAAAGGCAGGGGGACAACTAACCCTCAGCTCGGGATGATGGTGCGATGGGCACCCAGTGTGATGGGGACACCTGCTCCACGTTGCCACGTGCCAGGTTGGTGGTCTCCAAGGCCATCTGCTGCCTTTGCCACAAGGGAAAACATCAGCCAGCAGCTCCAGTGGGACCTGGAGAAAACACTGCCTCTCCTTGTCCTTCACAGCCCCTGGGGGCTTTACTGCCAGCTCTGCTTTTCCACCTCTCCTTCTGAGAGGAGCAGAACACCAGAAGATGGGATTTTGGGCAACTCCTGCTGAAGAAGCCAAGCACAGTGATGTGCTCCCTCAGAGGAGTGTCCTTGTCCTCTTCTTCCTGCCTGTAAAAATGCAAGGATGCTCCTGCTCTCCCAGGTCCCAGAGCCAGCTTCCCAGAGAGGCTCTGCCAGCAGCCAACACAGGTCACCTCCTCTAAGGCCATGTCTCCCCAGGACTTGCCTTCCTGCTGCTCCCCTGCATCTTCCCATCCTCTAAATGCCAGCCTCATCCTGTCTCTCTAGCTGGGAACAGAGATAGGGCAAGATACACCAGGCTCCCAAGTTCTACTTCGGCCACTGCTCCAAAGTCTGCTGGTAAATGTCCATGTGCCATAAGAAGCAGGTGCTTCTCCAGAGAAAATGGCTCCTAACCAGCCAGTGACCATCACCCTCTCTTCAAACCAAGAAAATGTCTCAATTCCAGTTCAACAAAGACAGTTTGCAGATCACCATGCCACAGATCTACAAACTGAAACATGGCTTGGAAGATGTTCTGGGAGATCCCCCATCCCCTTGGCCACCCCAGAGAAGACTCTCCCCCCACTGCCTAAGGATGGAGAAGAAGCTCCCTCCTTGCAAGTGCTGTTTCCAGTCATTGGCACCCAAGCAGGCTGAGCCAGCCCATCCAGAAGCAGTGTGTCAGACTACCCTGTCCCCACGCCAGGGTGGGTTTTGGCAGGAGAAAGGCAGCAAGTTCACATTCTCTCCATGCTCTGGTCCCCCAACACCACCTACTGTCACCAGGGCTGTTATATTCCATGTGCCTGCCTGCTTCTCCTGGACCCCAAAAACATCGGGAGGCTCCTCTGCTCTTTCAGCTGGCAAACACCTCACACCACACAGATAACCTTTAAGAAAAGGCTAAAAATAAGGCAAAGCCCCAGGGTCTCTTGCTCTTTCTGCTCAATGATTCAAGGCCTCTTGTCTCACACCATGTTCTCTGCTCCTCTGCACTCTTCCAGCCGCTGGCTGCTGGAGGGAGGTTTTTAAGTGATGCTTCAGGGTAGCTTTGCCTGGATTCAAGGAAATCTCCCATGAGAAAGGCCAATGAGCTTTGTCCTCATGCACTAAAACTACACGGGGATGTATCTGGGGAGAGCTATGCTCCCAGATGCAACACTGTGCCCACCTCTTCCACAAAAACAATGACCCTGGCAGCAAAAATTGAGCCGTGTTAGGGGTTTTTTCCCATCCCCAGGCTGCTAGAAACAATTTGCAACAGAGAAGCATCCGGATGTCACTGTGGCAAGGTCCATGCTGTTATCTGGCAAGGAAAACTGCTCTGGCTTGGCATCCCAACAGGACAAACTGGCATTTTGTCATGGTTTGAGCCAGGTTTCAAGGAGACCAGGGCAGCCAGCAAGCCCAAGTGGGGATGTGATCTGGCACCTTCCCTCTGCTCTGCTTCCAGCTGAGAGAATTAAGCTTCTGACTGCCTGGGATGCAATGCCAGCTTCTATTAAAACAGCGCCTTGCGCTGATGAAAGGTCAAAGGCTTCCCTGCTCCTTCCCTAGGCTGTCATAAATATCACCCAGACGGACCATGTCCCTTCTGGGAGGTGAACATGCAGCTCCACAGCCCCGCTGCGCTGCTCCCGTGACAGCTCCTGTCGGGATGGAGGGCAGGCAAGGCAGGGCCAGCAGTGGGAGCGGGAGCACAGGCAGCCGCCAGCACAGCCGGCTTCCTTCCAGGCTGTTAGACTGATCCTTCTCCAAGCAGGAAAGTGTCACAACACAAAGGAGATGATGTGACAGATGGGGAGGGGACTGGCAGCACCTGCACCCGGCGAGGCAGACGCGCAGGAGCCGCATAGCAGCTTCGCCCTCTCCCACCCACGGCCAGACAGAGGCTGAGGTGGGAGTGAAGGAGCACGAGAGCCCGGCGAGAGCAAAGGAGAGGTTAAAACAAGAGGGAAAAAAGGATGCAGTGGCTGTGCCAGCACACAAGGGCCACAACGCTGTTCCCCCACGGCCAAGATTTGCATCCTAAATAACTCCTGCCTGCTCGCTGGCACTCGGAATAACCCATCTACGGGGAGGACCATAAGCAAGATTCAAGTGCTTGCAGGTTTCCAAGCACTGGTCAGCGTTGGCTGAATACACCACCCAGTTGCTGCTCACAAAGGCAAGGAGGAAGCCAAATGGTTTAGCAGGACATCCCAACACCCAGCTGTGGGAGAAAGGTGCTTCCCTGAGCAGAAAGGGAAAAAAACCCTCAAAGCTAACAAAAAATAACCCTCTGCTGTGCTTCAAACCACCCTTATTAACCAGTCCTGAGAAATCCCAACACTCCTGAGCCCCAGGTACTAGCCCAAGGATCCATGTGGAAAGGAGGGAGATCACCCAGTTGTCAGCTCTGCTGAATAAACAGCCAAGACTCTTCCTGCTTCTGCTGCCTTTAGCCCGTCAAATTAATTTTTCACATGCCCTGCAAGCGCGTGCGGTGCCTTCCCCGGGCTGTGTGGTGGGGAGGCTGCTAATAAGGACGGAGCTGACTGCGGGCTCCCCAGCTGCCGCATTCCCTCCTCCATCCTTTTTATAGCAGCGGGCAGGAATAACTGGCAGCCTGCGGAGGGGCTGGTGGCTCGTAAAAGGGACTAACGACGCTGGCAGGCGGAGCGCGGACAGATGCTGCGGCGCTTCCCCGTGCGCTCTGCCAGGACACCCCATCCCACCGGCCTGCAGATGGGGAACATCCATCTGGCCCTGCAGCTCTCGCTGTTCAAGCCCTCACTGTCCTCAGGGGCGAGAGCGTGATTTGGAACTACAGGACGCGGAGGTTGCCGGGATCTGCCTGGGCATTGCTGCACCGACTCCTGTCCTGACCCAGGCTAATGCCAGCAGCAGGTCGGCCACCGACACGACTGCTCTTTGACTCCCCGAGTGCTTGCAGAGGCAGGAAGAAGTGTGTGTTTGGAAGGAAGCAACATCTGGGGAAAGGGGAACCGAAGACAAAAAAAATATTACAGATGTATTCGAGCCATTAAACAAACACCTCCAGATCAAAGAGCAGACGGCAAAGGTTGGGAACTCATCTGGCAACGGCAAGGTGGGGTGGCGAGGGGAGTGGGCTCCGAGGGCTGGGGGGGCATCTGGGGAAGCTTTACTACTTACAGATTTTGTGTTTTCCTTTGACGGGAAACTTCAGAACCATCTCCTGGGGATTAGTGCAGATAAAGACAAATGGAGACCCGGACTCCTGGCTCAGGTCTGGATACTGTGAAACATGGAGAGACACAGAGAGGAGAGTCAGGACAGCTGCATGGGCACAGAAAGAGCTCAGTGGGCAAGAACAGAGGGATCTTAGCCAAGACATGGGTTACATGGAGGCTGTAGCAGCTCAGACCAAAACACTTCAAGAACTTGTAATGAAAAAAATCCCAAACAATTCCAGGTCTGCAAGCCCCTTGCTCAGGCTCTTCCCACCACACCTCCGCTGGAGCTCGCTGCCTTTTTGGATCCACTCACCCTGGGTGTTCCTAAACCCCTTTCAGCCCCATTTAGCACCGACCTGTGCTACCCCTGTGGTTTCACACTTGATTTAGGCTGATCAGAACCCTGGGATGTTGAGAGGGAGGTGGTCAGGGCCCTAGCATCACCAGCCCACCTATTCACTGGGACAAGCAAGGGACAGATTTTCAGCCTGATATATCCCCGGATTCGGATGACCAGGAATGTGAGTACTCCCACTAATCCCTAACTGGTCATGGACAGCACACCAGCACCTCAACCAAAACAACCTGCCAAACCCCGCCTGAAATGACCACCAGAAGGGTGGTCACCACCACCTGTCCCAGCTACAGATACATTCCCAAACGTTCCCCACAAAGCTCAATCCCAAACACAAGGATTTGAGATTTGGAGAGTGTGCACTGTCCTGCTGTGGGACATGCATTCCTTGATATTCACATGCTTATAAAGGGTGAGCAACACACCTGCTACATACCAAGGTGATGGCTCAGAGAGGCCAGCTCAGGGCTGGCTCCATTCACGGAGTCAATGGAGGGATTTTACCACACTGAAGACATTGGGGAATTTTACAGGAAAAGAATAAACAGATTATAGAATCATAGAAGCATTTTGGTTGGAAAAAGACCTCTAAAATTGTTTCTCTCATTAACCACGTGAGGAAAAAGGAGAAAAAACCCACTCCATGCAGGAAGCACACCAAGATCCTGGCTGGCTGCAACTCAGCCTCCCTGGCATTCAGAGGTGAAATGCAAAACAGTCATAAAAAATGTATATCTCAGCTCTCACCTCAGATTATCCATGAGCTGCAGAGCTGGTGCTGACAGGCGCTGAGGCCAGCACATGCCATGAGGAAGCTCCAGCCCAGGAAACCCTGCTCAAAAAGACTGCGGAAGTGGTTTTCCTTCCATGGGAAAAATGCCTTCTTTTTTTTCCTGCTCCCCTGCCTTCCTCGAGCAGATCCGTCAAGGCTGCTGGAGGGGACAGGATGCCAGACCAGATGGAGCTGCGTGTCCTGGCAAATCCCCCATTTGTTACTAACAAATGACTCCTAGGCCAAGTGTTTGAAAAGCTCTCACCGACCTGCCAAAATGAGTTTGGATTTGCCCTGGAACAGCTGGGCACGGCAAGGGAAGAAGGGAGCGACCCGCTCTCCCCACACTGCAGCAGGGTTTGGCAGGATTGCCAGCAGTTCAGGGAGATTTACAGAAGCCCAACGCTGGGATTGGATCAACCAGGGGAAGCGTTTCCAAGCCCTCTCATTTTACAACAGCATGTAAGAGCTGTGCACTGAGTGAGAGAGAGGTACAAGCACTCAGCTGCTCCGTGCAGCTCCGTGCCGGGGAGGAGGAGCCGCACTGATCCGCATCATGCGCCGATGCCCTGCTGCACCGACCCAGGCTTGGACAGGTTTCTTCCTCTCTGTTCTCTTTTGGCTGAGTCACCTTACTTGACTTGCTTCCACTGCTCCATGTCCATGCCAAGGATTTTCACTTCCCATCTGCAGGGAAGGAGGATCTTGGAAGGTTAGGAAGAGCCAATGTGAATATCCCCGGTCAACACCTGCAGAGTGTGAAATGCTGGCACTGCTTTGTCGCTCTCGGCATCACCCGGTTGACCGGTGGCACCTCCGTGGCTGGAGCACCTGAGGACGAGCCAAAGGACCAAGGCCTCCAAGGCTGGAGGACCAAAGGCTACCCAAACCTGGCTGCAGAGGTGATCCTTTCCTGTTCCACCACACTTGGTTCAGCCCGTGGCTTCTTCAGCCAGGTGGGGCAGCCAGGACAGGTGTATTGCAGAGGTCCTGCTGCTGGAATACAGCTGCTTCCCAAAACCTCAGCCACCACCTCGCAGGTGGACCTGGACACCACCACGTCCCCCTCACACCTTTTATAGCCCCATCCCGGGAACATCTCCCAAACAGGCATCAGCAGTGAAAGCAATAGCCAGTTGGTTTCTCCACTGACTGCCTTCGTTCAAAACCAGGGTCAAGCCTTCAACTCCAACAGTTCCTGCTCAATTCAATCTCAAGGCCAAGGTCCATGCCACAACTGTGGCTCGAATTCCTGCTTCCACAGCACAGCCTTTCATCTTTGCTCCCAGGGTACACTTCTGTCTGTGAGCCAAATCCATTTGTGTCCTTCATTTTAAAAAGCTTTGGTCCTTCCTCTGGCATCTCACTCCCAGGAGGCAGGGAAGGAGCTCCTCATCCAGCAGCTACATTTAAGGCTTCCTATTGTACCTACCTCAGAAACCTCTTATCTCATCCTGGTGGACAAAAACCCAGAATATTCCTGCGGGCTGGAGCTGAGAAAGAGCCATAACCCTTTCCTCTGCCTAGAGTCAGGATGCTCCCAGGTGAGGAAGATGAGGCTGAGCTCCCACAAGATGCTGAGCCAAGCCAACAGCCCAGCTCCCTTCTTCCCCCAGTCCCTTCCATGAGTACATTCCATTCATTCATCCCACAGAAATTTAGGAAGCTCCACTCATTGGAGTTGCTGACACCAAACAGATCTGCATCTGCTACATTGTCCAAAACTGCCCAAATTTAAGTACCAAAATCTAATTTCTCCCTGTTTCTGCTGTGAAAGGTCAGTCAAGTCACTCTACTGTCTGCAACGCAGGAAGTTTAGGCAACGGAGAAAAAATTTATTCCCAACTACTCCACCCCACAGGCAGCCCACCATCACTTCAGTAAACCTGAGCTTGGAATGAAAGCCCAAAAGCTGGTGTGGCAGAGGGAGACGACACAGCACAGCCTGTCATATTGTTCAGGTTGGACCAGGCTTGGAGCACCCAGGTCTAGTGGAAGGGTGTTTCACCCCATGGCAGGGGATGGAATGAGATGAACTTCAAGGTCGCTCCCAACCCCAACCAGACTGGTATTCTGTGATCCCCAGTAAAGACAATCTCCAACAGCAGTTTTTCAAATGAAAGGTCAATTCAGAGGGAAACCATGCTCCCTCTCTTCCAGAGACCAAGAATCAAATCCAGCCAGGAGCATGATGGGGCGTGTCCCTTCCTAAATTCAACAGTACTCATCTTTCTCATATTGGGGCTGTTAGTAAGATCGGTGCTGGTACTCCAGGCTTTACACTGCCTCTGCCTGGAAGCAACTTGGCATTTAGAAGGTGGATACAACCAACACAGTTCAGAGGCCAGACTGTCCCTCAAGAAAGAGTAAACCTACCCTTCTCCAATCCTGCAGATGACCAGGGAAGCTCGAAAGAGAGGCATCATGCAATGCAACTACAGTGTGAAAAAAAAGATTCAGCCTCTTTTCAGACCTTCTGCCACCTTGTAGCTGGCTAGCAACAAGGCAGGTGGGAGGCCAGTGGGCTCCGTGGGCTGCAAACAGCCCATGTGGCTCACCAAGGGCTGCTCCTCCCACTGCTTCGCACCAACACCCCACGAGACACGCTCCACACAGGGCCCCCACGCAACCACTGCCCCCCCACTCGTCCCACCTCTCCAGCTGGGCTTCAGTTTGCTGCTAACAGGTCTGGAAGATCCCAGCTGTGAGGAGATTAGGTGGGAGGGAAGAGAAAAGCAGATCTCAAGGCAGCTTAACACCTGCAGGAAGAGCTCAAGGTTAAATGAAGCTGGAAAAGGGAGCTGAGCACTGGGCTCCTCCAAAAACTGGCCACCAGACTCACCCTCACGCCACAGCCAGCGCTTTGAATGTGTATTAAGTGGCTATCAGATGTCCCCAACAGCCACCCAGCTCAAGCTGCAAGCAGGGATAATTGCTAATGAATGTTCCCTACACTTTGTTTTCGCCATCCCTCGTCTCCCATCACCAGCTTGTCACCACCAGGAATAGCAGCAGGGCTGCCAGCCTCCCGCTCCACAGCCCACAGCAAAAGAGCAAAGGAGGGGACGAGCCAGCTCGGAGCCAGCAGAGACACAAACCCACCTTCTCTGACATCTGAGAAAAAAAAATTCCTGCTAGATTTTTCCCCCCACACCAATCTGTTACACTTTTTTTTTTTCCCAATTTAGGTAAAGCCTGCAGCAGGATGCTGGGGCCATGCAGGCTTACCCAGCATCACCGGTACCAATGCAGCATTTGGGACCCTTTGCTCATCCTTCCATCTCCACAGGAGGAAAAAACATGGAGAAGGGCCATCCCAAACCCCTCCACTGCTGCACCCCTCCCCAGTAAGCTGCACTGGCTTGAACCCAACTGCTGTGACCTGAAGGCAGGGGAATGGAAAGAGCAGAAGGAAAACGTCCTGGGGGGAAGCCAAACCATCACTAACGAGATGAGCTCTGCTCCGGTGCATCCGAGGCAGGAACAAAGGCACCGCGTGCCTGGAGCAGCAGCTCTGCACAGCACAAAGCCCGAGTGCACCCGGCAGCTTCTTTAGCGACCCTCCAGGAGCATTCTTGCTCTCATTAAGGCCTCGGGACACAAAGGGGTGGGAATAGTCCTGGTTTCACACACGCCAGCCTAGGGAGCCCTGCAGTGCAGCCTGAGTTCTCCTCTGCTTTCCTTGCCACGGAGCACACATCCTGGTTTGCCGGAGCGTGGCGGAGAATTGCACGCTGGAGCCTGTGGTCCGTCCCCTGGTCACTGCCACTCTCTCTCCATCTTACAGCTGCTGGGGGCACCAGCAGCGAGGAGGTGCTTGAGATGCTCTGCAAGGTTCATGATGGAAAGGGGTGAATCATTTTCCTGGCGAGGCTCCTCAGTGAACAACAGGGAAAACACGGCTCGCTCTGCCAGGCAGCGCCGGGCCAGGACACCCGCTCCAGCCTTCATTTCCCTGCTGCTCTCCAAGAGCCTTGAAATAAAAGAGGCAGCACTGGAAAGCAACGCTGTCTGGAAAGAATAAAAGCAAGCAGACCCCATGTGTTGGCAAGAGACTTCACCATAAAATGCATTCAAAGGGGAAAAAAATCATCCTGGTGGAGGCAGCATCTCCTCTGAAAGAGTGAGGCTGCTGGATCCAGCAGTGGCCATAAATCAGCGCCCCCCAGCAGGCAGAAACACACACTGAGCTCTTCCCGGGTGCTGGAGACACCCCTTGCCCACATGCAAAAAGAGGACTGGGATGCAAGGGATCCCCTGGGAGCCCAACTTCCTTCACCCTGTTTTCTTGGTGATTTGTGGGAGAGGCGGATCCGCTCTTCTTTCATGCCTCATAAGCTTCATCGCTGTCACAGACACGTAACAGGTAATTAACTACTAAACAGCCATTTTCTCCTCCTCTCCGGAGGGAAATTGCTCGCCATCCAGCTAGAAAATGTTTCTTCAGTGGTTTGCAAGGGGGAAAAGAAAATGGGCAGCTTTTTGGGAGTGATGGGGGTGCTGCAGCCAAATAAGGGCACTTGCAGCAATGCCTGCACCGTGAACACATGGATCCAGGAGAAATGAAGCCATCAAATATGAGAGATAATGCTTAATTGGATGTGGGTGCCACTGTGCCCAAGCCACATTTGGCCTGTCACTTTTCCAAGGAGAGTGGTTTAGGAGCATCGGTTCCCTGTCTGTCGTTCCAACAGCAGTGGTCTCCATCATCTCTTTACAAGGACATTCCCTTTGGGGAATTATCCAGCCAATTTTCCCAACACAGCCTTCACCCTGAGTGCTCCAGGGCACATTCACCCAAAGGTGACACCCAACTGCAAACAGCAGATCCAGATTTACCACCACTGTGTCACCTCCTGATTCAGCCCTCCGGTCCCGAAAAGCGCTTGCAGAGCACCAAGCGCTTCACTCCCAGTTTTGATCACCCTCATGACACAGTCTTGCATCACACTTCCAACTCTAAGCACGTTCTCAAGCACCATCTTTTAAGGTCATAGGCCAACCAGCCTTTGGCCCATGAGAAATGTAACATTTTCCTAAACAGAAACCCGAAAGCAGATCCAAGTTTCTAGAAATGCCAAGTTTTCTAGCTTGAGGCAGAATCATCCAGAATATGCACCCAAAGAACACTACAAGCTGTCCTTGGCTGTGGAGGAGCTCAGGGATGCAGCAGAGCTGCTCCACAGAGGTTGTGTCAGCAAAGGGATACGCGTCCATGTTCAATTCAAATCAACAGAACACGAAAAGAAGGGGAAAAAAGTAGGATCACAAAGAAATCCAAACAAAAGCCGTCAGCCAAACTTTTGTTTGAAAGCCTGTCAGGTCTAGACTGCAACGTGTGAGGAAGGAACAGCTCGAAACCACAGCTGCTAATGGTTATGGATTTGGCAATCAAAATGTCTTTGTTAAAAAAAAAAGAGAAAAAAAGTTAACTGCCTGACTATTGAGGCTACAAACCGCAGCCTTGATGCATTGTTGCAGTCAACATCCTCCCTGCTGTTCCTGAGCACTTACAGCTGCTGCTGGCAGCTCGTGTGCTGGCACATGCTCCCTGCACCAGGATGCACAAGGAATTTTGTGAGCCTGCCTTCCTTTCCCCTTCTTCCCACCACAATGCCTGGCAGCCCTCGGCTGCTCTGCCCCTCGCACGCCTGGCTGGTATGCAACCAGATCCAGGCACAGCAGGCTGGGATCGCCGCGGGATCCTTCCCCGGCTGGGCGGATCCAACCGGTGGGTGTTCTCTGCCTCCAGCACAGAGCCCGGCTCTCATCGAGGTGTTTCTACACCACAGGCTGTACTTTGATTTGAAGGGCAAGGGAAGCAATTAAAACATAGTAAGTACCAACAGGACTTTGAAATGTAGATTTAAAATTCAGACTTGTGCTGGTGCACCCCGAGCAGTCTGCCAGGGCTCCCAGTCTGCGGGAGACCCAGAGGGCTCAGCAGTGCCAGCAAGAGCTGCTGCATACCCCAGCTCTCCCTGAACCAGCAGTGCAGGACCTACAGCCACCAACAGCCTCCTGCAGCTCACATCCCAGCCCAGGACAACACCTGCCCATGGTAAACCCCGGAAAGGCTGGAGATATTTACAGCGCCTGACAACCAGTTCAGGAGAAACTGGGTGGACTTGGAATAATATTTGGGAAGGTACTAGGCTGAAAGGGCTGTTTTCATCCCCCTGTGCCAAGGGACAGCAGGGGCAGGGTTAAGCTCAGCTCCAACGCGGACCCATCGCCCGCACCATCGGACAGACTCAACAGGGAGAAGGGAAAGGCAATGGGGAGCAGGAGATGAGGGGAACCAGGGTACCTCATGGAGCTGCACCCAGCTGTACACAGTCAGACTTCAAGCAGCTTCACAAAGTCCTTTCATAATCAGAGCTGGGGAGCACAGGGGTAGGACACACAACCAAGCCGGAAAAGCCAAACGTTGGGAACAGCCCTGCACAGCTGTGTCCCTGCCCTGGCTCACTTAGGCAGCTGCCTCTCCCCAGGCTGACCCTTGCTGCTGCTCCCCAAGGAGGTACAACGCTGGCACCTGCTCCCGGGATTGATTCAAGCCCTCGAATGGGATGGGATCTCTCAGATCTCTCACAGGACCAGGAAACGCATTGGAGCGACCGGTCTGTTCAGGGTTAGGAAATCAATGACACACCAACAAAAGCTTAGGCAAGCAGAGTCCTTGGGCACTCTCCATGTACTGTGGGGGTTGTGTTTTGCAGCTGACACATCATTTGGGGTCACCATGGAAAGGGTGGTCACGGCTCAACCCGGATGGGAAGGCAGTGGGGCACCTGACCTGGGGCTCCAGGTTAGCTCTATCTAACCCTCAGTTTCAGGATTAAATAAAACCCAAACACTGAGAAGGCAGCAAGTATCAGTGACCACGTCTGAGAGAGGGAAAAGGCCCTGCCAGCTCATGAGTAGTTTGCTGAAATGGTAGCAGAGGCAAAGTCCACAGTCATCATTAATTAAGTCATATGCTTCAGCCTTGGCTTCGCTTTCTCCCTTGGGTCTAGGAAACCAGAGGAGAGGGCAAGCAGGCCTCTATCATTCGATTTCTTTGGCATGCTAATGCATTCCTAAATTAATCATCATCAAGTGACAATCTCTCCTTCATCTTAACAGCCTGAGCAGTGACCTGAGCAAACCTGCTGGCTTATGCAAGGCAGCTGGAGCCTCAGAAGAGCCTCTGATGAAAACCAAAGCACTTCCCATATGGAAAAACTCCCCCATCTCTTACCGGCTCTAATGCAAACCAGCTGCATTACTGCTCTGCTCCCAGAACCACAAATCAGGGGATTTTGTGGGGTGAGAACTTGAATTAAAGAGATGCATCACCCTGTGGGCCAGCCTAATGCCTGACACCACTGGATCTGGCATCTGGCTACACAGAAAAGACAAATTCAGCTCAGGAAAATGCAGGGCCCTGTAAAGTTCAAAGGCCTTTCATGGGTTGCAATCATTAACAGCCACCTAGACTGCTCCAAAAGGAAGGATATCTGACCTAGCTAAAAATCCTTCACTGGGAAAGGTGCCTCAGGAATGAGAAGGCAAATATCCCAGTGGTGGAGGCAAGGAAGGTGCCAGGACAGCCACAGCACCACACAAACAGGCATTTGTCTCACTCGGAGCCTGCACTAGGAAACCTTTCCCTCAGGGACCTGGTCCTCATAAAAAGTCTCTATGCATTTATACTGTTCTTAGAAGCACACATCAATGTCTATGTTTGTGTTTCTCCCTCCCATTAACTCCTTAGGAAAATATTCCCAGAGGGCTATTGTTCCTTTATTTGGAGATAATCTAAACAGGCACCTTCTGGAGTCTAAATATAGAAAGTCTCTACCCTTCTCCACTCCTATTTGAGAATCTAAACCAAATTCTGTACACTTGGCACCTGAATTCATTTTTTTTGTTGCACTTTTCACCAGAGAGGGAAGAGGAGGCCAAGAGTTTAAACCCAAATTTCCTGAGTGGGAAAGCTGGAGCCTATTTAAATGATAGTTGCAATCTCGTGGCACAAAAATAGCTTCTACATGTTCCCCTGAGCAGATTTAGGACACTAAGTGATCACCTAGAAATGAAAAACAAACACTTAACTCCCATCAAACATAATTAGCCAATATTTCAGCCTGGTATAATAGCTCCATCCAGGTATCATGTGTGTCTGCACTCAAAATAAGCCAAACACACCTATCAACCACCAAAACAGCAGCAGGAAACACTCTTTTTCCAGTTAAATAGTCTCTCAGATCAAAGTCATTAGCAAAATGAACAGGGACTTGAGAGCACATGGAAATGGCATCAATGTAAACACTTCCCTGCTGGCTTTAGTCCCGTGCCAAGCCCTGCCTGCCCCATCCCACAGATCCCAAGTGGGCACTGCTGAAGTCACTGACACCTCGTGCAGGAAAACAAGGGCAGCTCCTTGCTCTGCTCAAGGTGTCAGTGACGTCAGCCCCGGAGCAAGGAGAAGCTGTGGTGAACGCTTGGATCTCCAAGGGGGAAAAAAAGTTTCCAGGTCACCTCTAGCTGAAAAGTGTAACAAAGGAATCATTCTGGTCTTGAGCAGGGATTTTTGGGTTGCTGCCAGGAAGAGAAGGAAATGAGCCCAGAATGTACTCTGAGGAGGGGCGAGATGTGCAAAGCTCAACTGGAAATCCTGAGATTTCAGAGGGATCTCCAGGCACCAGGCAACCAGGGCTGAGTTCAGGGAGCAGCTCCTGCTGCAGTTCCCTGTAAACAGAGCAAGTGACACTGGACACCTGGGCTGGACCCTCCTACTGAACACCACTGCTGCTGCCAGAGCAGCTCCAAGCCAAAGAGCACAGCTCTGAGCAGTAAGATGTGCTGTAAATAACCTCTGACTGGAAGAATTGCTTTCTTTTCCATGTGGGAAAGAGACCCAGAGGAGCAGATTTAACTAGTTCATGCAATAGGCAGCACAACTGGGATTAGGGTACCTGACGTGCCACTGATCCTAATCCCAAGGACATCTCCACTCTTCCTCTGCTCCCTGCCAGCTCCAGCACTACAGATCCTGTTCCATCATCACTTCCCACACGTCCTCAGGATCTGCAAACCATCTCAGCAACGTCAGTCAGGCCTCAAATGCTGCAGGTAGGGCAGAGGAAGGTAGGGACCGCCCCCTCTCAGTGGTGATGAAAGGCCAGGCTTACATGTGCAGTAAAAATATGGATAAATAACCCCTCCCTGGTCATAATGCAAGAGCTCTGGCAGGGAATGGGTCTGACTCTGCTGGGGCAGCGTTGCTTAATTTTGGGGTTTTGAGCACAAGTGTAAGAAAAAAAAAATTAATGAGGATAATGATAGAAAAATACCAGCGGGGTGCCACAACATCTTCATTAGCAACTCAAGAGAGGATGCAAACAGCAGGGAAATTAAATCTGCAGACAGTGCTAAACAGGGAGTGGGTGACAGCAGTGAAAGGGCTGAGAGGTAATGGGAGAGTCGCAGTGGGGACAGACCACAAAACCAGGGAATCACAGACTGGATTAAGTTGGAAAGGACCTTAAAGCTCATCTCATTCCACCCCCTGCCATGGGCAGGGACAACCTCCACTACCCCAGGTTGCTTCAAGCCCTGTCCAGCCTGGCCTGGAACACTTCAGAGATGGAGCAGCCACAGGTTCTCTGGGAAATCTGTGCCAGGGCCTCACCACCCTCACAGGGATCAATTCCTTCCCAACATCCCATCTAACCCTGCCCTCTGGCAGTGGGAAGCCATTCCCCATGTCTTGGCACTCCTTGTCCCAAGACCCTCTCCAGCTCTCCTGGAGCCCTCTTAGGCACTGGAGAGGACTCTAAGGCCACCTCAGAGCCTTCTCTTCTCCAGGCTGAATACCCCCAGGATGAAGAAAAACAGACCTTAAACCAGGAACAGTCTCCCTTGCCTATGGGAACAAATAGTCACAAGAGTCAAACCAAGCTTCTGTGGCTGCCAAAAAACACTGGATCACCATCAAAACACCATGAGCAAGCCAGGAACTATTTCATCCTCGGGAGGTTGGTATAACCTGCAAGCGAGGCTCGCCCTGCACTTGTGAAATGATTTCTTCTGGAACATGCAGGAGCCTCAAACAGGAGGTGGTGAGGAGGAGAGGTGTGAGTCAAAGCACAGTGCCTGGAAAAGCTCCACGAGAGCTCAATCCCCAAGAGGTCTCTGCTCTGCATCACCTCCCCTCGCCTGCTCACACATTCCTTGGAAATACCCAGTGTTTCTGCACGCCCTAAGTGGTGAAAAAGCATCATGTTCCTTGCCCTTTTCCCTGAGCTACAAGGAATCTTTGCACACTGGGAAATGGCTGGATCACAGTGCTGACACTGCTGATGAACCCTGGCTGAAACACCCACGTGAGCAACAGAATTTCTTACTCCTGGCGAGACCCAACTCAGATTTCTGAGCTGGTGCTGCACACTGTGACATCTTGCTGACAATTGCAATTAAATTCAGCTCAGCTTCCTTCAGATGCACTTGCTGCTCCTGAGAGCCCAAAAAACCAGGCATTTCCTCAGAAAGCAACTGCAGAAAGGCTCACATCTCTGAATTTTAGCTCACAAGTGAGGGAAATTACCGCTGCTTAAAGGAATCCTGGGAAAAACAGACAAAATCACCATAAAAAGGCAGGAAATTAGGAATTGTAAGTAGTTTGCAATACAGGAGCAGCAAAAAGCCAGAGAAATGCAACTGGGGAAATGCCACAGCATTGAGGAGAAAGGGAAATCTGTCACTAACAGGTTGGATAATGGTGCTCCTGGAACACTGCTCTGCCTCCAGTGCCTCTGCCCACAAACTGGGAGGGATTTCCAGAGAATGTGGCTAATTGTGAAGGTCCTCCATGGGAAGATTAAAGCTGGTTACCTACAGCACAATTCCCAGATCGGAGACGCTGTCACAGCCATTCTACCAATGCCTGAAGAACTCATCCACAAAGGAAGAGCAGGGATTGTGACAAACAGAAAAGTACTTGTAAGAGACCAAGATCTGTTTTTCCACCACTGTTACAGACAGCAGGAGATGGACAGGAATCTCCACTGAAGCCCAAACTGCAAATTAGTGGATGCTACAAAAGAAAATCCCTATGCTGGCCTTGGTGCCCCTACCTCTCTCTCCCCCAAGGCTTGTTCCTATACAAAGCCAAATACTCCTGTAGGTTTCATGGTATTCCAGCCCCAAAGCTCCCTCTGCTGCTCATACTCTAACTTCTCTGCCTTCCTCCAGTGATTAAGAGACACAGCCTCATCAGAAAGACACTCCCTGCCTTTCCAGGCATCTCTCCCAGGTAAAAACCTCACAGGGTTTGGGAAAGCCAGAGGAGCACTTCCTGAAAAACTCTTCACAGCAAGATCATCCTGGTGGATTCCTTCCCAAGGAACCCATCTATTCCACCTCACAAGATGCTCATGGTTCACTATCAAGCCCTACAGGGTTTGGTGATTCCCACCAGACCAAACCTGACATGCACAAGGGGCAGTGGAGTGAACAGGGATGAACTGGGATCAGGAACAGCCGTGCTGTGCTTGGTGCTAAGTGCAGGTTTTGTAAGTCCATAAAACACACCCCAAGGAAAGCTCCTGCTCCAGACTTTGGGAGCATGGAGTCAGTCACAGCATCAGACTCAGGTCTCAGAAGGTCTCTAGTCCAACCTCCCAACCAAAGCAGGGCCAACACTGAATTCAGGTGAGGCTGCCCACGGCTTTGTCCTCTTGGGTCTTGAAAATCTTCCCAGGTGAAGACTGTTCAACCCCTTGGGCAATGCCTGCCCCACTGCTGGGCCATCCTTATGGTAATTTGTTTCCTTAAGCCACATTGAACCCTCCCCTTCCAATTTATGACCCTCCTGCCACGTATGCCAGCACAGAGCCTGGCTCTGTCTCCCAACAATCCCCATGCAGGAAGTGGAAGATCTCTCTGCCTCCTGCCTCTCCTCACAGGGCTCCAGCCCCTAACCACCCTTGTGGTTCCCACGGGATTTGCTCCAGTTTATTAACAATTTTATGGTGACCCAAGTACTCTAGATGTGGTTTAAGCAATGCAAAGAGGAATAATACTTCTACTGGTTATGACTCCTCTGGGATTCGTGCCTACTCCAGGACAGCAGGTTAATAGATACTCTCCACTCTATCTACTGGATCCAAGAAGGTCTTCAGGTTAGTCAAACATGGGTTTATTCTTGGGTAAATCCACACTGGCTATTTCTAATGTCCTCTTCCTCCATGTGCCCAACACTGGCTTCCAAGAGCAATCTCTCTACGAGGTTCCCAGAGACCAAGGTGAAGCTGACTGGCCTGGAGTGTCCAGATCACCCTTCCTTCCCTTTCTAACCACGGGTGCAACAGTTACAAAGAGTCCTCTCCTGCTTTCCATAACCATCCTGAGCTAAGAGCGGCCTCACAAGGCCACCTACCAATGCTCTCAGCACATCTGGATACACATCATCATCACCCATGGACTTTTATGGGTTGAGATTTCTCAAGAGACTCCTGATCCCAGCCTTGCTGCACAACAGGTAGTCCTGTGGCTCTCCTGTCCATCCTCCCTGGTGGGAAAGAGCTCACCTCCTTCCATGGCTCCATCTCCAGGTCACTCAGTGCCCCAAACAGGGCACAACACTCACCAGCTGGGCCACTGTGACCTCCAGCTCCTGTAAGAAGCACCAGGCAGACCCAGCAGCTACAGACCATGATCCCTCCACACAGGCCAAGCCACTCTCCCCTGCACCAGGGCAGCCAGTGCTGCTGGCACCACAGGGCAGGGACAAGGTCCCAGAGCACAGCACCACCACTGCAGCAGAGCTGTCCATGTTTCCATGCTGTCCTGAGCTGCCAGGCCCCCTCAGTCCTCTGCCACATAAATCCCTGCAGTAACTTTTGTCTTCTCAACACAATCTAAAATTTCCACTCAATGTCTTCTCCAGAGGCAAGTTCCACCACTTTAAAAACCTGCTGGTTAATGCAAGCATGGAAAGGTTCATTTCTGTACTCACCTGCTCCTGAAATTGCTCTTGTGATAAACAATCAGCCACGTCCACACAGCCCAGGAGGCATCCTGAGGGATAATCACTTGGAAATTCCACATCTGCAGCAAAAGAAACATCTCTTCAGGGAGCCCATATTCCCACACACAGCTGGGGTCTTCCAAGCCCCAAGTGCCCTTCCCTCTCCTCCAGGCACCCCTAGTTTTTGAGGGACATACAGCAATTTGAACACTTTTTTTGTGCCTTTTCCAGGTTGGGATCTTCCTCATGAAGGATTAGGGCTGGGAAATTTAATTTTATATATAGCTTTCCCTGCTCAGCAGAGAGGGATTTCTGACATTGCTCATTACGTGGCTCAATGTACCAAATCACTCCAAGAACCAAGGAGAGGAGTTCACCTTTCTGGAGCAGCATTCTGTAGGTGGCCTCCAGTTCAGAGATTTCCTGAGGGGAAGGTCTTTTAGCAGTAGCTGCAATCCATAACCTCCCTCGATGAGATGTGTACCAGGTCCTGCCCTCCACCCTAAAGAACAGAGGGAAATGTAGGACTAAAACTTTAGCAGAAATCACCCATATGGACAGATTTTTCACTCAAACATAGTCAATTCCTGCTGCTAAGCTTTGCCCTGATTAGCCCAACTCAAGCAATGTGTCAGGAACACAAAGAAAAGCTGAGATAGGCAAAAAATAATGTCACAAATAAAACAGAGTGTCCTCAGGGCTCTAGAGGACATCAATCCCCAGCAGGGCCAGCAGAACACATAGGCAGGACAATCTGCTCACAGAAGTCCCTTACAAGCTCCCAAAGTCACACAGAACAATCAAGGGAGCAATAAAGGACTAGGTCTCCACATGGAACAGTTGTCTGGAGACCCTGGAATTCTGTACCAGAGTGGCTGGAGCATCCCCAAAACACCTGGATGAAGAATCTTGGCACATTGAGATTTACAGCATCTTTAGCTTGGGAAGTGAAAAAGCTTTGGTCTCCAAAATGAGAAATGCAGTGAAGGGGAAAAAAAAGCTAAAGAAGATTCTTTGTTCACTATTAACAGTAGCAGCTGCTTTTTGTAAGCCAATTCCCAGCCAATGGGGGAGAAGGTAGTGGCAAGGGTTGTGTTTTAAACACAGCCTGGTGCCACTGTTGCCTTCTTTATGCTGAACAAAAACCCAGAAGGACATATTTCAAGTGATTACGTTATTTGCTTTTCAAACTCTACACAGGAACACCCCAGCTATAGCAGTGAAATCTCAGCCTCTCTCTTACATTCACCCACTGTGAAGAAACTTGTCCCTTACAGGTTAGGTGCTATCCCAAAAAAAACAGATTCTCCAGCTCTTCAACCCATCAACCCGCTGGAAGAGGAAGCACAGCTTCCACACCTGGAGCTATCACAGGTATCAGTCACGGCACAGAGCCAGTGGGCCCACAGAGATCCTCTGAGAAACACAACTTCCCACCTCCCCTGTGGAGCAGGAGCTGCCTGGGATACCTTCACCTTTTGAGTCCTCTCACGAGCAGGGAAGCCCAAGGCTGGTGCAGGCTGAGGCACCAACCATCATCTGAGATCTCCTGCAGCTCTCGGTCCTGAATCCGCAGCCTGTTCCGCTCCGAGCCAGACTCACTTCCAGCCTCCATGGAATGAATAGTTTTCCTTTGTGGGAGCAAACCAGTTTGGTCCACCCACTTTAGAGTGTTCAAAAGAAACAGGGAAAAGGTTAGCACCTCTCCAGGAGTAATGTGTATCAAGTGCAAATCCTATTTGAAGTTTTCCTGCATTACCCTTATGCTCTTTGGAAAATGGGAATCTAGAAGAAAAAGCTTCATAAAATAGAGCTGAAAGGGTGACACGGCCTTAGGCTGACTCTCAGAACTCTTCTGCATGCCTGAAAAGGAGGCAGGATGCTAAAACTCCAATAAACCAACCCACCAGGAGCAGGGCATTGTCAAACCTTCTCTGTCCCAAACTGAGACGGCCAGTGAGGGACACAGGGGAGGGAAGAGAGGGTGAGAAACAAGGGGAAATGGGGAATGGCTTCCCCGGCAGAGGGCAGGGTTAGATTGGATATTAGGGAGAAATTCTTTACTGTGAGAGTTGTGAGATGCTGAAACAGGTTGTCTAGGGAAGTCACCCCATCTCTGAAAGTGTTCTTGGCCAGGCTGGACGGGGCAACCTGGTCTAGTGAAAGGTGTCCTTGCCCATGGCACAGGATGGAGTGAGATGGTCTTTAAAGCCCCTTTCAACTCAAACCATCCTGCGATCTTTTGGGGTTCTACAGACGTGCTGGAACTGACAATTCTCAAGCTTAACTCTCCCAAAATTAGTCATTACTCTGGAATAAACCACTGAAGCCCCACTGACCAAAGGAGCAGGCTGGAGGAGACGGGGATTCACCAAAACCCCAGAGTCTGGTGTCATCTCTGCCCCAGGGCTCCTGGCTGGCTCGCTCAGTGCACCACAGCTCATGGCCTCAATGGTCTCATCCAGTCTGCAAGCACAAATGAGAGGGATGAACATTCCCTGCTTCTCCTGGGAACATCTCCCTTCTCGCCACACACTCTGACTCAAAGCATTTTTTGCCCCATTCCCCCCAGCTAAATGACTTCCTTGCTCGGTCTTATTTCCAGATGGAGGAATGACTGCTCTCTAGTGCAGAAACTCAGCTTGGTGTGAATTTGAGCTGAAGTGGTTCTGTTGAGACAGGCCATCTGAAACACCTCTTTCCCAGGCAGCTTTAACAGGCATGTCAGACCACTCTCCATAAGGATTTGCACCTCCTTGCTCTCGGGCACGCTGCCAGCCCTCACTCACTTGCTGTGGTACTCAGCCATGCTGCTGTCCTCCTCCAAGATCTGCCTGCCAGCGAAGTCGATGGTGATTTTCTTGGCAAGCCGAGAGGCGTGGCGCAGCTCCCGCAGCTCCTGCTCCCTCTTCTGGAGCACTTCCCTCTCCTGCTTGGACAGCCACTGGTTGGAGTCCGTGGCAAAGTAATCCGACTCGTCGTCAATGACCTGCGTCCGACGCACGCTGGGAAAGCAACCCCCACAGGAGGAGATGGGCACAGTGGGAGCACGGCAGGGCCTCAAACCCACCCTCCAACCTGCTCCTTTCCCATCTCTCTGGAGAGCTGGAGTGTCAGGGACAAAAAGCAAGGACACCCAAATGGGATCCATTCCAGAGACTCCCACCAAACGCCAAAGTTAAGGTGTCAGTGGCTGCAGTCTGGGTTTTAGAAGGAATTCCCAATGTTTCTGCTTAAGGCACCTCACCTGCCAGGTCATTTATGATACTCATGACAGTCTCCCACCTAGTATCTTACCTTGTCCTATCAAATTCCAGCAGCTTGTCTTTGTGCTTCACAGCCATCTCCAGGCCTGATTTGAGTCTTGCTTCCTGGTGAGGCAGCAAGCCTTTGCTTATGGCATCCAAATTCCCTGAACTTTCGGTGCCTGAGACACGAAACAAACCACAGCTCAGCAGTCAGTGTGTTAAAGCCACTTGGGCGGGCCAGGCTGCAGAAATGCCCCCTAAACTAAATGCCATGCCAGGAGCTAAAAGTACAGCTTTGCAGCAAGATCAGCATCTTTCTGGGGAGGTTGAAGCCACAATTTTCCCTCAAGCCCAGTTCAAAGACTCCTTCCTCCAAAGAGGAGGAATCACTTAAATATCACAGTGATAAAGTCTGGGTAGAGTTTAAGGAGAAGCTCTTGGTCTTTGGTTTTCCTTCACTCTTCCCTAACAATTCGGGCAGTCAAAATTCCTCCCATCATCAACCACGGGCCTCAGGCCATAGAGTCATGGAATGGTTTGGGTTGTAAAGGACCTTAAAGCTCATCTCATTCCACTCCCTGCCATGGTGGAACACCAAGCACACCTTCCACTATCCCAGGGTGCTCCAAGCCCCATCCAACCTGGCCTGGAACACTTTCAGGGATAGGACAGCCACAGCTTCTTTGGGAAACCTGTGCCAGAGTCTCACCACCCTCACAGAGAAGGATTTCTTCCAAATATTCAATCTAAATTTCTTGTCTTTTAGTTTAAAACCATTCCTTCTTGTCCTATCACTATCTGCCCATTTAAGTAGTCCCTCTCCCTCCTTTTCATAAGCTCCTCTAGGCACTGGGAGGGCTCTAAGGTCTCAAGGCTTTTCTTCTTCAGCAACAACCCCAGCTTTTTTAGGAGTCCCCTCCTAAAAGCCAAACCCTTCCCACATGCTGTTACCCCCACAAAGAGCCTCTTGCCCAGGACAGATTCCAGGGAGACCCAGAGCCTTCTGCTGCTGTTTGTGCCTCCCACAAACAACATCCTATGCTGACACACCACACCAGATTCCCCAAATCAGCTGTTTCCAGAGATGGAGAAATCTATTCCCAGCAAATGCTCTTCCTTCTTACCCCTCCTGGCAAGGGGCCCAAACCCACCCAACCAACAGGGAACAACCAAAAAAAACCACAAAAGGTTTGAACCCAAGCCATGATGGAACAAACCAGAGTATTCCACCACACTGGGAAATGCCTTCATTTCAGGGAAACAATTGCCTGTATTTCCCTTTGGTGGCTGATCCACAATTTTTACTCCCAGGACAAACAGCAAACCACATCCCAGCTCTTACCTACACAGATAACAAAACAAGAGCTGGCAGGGGCAGGAGGGAAAGAGATAAAACAGGTAAGAAAAGGGATCCTGAAGTATGCCAGCATCTGTATTGGAAGGATAGAACAGACTGGCTGGTGCTCTCAAGGACTTCCATCCTCCTGCCATCTCCACAGCTCTAAGGAGAAGCCCAGATCTGGAGTAAATATTTCCCCAGTTCTTCAGCAAAGTGTATTTTTCAACCAAGAACACCACGACCTTGGCTGTGGTTCAGCTAAACTCAGACAAACATCCCCACAATGCACAGGTCTTCGCTGGGACACCAGGTAGTATTTCCTCTTGCTTTCCTTGGCTCTGTTCCTATTTTTAGTTCCCAAGGTAAGTGTGAGACAAGAAGAGCCATTAGAAAATATTAACCACCACCTCTCTAAGCCCAGCAAATCAGACAGCAGCACTTTATCTTCCACAGCACACATTCCACAGGAGACTTATCCTAATTTTCAAGGACTGCTACAATGATCCAGTTCACGTGATTGATTCTGGAATGCCGAGTGAGCAGCCTTGGGGGCTCAGGGAAAGGACACCACACGATGCCATTTAACACCTGCCACTGTCACCTCTGCTGAAGCCTGGGAATGCTGCCTAGGGCTTGCAGGAGGACCCAAAGAACCAACTTCCAGTCCATGCCTTTGATGCCAGACAAAGGGCAGCAAGGAGGGCAAGTGACTCAGTGAAGTCTGAAGGAAATAATGCACACAAGCCATTCAGGCTCATTCTGTTCCAGGTATGGAATAGCTACTGACCTGCCATGAGCTTCTTCAGCAGCTTCTGGCTCTTGTTGGAGTCTCGCTGAAGAATGTCCTGCTCTTCTTTAGTGCACACCTGAGGAAAAGAAGGAGATGAAGGCTTGGGAAGGACATCACATGGGAAGGATGTCACAGCTTGACCAGTTTCAGAGCCCTGGACAACAGTTCAGGCTGTTTAAAGTGGCAGTGACAATCCACACCTGCTTCTCTTCCCCACTGACACGGGGAGAGCTCTGGAAGCTTGTTCTTCACTAAAAGAGAAATGCAGAGTTTGGTCTCTCCCTGTTCTGTGGGTGGACATGTTGCTGACTGAGCTCAAAGGACAAGAGATGAGCTCAGAACCATCCCAGGCAGAACCACAACCCTTAACTAAGAGTTTCTCTCTCCTTCTTGGCCACTGGGAGTTAAACTGATCTTTCAAAATAGCAACCAATCTGCTTTAAAACATTCTGCCCTACCCAACTAATATTGTCCTCTCACATGATGAAGGATTTCCTCTGCCATCAGTAACTTGTCCCCTTTCTCCAAGAGGTGCCCTTTGAACTGAATCTGGGTATTAACAGGTATCCCAAAGGATCCACGTTGCTCAAGAGTTGAAGGAAAAGCAGGGCACTGCCCCTGACAAGGTGACCAGGGCTGTGCCTGGGACGGGGCTGAAGCCTTGCAGAGATTTTGGACACTGGTATGACACACAGGAGACTGTCAGAAACCAGACAAGCTCCAAAGCCACGTAAATTATGGGGGAAACCTCCTAACGGGTTCTTTCCTTCCCTGATGTAGAGCTCTGCAAGAGGAACTTTTATCTGAAGGGCTAGTTCAGCCAACTTCTCCAGGCCCAGGCGAGGCAGTGACTCCCTGGTTACTCACCAGGGCCCCGCAGAACAGGCAGGGCCCGGAGCCCTCCTGCTCACAGACGATGCGCCCGCACTCCAGGCAGTTGTTGATGAGCTTGTGCTTCTGGCCCAGGCACTCGCAGGCGTGCCGGCCCGGGATGAGCACGGCCAGCCTGTCCTGCCCCTCCCTCGTGTACAGGCTGACGTACTTGGGCTTCTTCTTAGAAGAAATGCTACTGCTGCTCACCCCGCTGCTGCTCTGCTGGGCCTGGGAAGGGAAAAAATAAACAAACAAACTGTGCTCCCAGTGCAGCACTGGCAGCAGAGCGTGAGCACTGACCCCTGGGCAGGCCAGGAGGCTCAGACAAGTGTTATTCCCTCGCTGGAATGAAACTTGGACCAGACCCCAGACTGAGCGGAAAGACAAGCTCAGGCCTGCCAGAAAAGCTCCAAGGAATCCAAACAAAGCAAGGACACTGGGATGCACTCAAAGTTTGTCACCCCTGCCAGCTGGAGCTGCTGGGATTTGGGCAGCTCCGTGCAGCCTCACGCCTGTTTAACAGCTCCAAACAGCAGCTCAGCTCCTCCCAAGTTCATTTCCAAGGATTATTTAGACTCCCTGTTTGTAGCTGTGCCCCCTGTGTGTGCCTGTCCCCAGACACAGCTGGTGGTGGCAGCAGGGCCACTGCATTCACAGCCATGTCACCTCCCAGCAGCTTCCCCAAAGCCCACCTGGGCACAGCCACCTCAGCAGAGGTTTTCCACGCAGGAGGGTTCAAGTACTGAGCTGTAAAATAAATTCTGCTCCTCCTTCTATGATCTGGACTCAGTGATTTCATGATTCACCTCTGAGTTTCAATCTGGTTTAGTGAGACAAGCAGATGCAGCATTTCCAGTCCCCCCAGTAAAGTCCAACTGGTTTTAGTGCCACTGCCAGATTCAAACACATGCCACCATGAAAAAAACCCAAAACAAGATAAAGTCACTTTGGCTGATCTTTCTCGTTTGGTTTTTTTTTAATTGTAATTAAGTTAGAAGGTAACTACATGGAAATGGAACATCACTGTCCACTTTCAACCCACCAGTTCAAAAATGTTGTGTTTTATCCTATAAACACTTTTACAAATACTTTCAGCCTTTGCAGCCTCCCTGCTTCCAAAAGTTCCATTTAAAAACAAGAATTCAAGTTCCACTCCTTACTCAGGAATAGCAGCATTTCTCAGGTTTTAGTGTTTCTATGCTCTTATTCCACAGTTTCTTTCTGAAGTATTTCAGTTGCTAATTAAAGCTTTAATCAGTGTGACTGAGATGGTTTAAATACAGCAGGAAAGGGTGTTCTAACCACTTGGTGGCTTAAATTCCCTACCCTCATATCTGATTTAAAGAAATCCCTTTTATTTCTAATTATGGCCTCAAATTCCTTTATGAGCTCTCTCCTCTCAGGCTTTCTGGGGGAGAAAAATCCACGCTGGCATATTTGCTACCTGATGATTATTTTACTCCCAGTTATAAACGCAGACAGACAGCACCTTTCTCCCCGGCCTGGATATCATAGAAACGTGGAAATAGTTAGGTTGGAAAAGCCCTCCAAGATCACAGAGACCCATCATTAACTCTCCCTCCTTTCCTCTTTCTCCCCCCTCCCTCCTTTTCCCTCTTCCTCCTTCCCTTCTCTCCTTCCTCTCTCCCTCCATTCCTCCCTCCCCAAGTGCCACACCCACAGGTTTTTTGAATCCCTCCAGGGATGGTGACTCCACCACTGTCCTAGACAGTCCATTCCAGTATCTGACCACCATTTCCATGAAATTTTTTTCTCTAACATTCAACCTAAACCTCCCCTGGCACAGCTTGAGGCAGTTTCCTCTCATCCTCTCCCTTGTTCCCGGGAGCAGGTGCCAACCTCCACCCAGCTGTCCCCTCCTGTCAGGGAGCTGTGCAGAGCCAGAAGGTCACCCCTGAGCCTCCTTTTCTCCAGGCTGAGCCCCTTCAGCTCCCTCAGCCACTCCTGCTGCTCCAGCCCCTTCCCCAGCTCTGTTCCCTTCTCTGGACACGCTCCAGCACCTCACTGTCTTTCTTGTGAGGGGCCCAAAACTGACGCCAGGATTTGAGGTGTGACCTCAGCAGCGCCCACCTGGGCATCCCAGCCTGACATGTCCCAGACACCCATCTCCACTTTCCAACCACATCTTCACCAGTGTCTGACCCTCTCTTTCCCCATGCTCCAGGCTCCGAGCCTTTCCAGCGACCCCCAGCCTCCCCGGCGTGGCTCCCACACCCACCTTGGCCAGGTCCAGCGGGGTTTTCACCTCCTCCCCGTGAGCACTGGGCTCGGCATACGCCAGCGTCTCCTGCTTGTTCCGCCCTTTGCGCTTCCCCTTCTTCCCTTGGTCCCCAGCCCGCGGCGCTTCCGACCCCTCTGCAGGTGTGAGCAAGCACAGAGAGAGGCTGCATAAGTGCCAGCAGAAGAAACGTGACCCTGGACTCTACTGCGTGACTGAAAATGGGCTTTAAGCTGCCCCGACAATCAGGAACGGGACCGGTATCCACACGGGGAGCCATGGCATGGAATTGTTTGTAAGCACAGTAACCGAGTTCATTTGAGAGTTTTGCGCCCCGCGCCACTCACCGTCCCTTTTCCGATACGCTGGGAAGGGCTCGGAGGGCGGCTGGGCAGATTTCCTCCACCTGCTCAGCAGCTCTTCCACAAACCAGCTCTTCTTCCCGTCCGTGCCCTGAACAAGGTCAACAACGTACTCGCGGATCTCCTCCTCGTTCGTGATTGACAAGATGTACCTACGAGGGCCGGGGTGGATGAAAACGGGTGAGGGGACGGGTGTTGCGAGGTCTCATCGCATCTTATGTTTCCTTTTCGGATCGGCTTTCTGCGGACACCGGGGCAGCAGGTGGAACGACATGACCTTTAAGATCCCCCCCAAAACTAAGAGTAATCTGTGATTCTGTGACCCTACAACCCCCCCTCCCGCCACTTCCCCTCCCCAAATCTCCACCCGAGCGACAACGCCGGGCAAATTCCCGACAGCTGCTCTGACACACCGTGTTTCCTCCGTGCTGGACTGAGGAGCCCCTGCCAGAGGGCAGGGAGGTCCCGCCCGACCCCGCTCACCTCACCACGTCCTCGCCCACGTCCAGCCCGAAGTCCCCGCGCAGGTGTTGGACGCACCAGGCCAGCAGCGCGCTGGGCGCCGCCATCTTCCGCGGGGGACGGGAAACGGCGCCGCACCGCCCGGCACCCTCCCCTTCCTTTGCCTTCCCCCCGGGAACGCGGCTCGGAGCGACCGTTCCGGGACCGGTTCGTAGAGTCCGGGAATAGTTTGGGTTGGATGGGACGGTAAATCCCATCCCATCCCATCCCATCCCATCCCATCCCATCCCATCCCATCCCATAGGGACACCTTCCACTAGACCAGGTTATTCCAAGCCCCGTTCAGCGAGGCCTTGAGCACTTCCACAGATGAGGAAGCCACAGACGCTCTGGGCAACCCGCGCCAGTGCCTCACTCCCCTCGCAGGGAATGTCTCCCCGCTATCCCGCCTGGGCAGGGCAGGGCAGAGCGGGAAGGGGAGCGCAGCGAGGGCGGCCCCGCGCTCCATTGGCGGGCTGAGGCCAGTGGCGCGGCCGGGGCGGGGCCGGGCCGGGATGGCGCGCACCAAGGTGGACCAGCGTGGACGCGCCTTCCGCAAGGGTGCGGGGCCGCGGGAATGGGGCAGTGGCGTGGAGCGGGAGGGGAATGGGGCGGGACGGGACGGGCTGAGCCGGGTTCCGAGTGCCGCCGCTGGCCCCACGCTGTCCCCTTGTTTCCGCAGTGTTGGTCGCCCGCGCTCCCCGCAAGGCGCTGGGCTCCAGCAGCGTCAGCGCGGGGCCGCCGCTGCCCAGCAGGAGAGGTGAGCACGGCGGGGCTCGGCCCCTTCTCCTCCCTCCCTCCCTCATTTCTTTTCCCCTCCTTTCCTCCTTCCTTCCCTCCTCCCTCCCCAGGACTGACACGGCACTCCCCGCAGGTGACAGGCGCCCTGTGGGGCTGAACCGGGTCTGTGTGAGGCCGGTGCCCGCCTGGCAAAGGGGCATCAGCGACTTCCTGAAGCTGCCGTCCAAGGAGAAGCAGGCACCCGACGGAGCCACGCCCGGGACCAGCGGCCTGGAGTGGGTACTGGGGCGAGGGGAGGCATAAGTTAGGGGAAGCAAGTTGTGGTTATTTTTTTCTCCATGACTCGGTGAAACTCCAGTTCTTTGAAGGGGCAGGTGACTGCTGACAAGTTGACAGTGTGTCTCCTGACCTCTGTATCCTCATGGAAATGATGTTTCTCAGCAAAGTCTGGCAAAGTTTTCAGGGACCTCGTGGAGATTCCTGAAAATGGGTGGAGTGACTGGTAGTTGAGGCAAGGTCTTGCTGCTCAGACATAACTTTACCAGCACAGCGAAGTTTTGGCAAAGCTTAGGAGAGCACTAACAACTTCCACGTGCCAGGAATTGAGCGGCTTTTCCAAGCTGAAACCTCAGAGATTAACCTGTAGGCTGCACTACTGACTGAAAAGGCAGCAGTATAAAATGCTGTCTTACAGACACTCTGCTTTCCGTAGAGAATTCTGGGTTGAACCTCCATTTTTCCACCAAATATTGGTTTTCCCAAACTGCCAGTGGAAGCCCATTAGAATCAGCCCCAAACTGTCCTGCAGGACAAGTAGACAAAGGCTTTTAAGTGCATCCCACCTGTGGGTTAAACAGAAAATGTTTGCTGTAGCACAGGAAAACTTTCATCTCTTTAATCTGGAGTTTGTTGGGCCGAGTAAGAACAAGGTGGTGAGAAGAAAACACAAGAGTTTGCCCATCCTTAACAATTTGCAGCTTCCCAGTGTGTTCTGGAAGAAGCAAGAACTGCACTCACTCAAGTGCACGAGGTTTTTGCTCCACAGGTTAGTCAGGTGGAAACTCAGGCGTGAGATGGGAGTTACACAGCATCCAAAGACAAGTGTGGAACCTGCATGTGGTCCTTGGGGTGCAGGACATGCAGGGACCATCCAGGGATGAATTGGTGTGGAATGTTACCTTCCCAGTGTGGATGGAATGTCTCTGCAGCTGCATCTGGGCTCGGAGCACTCAGCATTCAGTAGCCCCTGTCAGTCCTGATGCCTCAAGGTGCTGTCTGAGGCTAACTAAAACATCTGGGTCCCATGGGCTTTGGGAAAAGGGCTTTGTTAGCCTTTCAAACCAGAGTTGGTTTCTGCTAATGCTTCTGAAATAATGCTCCTTACAGAGCTCGGCCCCTGCCACTGGATCCTGCTGAAGGTGGAGAGTGCTTGGAGGAAGAGTAGATGTGATCTGACCTTGATTTTCATGTTAAAATGCTCCTCCTACTCGAGCTGGGTTTTCTACATTTGTATAGTTTTTTACAATTTTTTATGGCTTCCTTTCAGCTTTTGTATAAGACTAAAAGTCTGAGAGGTAGCACGAGCACTGGAGAAATTAATTAATTTTTACTCTTTGGCACATAATGTTAATTGTAAAGCACTGGTTTAATTTTTATCTTGGTTTGCTTGAGTTCCTCCTGCATGTTGGGCAGCTTTTGTCTTTCCTCTTGTGAGTGCCTTGTGTTTGTGCAAGACTTGCAGGATTGTGGTTGTTCCATTACTGAAAAGCAGTAATTTTTTAATAAACTGAAGCCTTCTGAGCACACACTTCTGTTGTGTCTTTATTTTAGTAAAAGCTGTTAATGAAGATCTCTTTGTCCAAAGATGGGAAACTGGATTTGGAAAGACACTGGAGAGGTAGGTGGCAGAAACTTGCTCGGATTAGAGGTGAAGTTTATTAATTAAAACAAATTAGTTGTTCTAAAGAATCAGAACTCTGAAAGCTGAGGGAGCAATAAATGGCTAAAACTAAACAAAACTTGTTATTGTGGCTGTTATAATGTTGCCACATTTGGGGTAAATTTGGGGTAAATTAAACTTTTGGGGTAATTCATAGGAAAAAAGTAAGTGGGGCCTTATGACAGGTCTTAATGTCAGGAATTCTGCTCTTCCTCAAGCTCCCTGAAATAACATAGTATTGTTGAGCAGATGAAAAAGGGAATTTAGGAGAAGATTAAAATTTAAATTTAGCACATCAGGAGAGTTTAGTGGCAGCTCTTGCAGGTCAGCCTGGTGGGGAAAGCAGTGAATGCTGTAAAAACCTCTGAATGCTGATTAGAAGGAGAGTTGTTACAGAAAAGCAGTTCAAGTCAATGAGAAGTAGCAATTGAAATCAATAGAATTGATTTCTATTAAGGAGGAAGCTCCTTAATAGAAACTTTTAAAAGATTATGTAAATTAATAGGGAAAATCTGAACAAGCCACAGACTTCTTTGCCCTAACACCACACAAAACATCATCACAGTGGCACTCTTTCCTGTCCCTCTGACCTGCCAAATCAGCCTATCCTCAGTTCCATTTCTCCTCTAAAAATGCCTGGGAGACAGCAAACACCTGGGGCTCTGATCAGATCTGCTCACCACCTGCATGCCCTCAGCTGTTATCCATGATCAGCTGCTCCATGAGGGCTGTGCAGCTGCCAGGTGGGAAGGATGAGGAGCTGCTCCTGACGGTGAAATCCAAGCTGGAGACCTGAATCACAGATCCCAAAATGGTTTGGGCTGGAAGGGGCCTCAAAGCTCATCTCATTACATCCCCTGCCATGGGCAGGGACACCTTCCACTAGACCAGGTTGCTCCAAGCCCTGTCCAGCCTGGCTTTGGACACTTCCAGGGATGGGGCAGCTTCTCTGGGCAACCTGTGCCAGGGCCTCCTCACCCTCACAGGGAGGAATTTCTTCCCAATATCCCATCTAACCCTCCCCTCTGGCAGTGGGAAACCATTCCCCCTTGTCCTGGCACTCCAGGCCCTTGTGAATAGTCTCCTTCCATGTTCCTTGCTGGCTCCTTCAGGCACTGGAAGACCACAGTTAGGTCACCCTGAAGCTTCTCTTCTCCAGGCTGAACAATCCCAATTCTCCCAGCCTTTCCTCCCAGCAGAGCTGCTCCATTCTCTGAACATTTTGGTGCCTCCTCTGGACTCACTCCAACAGCTTCATGTCCTTCCTGAGCTGGACTGCTGTGACACATCATTAAACAGATAAAATCTGATGGAGCTGGCTGGAACACACGAGGCTGTGGAGGGATGTGAGGTGCACAGAAGGAGCTGGGGATCAAATCTGTGCCTCTGTGGTACACACCCACCCCGCTGGCAACCTCAGGAAAGAGCAACACTTGGTATTAAGGAGCAACTAAACTGCTTTTGCCTCTAATAAACCAATAAACATGCTCCCTCTGCACATATAAAATCCAATTGTTTACATCAGGACCTGCAGTCTTAAAGCTGAGTTTTTAACTGGGGAAAAAAAAAAGGCAGGAGAAGATGTTTACTTGGCTGCTTTCCTGCCCCGGTGGGAATACAGGAGGGTGACCTTCAACCCACCCTCCCTGGGGCTGGAGCTGATTTAGCTCCAGCTGTGCCCCTGCTGCTAATCTTTGAGTCTACAGAGAAACAGGAATAGCACCCAGCTCTTCTGAAAATGAGGGGAAAAATCAGAAAGGGAGAGAGTGCTAAAGCTCAGGAGCTTCAGACAACCCAAAATAAAATTTATAGGTAAGACCAGACTTGTAAGAGGTTTCCATGTCCAAAAGCTTGCCTGGTTGTTTTTTGTTTTGGGGTTTTTTTTTCCCCCCCCAGCTATTGTTGTTCCAATAAAAATCTCCTTAAAATGGCACTGTGTGGGTCTTACAGTGCTGAGAGAGCTGCACCTGTGCTGACACCTGTGCTGAAGGATTTCCATCAATCTCAAGAAGTGCTTCAGTCCAACAATATCATTAATAGTGATGTTTAATGTGGTAAAGAGGGGTGATGCACAGTGTTGAAAATAAATTTACAGATAAATTGTCTGTATCACTGTACTGCATGTAATGTTACAGCACCTAACAGGTTTTCCCTATGAAAGGGGATTTCTACAGTCTTAGGGCAAGAGGTGTGGTCCAGAGAACCTCCTAAGGGGAACAATCAGCTGGAAATCCAGCTGTCAGTGTTACTTTTACATCTTCAGAGTAGTTTTCACTTCTGAGGTAATTTCTTGTAATTTTAAGGGATTATTCTATAATGATATTTTGGTTAAATCCATATGAGCACCACAACTCATTGACAGCCCCTGCCAGTGCCTAAAAGGGCTCCAAGAGAGCTGGAGAGGCACTTGGGACAAGGACCTGGAGGGACAGGAACGGCTTCCCACTGCCAGAGGGCAGGGCTAGATGGGATATTGGGAAGGAATTGTTCCCTGGGAAGGTGGGGAGGCCCTGGCACAGGCTGCCAAGAGCAGCTGTGGCTGCTCCATCCTTGCAAGCATCCAAGGCCAGGTTTGACAGGGCTTAGAGCACCCTGGGATAGTGGAAGGTGTCCCTGCCCACGGCAGGGAGTGGATTAAGAGGAATTTAAAGACGGTTTCCCACCCAATCCAGCCTGTGATTCCAACACTTTTAAACCCCAGTACCACAGGCTGACCATAGATGTCAGCAGCATCTCCAGCTACAGATGCTGGGCTGTGCCAGGGACCAGGCAAGGCACCCTCTGCCTTGGACCAGTTTATTTAGGAAACATGAAGAGAATATATAAATGTATGGATGAGAGACTGGAATTGCTCATTTCCTCAGTCTGTGGCTTCCTCAAACCCAGCAGTGCTGGAGGGTCAGGGATGGGCCATGAGGGCAACTCACTCCCCCCAGCAGATTTTATTTCCATCCCAATGCATGGAATTCTCTTCCAACAGTCCAAATTATTTATCTGACCCCTGACCTTGAGAACATCACAGCCCTGAGAGCACTGATGAGCAATAAGCTGTTCTCAGCTGAGCCTGCTATTCATGCCTGAAGGTCCAAGAGCTCCTTTTGACCCAGGCTGGGGCACCCACACTTTTCCCCAGGGGATGCTGGATGAGAGCTCAGGGGTTCACTGCTGGCACAACTGGGCATGTGTTTTGGCAGGAGCTCTTGGATGGTCCAAAAGCAGCTGCAAAGTGAGCAAACAAAGTGAGTTTAGGAGAGGAGATGGAAGTGTTTAGGAAATAAGAATTCCTGAGGGTCTAATATATTGAATTTTAAATCTTACTGGGAAAAATGATCTTTGTTTGGGCAAGAGACAGTGAAGGAACAGACGCCATCCCATCTCATCCCCATAGCCTAAGGCTTTTCCTCCTTCTCATCGGGATAATTACAAACTGCTGCTGCTCCAGAGCACTTTGGAGCTTTCCCTGGCAGACCCCTTCTCCCCTCAAGTCCGAAACAGGACAGACGGCACATTTCTGTTGGATTTAGCTGGAAGGAAGGCTCTCCTGCTGCTGTCCTGCAGCCAGGGCTGCACAGGGGGGCAGCTGGTCGGCGGGGACAGCAGATGTCCGGGCCATGGGGACGCAGACAGAGGGGAGGGGAGCAGGGCCATCAGCTGTCAGGCTGCCGACCTCTTACCCCGCCATGGCAAATCCAGTGCCAAATCTCAGCCACCTCATCCCCACATGAGGGGGTTTCATAGTTTTTTTTCTCATTTTCAAGGCTTTTTCTAAAAAAAATCTGTTACCAGACCGTGTCCAATTTATAGCCACGATTGTTGATTCCCCAGTCTTTGGAGGGCAGCCTCCCTGCTGTGGACCCTGTGGTTTGGAGTTCAGGTGTTGCCTGCTTATGTTAAGGGAGAGAAACTCGACTCGTTCTAGAGCACTACTAATTTTGGTAAATTCCAAACCTGTTCAGCTATATTCCTGCTCTGGGTTGAGTGGTTATAGGGCACTTTCTATTGGAAGAGAGAGGGGTGACACCTTGGTACCTTCTTGCTCTGAGTACTTTCTCCTCTATTCTCAGCTCTCTGCCAAAACATGCACTTTTTTCCTTTGACTTTGCTTTCCCCCCCCCACCTCGGACGTTACTCAGAAGGATATGAGGTCTGTGTCTGCAGGGTCCCCCCTGCCCACGCTGGCGTGTTGGGGTGGTGCCTCCCTGTGCCTGATCCTCAACAGGAGCTTCATTGTCCTTCCCGTTGCTCCGGACAAAGGGGAATTGTCCTGCCCACCCGCTCCAGCCGCCCTGCGGCCGTGAGCCACTCCATGCCCGACCGGGGATGCAAGAAGAAAAGCAGGATGTTTCCTTTCTGTTCATAAAAAGGCACTTGGGAATCGGGCTGGAATCTCACCTGTCTGCGCTGAGGATGAGGAGGCAAGGAACCTCCGTTGGGGTGCTCCTCACCCACCCCAAACGTTTTTGGGTCAGCTTTGACCCCCCTCTTCATTCAACACACAGGCTGGTGTTCAGATAAACTCCCAAGGGGTTATCACAGGGCTAATGAGAATCCACACGTTTAATAGGACTTAGCAGAAGAACTACTCGGACTAAAATTGATGATAAATGATTTTTCAGAATTAAGATGCTCCTTGGGAGTGCCCAGATGGTTCAGAGCAGAAAAGAATGGGAGCCAAATCGCAAAAAGGCCTTTTCCTTTGATCAAAGATACTGTGATATCCACATTATTATTATTTTCCACAGATAATTGCACAAAGAATAAGCAAAATGAGCTCATTGAGGAGCAGAGGCTCAGGGTAGGGGTTGACAGGATGCTGCCAGGACAGGCTTTTCAGGTGGCTGGATTGAGACATTTTACTTTTGATATTGATAACTTAAAAGGTTTAATAAGAAATATTAAGCCTTTATTAAACCTATACTGAGTCAGCTGAGTGCATATAGCTCTTAAAAGAGAAAGGAAAAACCTAAAGTGAAGTGTCCATTTTTATTAGAACTGTGCTTTGTTTTCAGGTTAACTATGGCATCAGGGAAATAATTCCAAGCTTGGCCTCATGATTACGAGGTAGTAGGGGAAATAAATAATTTTAATGCCTAAATTCTGGATCTGAACACATTTTCCAAATAAACCCGTGGTTTATCCTTGGTGGGGCCCATATGCCAGCAAGCTGTTAAGTGTGTGGCTGGATAATGGGATTGTCTCCCACACCAGGGAGGAAGGTTTTCTTCATGATGTTTTTAACCATTTTCAAGGAATGAGCAACCTGGTTGGGTGGAAGGTGTCACTGCCCACGGCAGGGAGGGAACGAGATGGTTTTGAAGGTCCCTTCCTAAAGCAGTCCGTGATTCCGTGATTCTACGAATATGTCAGTTTAAAACATCCATCTGGAAAATGCCAAGTTCTTTGCCAGAATCAGCCTGGGAGCGCCCAGGTGACAACCCCGGCGGGTTTCTGCTCCTCTTCCATAGACTCAAGGAATGGTTTGGGTTGGAAGGGACCACCCCAGTGGGTGCTGAACCCCGGAGGATGCTGAGCCCCAAGGGGGTGCTGAGCTGAGCCCCCGCTGATGCTGAGCTCCGGCTGATGCTGAGCCCCAAGGGGGTGTTGAGTCCAGGTTTGTGCTGAACCTGGTTGACGCTGAGCTCTGGGGGGTGCTGAACACCGGAGGATGCTGAGTCCTAGTGGAGTGCAAAGCTGAGCCCCGGAGGGTGCTGAGCCCCGGAGGGTGCTGAGCCCCGGCTGATACCGAACCCCGGCGGGTGCTGAGCCGCAGTGGGGTGCTGAGGCCGGCTGATGCTGAGCCCCGCCGGGAGCGGAGCCTCCGCGGCCGCTGTCCCGCCGCACTTCCCGCCCGCCGCTTCCTCCTGGCAACGCCACGCGGTTTCCAGGGCCCGCGGTGCCCCGGAAGCGGCGCGGGCGCGGCGCGGCCATAGGGCGGAGCCGCGCGGGGTGGTGCC
>VZSE01013376.1:118536-227170 GCA_013398275.1 Promerops cafer
CGGGGGTCGCTGCTCCCCCAGGGGTGTGGGCGAGGGGAGCCGGGGCGGGTTCGGGGTGCTGGGCTGGTGCTGCCCGGCGGGGCGGAACGGCGGGGTTTGAGTCGGGGGAACGTGGCAGCCCGAGCTGAGGGGCTGTCCCGGGAGTGCGGGGCAGGGAGCTGCCGGGGAAGGAACTGGAGGTGCCTTGGGAACTGCTGAACCTGGTGGTGTTCCCAGTCTGAGGAAGCGAAGTGCTCTGTGTAACTGGAGGTGTATCAGCAACTTATTTGTGTGAAGAAGTTATATATCCCCTCTACGTCTGGGAAGTATTTCCATATGCTGTGTGGCACAGTGTGGAACTCTTAAGGGTTGGGGGTTGTTGTCCCATTCAGATAATGGAACCGGGATGGTTTGGGTTGGAAGAATCTTAAAAGGTCCCCTCATTCCACTCCCTGCCATGGGCAGGGACACCTTTGTCTAGACCATGCTGCTCCAAACCACGTCCAAGCTGGCCTTGGACACTTGCAGGGATGGGGCAGCCTCAGCTGCCTCAGGAGGGTGACATCTTCCCTTCCAACTGTTTCACTGCTACCAACAGTCCCCTTTAGCCTTCCTCAACAGTGAAGGAACACTTCCACACTCTGTTGAGCTGCCTCCCGTGCCTGACTTCGTGTGACATTTTCTACCTTTCTCATTTCTGGTTTCTGGGCTCACCGTGACCTGCCTGAAGTCCCACTGTCAGGGGTGTGACCTCAGACTTGACTTTTTTTTTTTTTACTAGTGACCTAATGCCTGTCAGCTTGTGCAGCCACTCCCCAAGTTCTTCAGGACCTGCCTTTTCCTTCTCTCAGCTCCCCAGCTGCTGGCTGTGATTTGCCCAGATAAACCATCTCTACATCCCTGGTTCAGTGCTGTGTTGGTAACTCAGTCTCTGTTGGGAGAGGATGATGGGTGAACTGGGAATCGTGAGCTTTGTTCCTGTTGAGAAGCTCTTATCAAATATTAGCAGCATTTTCCCACAGACACATTCCAAAAACTACAAAGAATGCCTTTGAATTAGGAGTTTCCAGAGATTCAGGCTGCAAAATTCCTCAGTGCTTGCCAGTGGCTCAAGTTTTGCAAGTGCCACCTGGGTGGTGAAGTGTTACTGATGAGAGAATTTGGGTTTCATGACATTGCTCTTGTATAGGGATGCACACACTGGTTATTTCCACGTGAAGCTGGGCTCACACTGGAGCTCTTGGGGTGAGGGATGAGCTGGAGGTGCTGCCAGTGATAAATATCAGCAGGAGTTCTTGTTCAGGGAAGGTGACCGCTGGCAAGGTGTGACCAGAGAAGAAAATAATTTAAATATCATGGTGTGTAATAAAAAAATCATTATTAGTAAAAAACACCATGCAGATGTACTTAGGAAGAGTGGAGGATGAAGGTGAGAGCTGCCAGGGAAATCTCAGTTTCCATGTGGAAGTTCTGGCCGCCGGTGTAGCGGCACCCCGGCACCGCTGATATTCCAGCCTTTTGGCAAAAATCTTGCCGACTGCAGTGAAATTTTAGACTATTGGCTCGATAAAATCAGGGCTTTATGCTCACACCCTGCATAAGCACCTAAGCTTTTTTCAGATACAAGTGTTTCTTGAAACAGTTTCTGCCGTGGACTCGGTTGGTGCCTTTTTTATTATTTAAGAGCTGTTGGGTGGTGAGGAAGAGGAGTCTCATCTCTCTGTTTTCCTATGCAAGTCTGTAACTGTGTGTTTTCAACAGCTGGCCAAAAGTCCTCCTAAGTTTGGGCCAGTTTGGGCTCCTTGCTGTGTTTTGTGTAAGTTCTGTTTTCTGGACGTGAGGGCTGGAAACTCACACCAGATTCTCGCAATAAATTTATCTGTGGCTGGTACATACCTGCCTGTGTTTATGCCAGAGCTGCTTCCTATAAATCAGCTCTTCTCTCCGTTGGTGCTTTCGGAAAGCTTGGCCCAGCTGTTGGCTCCTTGTTTTCAAACCACACAGTCACTCTTTTCCATGTTCTCTGTTGCTCTCTTCCCTGCACGTGTTTGCTCAGAGCTAATCCCTGAGGGGAGCAGGGCACAGACTGGCAGGGGAGGGCTCTCTGGGATGCTGTGCTGTGCCATGGAGAATTCCTTTGTGCTGGTATCCTTCATGTCTGAGACAGGTTGGTGGCTCACGGGTCATGGCAACAAGCTAATACCCTGTCTCTCTTTCTTTTTTCTTGGATTAAAGAGCTTTCCAGTTCATAGTAGTGTTTTTTGTGAAGTCTGAAGTGTGTGGCCTTGCCTCATTCCAGCCCATCTATCTTGCTCTTCTATAGGAGCTTTTCATTGCAGTTCTCTGTATTGACAACAACTTGGTTTGCTGTGCTGGAGTCACCAATGGAAAATATTCAGGCAGGCCCAGAACTCCACTCTGAGGGGAGTTGTGAGCTGGGCGAGATCCTGAGTCCATCCTAGTCCACAGCCACTTGCTGCTTTCCCTGCCCTGGCACTGCTCCCTATTCCAGCTCTTAGGAAGCAATCAGCCGCTGTGTATTTTCAGGTTAACAGATGAAATCCTGTGTAATGCCTTAAAAAGTGCTACCAGATGAGACCAGGAATCCATCTGGCCTGGTATCCTGCTCACTGGTAACCAGGACCAGATGCTTGGGGAGGGGAGAACACAAACACATCAGATCTAATCCAGGGAAATAGTGCTTTATTTTTTCTCTCTCCGGCAGTTCATGACCTCCCTGAGCCAGGTGTTGAATTTAGGAACCTTCACACTTCTCTTCATGATATTCATGATTTTAGGAAAATACTTTGTCCGTTCCTGGTAGTCTCGTGGCTGAATTGTCCTCATATATTTAGACTTTCTGTGGCTCTTCTTGTTTTTCATGTCATTGCCAGCCCTGCTCCAGCCTCCTTGAGACAGGTAAGGCAGGAGGAGTGGGGCACAGGGCAACGGGGGACATTGACAGAGGTGCTGGGTTATATTTATGGTGCAGACACCTCTTTAGAGATATTTTAGAGGTATTTTATCCTATATTATCATCTCTGTAATTACAAATGTTGCGCTTGTTTATTAGTGATTGTAAAACCATGGAACCATGGTTTTTGGTGGAATATTCTGCTGTAGTCCTGCTTCCTAGGGTTGGCTTGAGTTCAGTCTGTCATGTTTCTTGAAGCTGACGTTAGGGTGGTTGTTCCTGATGTGCTGCTCTGTGAATTGTATCACCCACTCATATCACGAGATTTTACTGCAATTCCATGGAGTCACTGCTCTTATTTACTTCTCATCCTGAATTATTCAGAGTAGCAAATGTTGTCATCTTAGTAACACAGCTCGGTGTCAAGCAGAATCCTTTGGTGAGTCCCTTCTGCTGCAAAATGGACCAGTGGTACGTTCTTCCCCCTTTTTTACCAGTTATTTATGTACATGAAGGATTTTTCCTTTTATCCTGTAGCTTTTCTCTACAGAGAGCTTTGATGGATTCTGCCACATAGTATTCTTGCTTTTTTCAATGGAGTGTATCAGCTGCTTTTCCCTTGTTGATGTGCTCTGTCCACTGCAAAAGGAAGAAGGAAAAGGGTAACAAAGACAACAGCCCCTGACTCCTGAGCCATGGCTTCATTTTGTACAATGTAATTAGCCTTGCAGCAATTTAGGCAGTTTGGTCTTTAGGCCAGCTCTGGTTTGCCCAGGATGGCTGCCTGGGCTGGGGTTGCCCAGATGCTGCTGAGGCATTCTGTGAAAGCTGGGCCAAGAGACTTTCAGGTACCAGCTTTAACCAAGGGCACTTCCCCATCTCCTCCTGTGTGACTTTGGGGTAAAGTGAGGCTGTTGCTGTCACCTCATCATCTTTTGCCACCAAAAGCCTGATTTCTGGGGTCAGGCAGGGAGAGAGGAGATGCCCAGGCTCAGCAGAGTGCATATAAAACACAATTTTAATTTTTGCGAGATGTTGTCTGATGATTCATTAACATGATAATAAATCACGTGGCTTCTAACCTTTTTTCTTCTTACTGAAAGCTTGTAAATTTAGGTTTTGTTTCCTTCTTGGACATTTAGCGTTGCTGTACAGATGGGTTGTCCTTGATTACTTGGTCAGATTGCACTGCAGGGCTCACACCAATATTCCAGCTGCCATCCAAGGTGAAGGCAGGAATTAGTTTAGATTCGATGTTAAGATGAAATTCTTCTCTATGAGGGTGGTGAAGGCCTGGCACAGGTTGCCCAGAGAAGCTGTGTCTGCCCCATCCCTGGAAGTGTCCAAGGCCAGGTTGAACAGGATTCGGGGCACCCTGGGATGGTGGGAAGTGTCCCTGCACATGGCAGGGGCTGGAATGGGATGAGCTTTAAGGTCCCTTCCCATCCAAACATTCCATGGTTCTATGAGTTCCTGCTTCTCTCATCTGCTCCTGGAGAGGAATCACTTTTTGCTGTTTAAGAACTTGGTCCTGGTGTCACACACTGACCTGGCATTTGCTCTGGTGACATGGAGGGACGTGGGGCCTGGTTAATGCCATGTGTCCTGCTTGTGCAGCCCACTGGTGACAGTGTGGCTGCTGCTGCTCTGGTGCTGGAGGCTCTGTTTTTCTGGTTTAAACTTGTAATTTACAGAGGATTTCTTGTTGACACAAAGAACTTGAGTTGCTCAAATGGTGGTGTCAGCTTAGGTCCTCTAAATGTTTGCTCAGTCCTTGTGTTTTTTTTAATGTCTAGTGACTCCTCTACTCTCCACTGTGTTTTGAATTAACTTGCTATGTCCACTTGCAAACCAGACATTTGAGTTTTTCCCTCATACTTTTAGACTTACAGCATTTGTGAAGAAACACTCCTGACCTTTGTTTTTGTCTTTCCATCTGACTTGCACCGTGTTGATTTTTTTCTAGCTGCGGATTTTCACATGGCTAATTCTTGTCCCATCTGTAGGAGTTCTTGAGGAGATGAGGCTCTTATGAATCACCTTCTTTCCCCCCAAAGATGCATCCTCCTCAAATACACTCTTCTCTGGATCTGCTGGCTTTCTCTACTCTTCTCCAGTATGAGAGGAGCCTTTGATTTTGATTGCAGGGGCCACTGTTGTGGTGCTGTTTTGATCCATTCAGTCCTTGTTCTTGTACAGGCTTCCAGTTGTCCCAAAACCTTCTCAGATCCTAATGAATCCAAGTCCGAGTGCGGGAGCCATTCTTTGAGATGCTGTCACACAACTCTTGCTCATTGCCTTCCTATTCTCAGCCTGAATTTTGCCTCTGGACACTTCCCTCCTCTTTTGCTGGCTGTACCCTTGCGGACAAGAGCCTGGAGTGCCAGAACAAGGGGGAATGGTTTCCTGACGGAGGAGGATGGGGTTATATGGGTTACTGGGAAGAAATTCCTCCCTGTGAGGGTGGCGAGGCCCTGGCACAGGTTTCCCAGAGAAGCTGTGGCTGCCCCACCCGTGGAAGTGTCCCAGGTCAGGCTGGACGGGGTTTGGAGCAACCTGGTCTAGTGGAAGGTGTCCCTGCCCGTGGCAGGGGGATGGAATGGGATAAGCTTTAAGATCCTTCCAACCCAATCCATTCTGGGATTCTATGAAGTGGTAAAATCTCAGAATTTTTGTACCGCCTTCATCTCTATGTTCCACATTAACACCCTCCACCCCCTGACCTTTATTTTTTACTTGAGGGAGGAGATATTTGAACTCCTTGTTAAATGGCCCATTTAATTTCTGGTTCATCCGACTCTCCCTACCTTTTAAACAATCTCTTTTTTTCCTATAAATTGTCAAAAGCAACAATGAAACTCAATAGGGGTGAAATTACCATTTTCTGCAGGCTTTCCATATGTTTTTCCTTCTAGTCAAATCCATTTGGAGCAGCCCATCTCCTGCAATGGATAGGTGTCTCTTACCTGTCTGAATTTTCTGGTTTCCTTTGCTCGTCTTTGAGCAAATCTCTTCTGGAGAACAGCTTAATAGCCTGAAAAGTTGACAGTGATTCCACCCTCAAGATCAGCCTGACAGTTTCTGTGTTGTGGAAGACAATTGAATAGCTTGGATTTGCTACTCTGAGCATTTAATGCAGGAATTGGGGATATTCATTGGGGAGATGGGAAAATTGTTTTCCTGTCTGCCTCTGCTCTCCTGCTCCTTTTTTTTTTCCCCTTCTTCTTATGGTTATATTATGACATTCCTTTTGGCTGGGAATATCGTGGCTGTTTACAAAGATGTGAAGGTTTTTCTGCAGTCCCAAATCTTTTTTCCTGAGGTCATCGTGTGTCTGTAGCTCTTAGATGAGTTGGCCATGTTGTGTGGGGTGCATTAGAGGAGGCCACATCATTTATTAAATATCCTGAGTAGCTGCTGTCCTATATACATGTTTTAATGTCTAGTGATAAAGCCTGGGGAGTTCATGCAGTTTGTGCTGAGGTTAAGAAAACTCTGAAATACCTGCTTCCTATAGAGCTACTCCTTTTTCCCAGCCCACAAGGAATCGCTGTGCATCAGTGCCAAAGGTAGTTAAATCAAGTTGTAGGAGAAACCTATTTGAACTCTGAAACCAACCTGTCTGACGTGTCTCCTGGAGCTATTTATGTTAGAAAAGATGGTTTCTTCCATCTTACTGATTTGCTGCGGAGCTCAGTTCATGATTTAACCCCTGCCATGCCCTGGGCTGATCTCCCAATGTGGGCAGTGTGGACGGGGTGTCGGGGTGGGGATTCTGTCCCTCTGCCCTCCTCAGATGAGACCCTACCTGCAGAGCTGCCTCCAGCTCTGGAATCCAACATCAGAAGGACGTGGAGCTACTGGAGCCAGTACAGAGAAAGCCAAGGGCTCCAAGGGCTGGAGTCCCTCTGCTCTGGAGCCAGGCTGGGAGAGCTAGGGGGTGTTCATCTGGAGAAGAGAAGGCTCCAGGAAGACCTCAGAGCCCCTAAAGAGGCTCCAAGAAAACTGAAGAGGAAGTTGGGACAAGAGCCTGGAGTGCCAGGACAAGGCAGAATAGTTTCTCAGTGTCAGAGAGCAGGGTTAGATTTGATACTGGGAAGAAATTCTTCTCTCTGAGGGTGGTGAGACCCTGGAACAGGTAATATCTTGTTTGTAGAAATAAGTTAAACTCAGTGTTCCTCTGTTTTGCACATTCATTTCTGAGTTACAAGTCAGAGGATAGATACAGATAATTTCAGTTGTCATCCTTTGCATTAATGGAGGGCTCACAACAGGGAAAACTAACACAGGAAATCTGTCTGCATCTGCATAGTCTTGCGCTCAGCAGGGAGGGCTATATAAATTGACCATAGACTCATTGTCTTGTTCAGGTTAGCATCACCTTTAAGATCATTGAGCCCAGCCTTTAAAGTTACTTCTCTTATATAAAATTCTTTTGGTGGGTTTTGGAAGAGTAGCAGCTTGAAGTCTCTCAGACTTGCTGGATCTTCAAGCTTTCATTCCTCATCACTCAAAATTCCTTCCAGATCTGACTGCTGTTTGTTTGGGTCTATTACAACAAATGAGAGGCAGTTCTCTAAAATACAGCTTTAATATCGTTCATCTACGGTGGCAATTCTGGCAAGTGGAACGGAAGAGTTTGACTCTTCTCAAGGTTGGAGGGAGCCGCTTCATCGCGCAGCAATCCCATCCTGCCCGATCTTGGCTGTCCTCAGTTACCTTGTAACTGTCTTCCTTTGTAATGCACAAGGCCAGTTTAGTTTCTGCAGCTTATTTTTATTTCCTAGATCTTAAAAGAACAAGTCTCAATGAGCAAATGAAACTTAAGAACCTTTAACATCTTATTTTAATGAAGCAGAGGCCACAGGCTTTGTAGTTGTCTCTTTTCAAGTCCGGGTTAGACTTCAAAGGTCTTGCCTTTAGGAGTTTCGTGCCGACTCATCCTTGCTGTCGCTCTTTGGCAGGTCACAGCACTCTGGTTTGTGCTGGGGGAAGGGACTGGGGCAGCACGTGCTTTTTAAGTAACTTCTTAGATGGAAATAAACTCTTCCAAAATACCTGCCATGTGTCATTCCTCCAGGTAGTGAAGTTCTTGAAAGTGTTCAAAGGCCAGGCTGGATGGGGCTTGGAGCAACATAGTCTAGTGGAAGGTGTCCCTTCCCTTGGCAGGAGGTGGAACAGGGTGGTCTTTAATGTCCATTCCAACCCAAATCAGTCTGTGATTTTGTGATTCTTCCCCACCCTGAATAATTTTTACTCTCTGGTTGCTCTCTCATTTATCTAGCCATGGTCTACCTCAGCTGGCTTACCTTCAGTGCAGGGTGGGATGCTTTTGAGGCCCTTGGGTTTTCCAAATGAGCATCCTGCAGCTGCCATCAGGCCTGTAGCCACTTTGGCATCTGATACTGCTTCCCAGCTGTACTCCCTTTGGAAGGGTTTTGACGGGTTTCCCATTCTGAAGCAGCTGTGTGCAGTGTTGGCAGCGCTGAGGCTTCAGTTTGGCTTGTGACAGATGCAGTGCCAGTGTGGTAAATCATCTCTGGGCTGTGCTTTGCATCTCCGGGGGGAATATCTCTGCTCAGATCCCTGGTATTCTGTGGTTGAAATCCAAGACTGGTATTAGGCTCCAACACAATTCACAGCTCTTTGGTTTTGTGTGGATTTGCTGGGTACAGTGCTGGTACTTGGTGGTTTTTATCCCTTCAAAGTGTTAGGAGTTACTGGGCATGCCAGAATGCCTTTGCCTGTCAAGATCCATGAGTGGGAGTGGGATGGTTTGGAACCCCTTGTGTTCTTCCTGGTGCTTCCATTTTAAGGAGACAATGTGATTGAAGACAGGGGTCTGGGGGGAACTTGGCTGCTGTGGTGATAGCTACAGGTTTTGGCTGGGGGACCTAGGGGTCATGGCATCCTCCTGGCTGGGGCCTCTGCAAGGACAGGTTTGGTAAGAGCCAAAAGGGTGACTGTTGGATGTTCAGGTAGCCTTCTGTGTCACCATCTGTTTGCAGAGGCATTAGGGGATGGAGAGTGACTTCCAGATGCCTTTTGGACCATATACACTCAACATCTAACACGAGAAACCCTGTGCCCGGTTGGACTTGGTGCAGTCATCTTAGTAATCCTGGCTTTGCATGCTTGAGCTAACGCTCCTGTTTGAGTTCCTGGCATCAAAATAGGTTCTTGAGCATCTCTGAAGGCCTGTAGGGCTGAGGCAGATAGTTCAGAAATTCCGCAGTGGTGTCTTGAAACCAGATTCTTTAACTTGTTTTTTCCTCTGGGTAGATTCTTGCAGTGATCCTGAACATCAAACCTCAGTTGACTGCTGTGGTCCTTCCGTGGGCTCGTGGCTGATACTGATCCTAAGACCTAACACAGTTGAAGAAGCTGAGTCACCCCTGCCTCTTTGGCTTGGAAAATTAAGTGTTTGACAAAACTGTTGGCTGAGACACTTTTTGGTAAACCGGGGCTTGTCTTCACAAACTGTTCAATCAGCCTCTGCTAACATTTACAAAAGCTTGGAATAATCCCTGAGTTCTTGTCTGTCCGCTGCTAGAACTGTAGTGTGAGGTGAGGTAGGGGAGGAAATGTGCTTGCTAAGGAGGTGTTCTAAAATATGTTTGCTCTGAAACCCCATCTGTTAAATCTTCTTGAGCTCCTCCTGCCGCCTCTGAACGTAGTAGTTTGCACATTTGAGCAAACCAGCCCTAACAGGATCGCGGTGTCCTGGTGCCGAGTTTGTGGGGCACTCAGAGACAGCTCCTCTCTGGTGGACTGGGATCGGGCTCCCCATTAATAGCTTCAAGATCATTTGCAATTAAATGGAGTCAAGTCTTCCATGGGATTTACCCTAGGACCAGTGCTCCACGCCAGTATCCGAGTTTCCCATAACTAACAGGCTTGCCTGAGGCACAGGTGGCTAAATTTAGTCTTCCAGCGAGCTTGGTATGACCTTGTGCTGCAAGGACTTTCTACTTGTATCCCTCTCAACACGTAAACGCTGTTTTTGTGTGGTGGACGGAGCTTTGAGGCTCGGATGCCAAACAGCTTTTTGTGTTTGTCATTGGCCAACGCTCCCAGTGTGGCTGCTGGCAGGAATTAACTCCAGATCTGAATGCAGTGCCAAAGGTTCACGAGTGATCTACTGGTCCAAAGCCATCCTCACTAGTGGGTATTAAAGCTTCAAAGGAGACAGACACGATGTGGTGCGTAGAGCAGATTACTTGGTAACAGACATTTCTAATTGACAGCTACGCTGAAGATTAGGGCTTGAAAGCGGAAGTTGAATCAAAGCAGCTTCATACAGATGCAATTTCCGACCTGTGGGAAATGTAATGTTTGCCTTCAAGGTAACATGAGGCTTATCTGTGCAAAATAGCACTTTACTTCAGCTTCTGGGAGAAGCTTGTAGTACGTGTGAGGTGGTGCACAGAGGTGGCCAGTTCTGGCATATGCTTCCTTGCGTGGGTTTGCCTCCTTGTGTGAAGTGAGACTTATCCTCCATGTTCAACTTTAGCAACTGCTCGTTGAAGCTGTTTCTAATTAAATAGGTAATTCAACCTATGGGCATAATGAAGAAGACGCCTTCAATGTGTACTCAGGAGTACTCAGAGTACTTCTGGAGCTCTTCTGCCATCCTCCAAAAATGTCAGACTCCTCTGAAGTTGGCAGCACACTGCCAGCTGAATGGGAAAAAAGTTGCTGGGAAGTCAAACAGGATTTTTGGGTGTCTGCCATGCTGTCCAGGAGCACAGTGAGTGGTGTGGGTTTTTTGCCTTGTGAAAGAAACTCTTGCAGGTGAGTGGGCAAAACCCTTTTGGTTGTCATGGGCCTGGCTTGCAGCCGTTGGGATTCATGTCTCTGGCATTGACTCGGTTGTTGTTGGCGCACTGGTTTTTCACTTGCTACAGGTGGTGTGCATTGTTTTATTCTTTGGAAGGCTGAAATATTAATCTGATTAAGGATTAGGTTTGTTGAGTAATACACTGAGTGAATTGCAGTGGGTGAGTGTGTGACTACTCCTATTGTGTTGTGCGTTTCTGGTAATTGCATCTTCACCAGGGTTGGAAAACATATGGAGAGAGAAAGTAGAGTTGAAGGTGAATGAGAAGCTGCCTATCTTGGGCAGTCTGAAATGCCTGAGACTCTTGGGATTGGGAGGATTTCTTTAAAAAGCAGGCAGCAAACTTCTGAATGTTGTTCTGGAGCTGTGTAGAAGCTGTTGGCTTAGGAAGTTGGACAAACCCCGGATCAGCGTGTCCATAAAATGAATGCTGGTAGGACTGGGCAGTTGTGTCCGTTGTGTCCTAACATCTGTAATCCAGCAGATGCAGATCCTGGAGCAGACTGCAGAAGTTTGCTGCTCCCTGGATCATCCTCAATTGTTGTGGACAGAATTGACACAAGTGTTCTCCTACTATTAACTCCACCTTTGTGAACCTCCTGCCTTTCCAGAATCCTGGGGCAGCATGAGGAGGTGGTATTTCTGAAGAGCTCTGGAGGATGCCTTAGGGACTCTTACAGGAGGGGAAGTCTCCAGCTGTCTCCAGGATACTGTCCATATCTACAGGCCTCCCATGCTGTGCTGTTCAAAGAAGATTTGCTGTACAATGTACTGAGCTTATGAGTAAAAGCATTCCGGGGGGGATAGGTAGAAACGGAAAGGAGGGAAATAAAATTAGAAATTAGGGATGAAGAAAGGAATTGAACATAAAGTTCTTGGTCCCTTTAAAGGGGAAAAATTATTGAAATTCCACCTTTTTATGCAGAAAGTGGGAGGAGGTGATCATAATGCCTCTCTTCAGCTTTCCCAGTGTGGGATCCAGCAGGCAGCTGGGCTGGCAATCAGCTGATAGCCCAGAATGGGGCAGGGACAGCCAAGAGTGAAGCAGCACAAGTTCATGTCCTAGTCCTACTCTGTGTCACACTAATTCCACATTTACATGCAGTGTGTATATATATGTATATCTATATATATCTATATGTGATCCCAGCATGTCCCTGGGGCTGTTTCCCTTGTGTTCATGTAATGGCTGACCAACTGTGCGTTGCTTTTTAGCTTTCTAATCTGTGCCTGCTAAAAATCTAGTTTTAATCAGACATTGACCTATTAAACTAGTAATTTTAAGCACGGATGAGGAGCTGTTAATGTAGTTTCATACCTAAACAGGAAACTTGGTGTTTCACTACTTTCCCTGGGATTGAAACATCCTATTGTGGAATGTTCACAGCTTGAAGTCTTTTTTGTTACCTCCACAGAGGTACCTGCTGTGCTCAAAAGGGGAGATTTTGTCCTGCCTTTCCCATATAGTGCTTGTCAAACCTGTTCCTGAACTGCCCTGAGTTTCTAACCTGGCACAGAGTTCTCCAGGTATTGTTGGGTTGGTTTTCTCCTGTTGCTGTAGTGAGTTAGACTTGCTCAGCAGTGGGTGTGATAAGGGGAGAAACCACCCGGGGTTCCTGCAGCTCTTTGGTTATTCCATGTTACAGAGAGCACGTGTGGGTTTTCCTTCAGAGATCCTGTTTCGTCCTGGTGTCAGTTCTAGGCTGCAGGCATCTTTCCAACTTTTGGGGCACATTTGGATTGTTGTGGGGTTCACACATGGAGAAGGAGAACCAGAAGCAGCAAAAAACCTGAGGTCTCCTAAAAACTTGAGGAGCAGCAGCAGAGGCCCTGAGGAGTGGAGACTACTCAGCTCAATTTATTGTCACTCCCTCTCTTTAGAGAGCCATGGTGTCACCTGAGCATGTGATGAGCTTTCTGAATCTCTCGAGTAAGGAAAAAGGATCTTAAATATCTGCATTTGGGTTTACTGGCTTGTGCTTAGGTCTGAAGAGGGGTATGAGCTGAGCTGGCTGTTTGAAAGGGCACTAAATCAAGAGTCTGTTAATGATTGAGTAAACCCATGTAGTAAGGGGGGAGTGTGGAGCAAATCATTGCTGTGCAGGTTGGAAGCAGCAAGTGCTCAAACAGCTCTATTATCCTTTCTTCAAAAGAATGTGAAGAACTGAAGCAGCTCATCTTCAGATGTGAATCAAAGGGATCTTGCAAGAAAACTCCTTAGACTAGATGGGATTTTTTTTTATTTATTTTTAAATTTTTTTTTAAGTATTACTGCATGATGGTCTGGGTTGAGATTGACACCTGGAGTGTGAACTCGGCCATGTCTGACAGCAAATGTCATTTAGTATGACATTTAACTTAGGAGGGCTGTATCCCTCTTCCCAGAGGCACTGGGAGTGGCAACATTTCTTGTGCAGATGCTAGAAGGATATTAACTGTGTGATTCATGTAGCCCATAAAGGGATCCTTGGAAAAGAAAAAAAAGTAATGATACAAAATATGAGCAGAGTGCAATGTGATAATGGTAATAGAGAGTGTGTGAGCTACGTACTGTGCACTTCAGAGGGGGGTAAAAGGTGAGCGAGTGCTGTGTAGAGGCACTTTGGGCAGATCGTGATCAGAGTCTTCCTCAAAGCCTTTTTCCATAACATAATGAGAGCTCAAAATCCCACTTTTAAATATTTTTCATAACTCAATGTTTAGTCAAGGTGGATGCTCTGTTTTGTGACCTCAGGGCACCCAGACCCTTCCTGGGTGCTGTCGTGGGGTACCCTCTGCTCTTGCTGCAGGGGAGGCCAAAAGGGAAAAAACTCCATTTCTTTGCAATTAAAAAAAAGCAAAAAGCAGATGTTTCATATTAAGATACGTGCTTGTTTTTCCCTGAGCCACACGCTCTCTTTCTTCCAGACTACTGTTCCTTGCACAGTATCTGCAGCTGCTGCAGGGGAAAAGGTTAAATCATCTTAAAGTGAAAAGTAAAATACTCCTTGGGTGGGCTTTCCCTGTTTGAGTTTCAGGCTCTGGAAGCTGTACCAGGCAGGTCAGGGTTTGGGAGCAGAGGCTCACGTTGAAAGGATAAATTAGAGTTCTCTTCCTGAGCGTCCTCAGCCGAGCTGTCACATCTCTGTGCTCCCAGGCTGAGTGTCACCAAACCACATCATATGGCATGATTGCTGCTGGAAGCACGCAGTGCAGCTCCATGCTGGGAATACCTCAGGTATAGTCAGGGAAAACATACCATGAAATCCAATTTAGAATAAGCAGGCCTCTGTTCCTGATGAGTCAAAAGATTTAAAGACTCTCATTCCATGATGTTCCTGTGTTGCAAGTAGACTCTACCTGAAGTTGCCTTCATGTTTTCTCTGGATCTTTTATTCTTATATTATTTGAGGCACTGTTTCATTCCTTTTCATCACAAAGATGGTTGGCATCAGTTTTGAAGCCTTCAGTATTTTGCTGTTAATAAAGTGTAGGCCACTGTTATGTGTTAGGGACAGGCAGCTTACTGGGACTATCAAACCTTCATGTGCTGGGATTGCATTGGGCATGGCATTAGGTAACTCCAGAAAATATTTGCTGTTTTCCTTTTGTAAATACAGAATTGAGATCTAGACCTGTTTGCAGCATTTCCTTGCTGTATGCAGGCTACTCATGAGTTAAGGGAATTGGGAGAGAGATGTCAAATGGGTTTTGTAAGCCACAGGTTTGTATAATCGTATTTTTTTTTACCTTGGTGTGAGCTGATGAAGGCTGTTCTGAGCAGTGCCCAAGTACAGTGTGGGATAAAGGCTGACTCTCTTTTTCTTCAGCTGAGCAGAATGAATGTAGATATCAGCTTTGGGGTGTATTTAGGGAGGAATTTGCAAATTACTGAGTCCAAGCAAGAGCTTTGCTTCAAGTGCAGTCCTGAAGGCATTCATCTTTCTGTCCAGCTCTTCCTCAGGCACTGAATGTGTTTGGTTTTGGCAAAAAGGCAGCAAAATCTACTCAACAACATATGACTTTTCCCCTTTTGACCCTGCTGCATTCCAAGTTTTGAGGGCAGACAGCCTTAATGTGTCATTGAGGTCCTTTCTGCTTCACTGTTGCTCTGCTGGTTTTGATATCTGCTGATAATCGGCAGATAATGTCGCTGATTCATTCACAGCAAAATGCTGTTTATTGAGTCTGTGCCATCAAAGTTCATGTCTCTTCCTCTTCTGCCAAGAAGTGATTATTTAGACCTGTCTGACATTAAAGGGTCAGCAGGGGACTAAGTCAGCTCACAAAACCATCAGGGGTGCACGAGGGAGGACCGTCCACTCCTGCTGCCACGAGGTCCGGAGAGGATTAAATGGGGCTGACAGGAGGCGAGTTCAGATGTTCAGGTAGCCAGGGACTATTGTGGCTACAAAAACTTTGTGTGAGTCTGGAGAAGAACTGGACACACTCATGAAGAGGCTGCACTGGGTGTTCTTGATAGAACTGTAGAATGGCCTGAGTTGGAAGGGACCCACAAGGATCAGCAAAGTCCAGCTCCTCACCTTGCACAGGACAACCCTAGCAATCACACCCAGAACACTCAGATGCCCAAACTGACTTGGGGAGGCCCAGAAATACAAACCACTGGAGGTGGAAAAATGCACAGTATTCTTACTCTCTTCCTTCCCTTCCCAAACATGTGTACATGGGTGCTCTTCCAAACTGGAGGTCAACCTCTTCTTTGGTTCACCTCTTTGGCTCTTGGAGGACGTGACATGAGGTGTTTCACCTCTGAATTGGATCATGAAATCCAACTCCTGGCACTGCACAGACACCCCAGGAATCCCACCCTATGCCTGAGAGTGTTGTCCAAAAGCTCCTTGAGCTCTGGCAGCCTTGGGGCCGTGACCGTTCCCTGGGGAGCCTGTTTGGTGCCTGACCACCCTCTGGGGGAAGAACCTTTCCCTGATATCCAACCTAACCCTCCCCTGACACAGCTTCAGCTTCATATGTTTAAAGTTCCACGCTGAAGCTGTCTGGCAGAGTTGAGGTGTCCTGAAGAGGCTTTACCACACACCAGAAATGGTCTGCAGAGACCTTATATTTTTCCATGAGAGCGTGGAATGCTTTGATTGAGGGTCTGCTCATGTGAACCCCCACTGATCCAGGACTGATGGGTTGCTTTTCAGATAAGTCACTTGTTTTGGGAGAATTAGACATCCTGTTTCCAGAGAATTACACATCCTGGGCACTGCTGAGCTAGGTTCTCATTGTCTGAGCTCAACACGAGTGCTGGAGCATAATTCTGGCTCTTGAGGTTGTGTTCCATCTTCTAATGCTGGTGGGAGCCGTTGTACCTTTTCTGCTGTGCTCGATGGTGTGAACACTTTGGAGTAGGGCAGTGTCCATCAGGTTGGAATTTGAATATTGTTCTTGTGCTTTAATTTGGGAAGAGTACAAACACCTCGAGCCTAAAAATGAGAAGCTTTTTCAAAGTGCTACCCAGAGTTTTGTGCTGCTAACTGGTAATAAAATAATAATGAGCTGAAGTACGAAAGATCCAAAAACTGTCTGTGTACCAGCTTCCTGAGAGGACTGCAGAGAAGTGGATTTGTAGAGTCACCTTCCCTGCTGTGGCAGAAGCCACGTCCTCCTCAGGGAGCCAAAAAGTGGCTGTGCTGTACCCCCACCTTGGAAGCACTACACCACAGGAGTCACACCTCCTGGTTCAGGCTGGCAAGTATTTCCCTGGCCCCTGGAGGAGATGAAAGACCTGGCTGTGTACTCTAGGTAGCAAATACTAGCTTTTCACACGATGCCTTCAAGGACGTTAGTTTTTACTCTGAAACTGAAACAAACTTCTCATCTGCTCCTTGCTTTGAAAAGTAATGTGGAAAATAACCAGCAAGGCGTAAAGCTTATGGTGGAGCCCTGTTCTCTCACACTGACAGCTCAAAGAGTTTTTGGGGGTCTTTGTGGCTTCTCCAGCTGGTGTGGTGGTGTTTCTGTGATTCTGTGATATTCAGATAATGGTTTAGGTTGAATGGGCCCTCAAAACTCATCTCATTCTGACCCCTACCATGGACAGGGACACCTTCCACTAGACCACAGCCCTGTCCAACCTGGTCTTCAATACTTCCAGGGATGGAGAGTCCACAGTCTCTCTGTTCCAGTGCCTCAACTGGAAGAAGTAAAGAACTTCTTCCTAAAGTGGCCTTTGAGGGCTGACCAGCATGCTGCTTGTTGGCCATGTGCTGGGAAGAGACTGCTTTACTGTGGTTCTTTTGACTGATGCAGAGGGTCTTGTCCTGAATACAGGTGTGTGGGACCCCTGCTTCATGTCCTCCTGCCTTTGGCACTCTGGAAAATAAGTAACTCTTCTTGCTGAAGTGCCTGGTACAAAGCAAAGCATCCTCATGGAAGGATCCTGTGCAACTCCTGCATGGTTGTGAAACATCAAGGCCTGTTCAGCTCCATGTGTGTGTCTCCAGGCCTAAGGCCTCGCTGGAGCCATCCATGCTAGGACATGTCACAGGAAATGGGCTCAGTGTCTGAAGATGCTAAATAAGTGCAAAAAGAGTCAAGAGCTAGAAAGGGTCCCACTTGCTAGTCATAGTTTCAGACTTCCTCTTTTGCTGTCATTCTTCATTCTGCCTTATTCTTCCCTTCACCCAGGGACGTGGTCCCTGGATTCTCCATAACATCCGGCTTTGGACATCAAGGCTGGATGGAAATGAGCTGGAGCTCATTACCATGATAAACTGGTGCTCTAACAGGGCTGTCCGCATATTCTCACTTGCTAACCATTGCTTTCTGCTGCTGCCAGAGGTGCCTTTCTGGTCCATGCCATGCTTGCAGCTACACGAGGTTCCTGGCTTCCTGGCCTTGTTTAACATGGGCAGGATTTCTGGGTGTGTGGCCAGGGAAAGGATGGAGACCAAGCTCTGCATTTGGAACCTGGGGTTCTCTCAAGATGCTGGAGTCACATCTGTGTGAACGTTGGAGTCATGTTTGCTGTGCTTCAGGTCAAAAGCTCTGTTTAAAAAGGTCTTGAATGAGGTGGGGATGGGTTTTGTCACTCGGCCTTGCCAGTAGGAAGCAGCAGAGTCTGACCTGCGTGGGGATTTTCCCACGTTACACTTTGATCCTCTGTAACGTGCTGGTCGTCTTGTTCTTTGAGCAGAACATGAATAATGCCTAACCCCTGGTTCAAACCTGAACCCTAGGATGGCATGAGATGATTTATTTACCTTTATTCCTAAAGTGAGTCATTGTACCTTGGAGTGTATTATAAATAGAGTCTTCTGTTTTGCTTCCTTGTTTGGAGTTACCACCAAACATTGGGATTGGTGTAAGGAAACTGAGTAAGTTTCTGGCCAGTGAACACATCTGGAATTTTTATGCACAGCTTTTGGTTTTCTTTCTAAGTTTAAGTAGGGCATGTTCCAAGTGGAAAGGCAGCAGAGCTGAAAGGGTGTTCAGCATTTAAATATGTGGACCATCATGTTAATGGGATGCTCCAGTTTTTTGCCCAGGAGTGGATGACAAGTGACTAAATAAAGCTGCAGTCCCTGTTTTCCTGTGAACAGGTGCTTGTGTTTTCCCTTTCTTTTAGATCTTGGTTTGGTACAAGTTTGGCTGGCTCTTCCTTGCTGCAGCCTCTGACCTGGTCAAATAACTTGGAATTACTTTAGTATCAAGTAGAACAAAAGTTGGCCTTAAATGTTTCACAGTAAATTTTATATTGAGGGCTACGTTCAGCTCCCTACCTTTTCATTTGAGAGGAAGGAGTGTCACTGCTTGTACCTTGAGTAGTGGTGTGTGTTCCTCACACTGGTGATTGGCTTCATTCCGAAGCTGGTGCTGGATAATTGTAGAGGAGGATTAATTAATGATAGCTGTTGGGAGCTCGTGAGGACTTTGAAAGTCTGCTACAACCCCACTGAGCAATCCTCCAGGCTTCTTGAGGACAGAAGCCATGAACAACATCAGAAGAGTACGGATGTGACTTGGACTGGACTGACCACAAGCTCCTGAAAGGACAGGGCAGAGGTGGACACCAAATTCCCACGTGCTTCAGTCAAAGTGGTGTCACTCAGCAGCACAGCCACAGTGGCTTTGATCAGTCTTGCACTTCATGTTGGAGAAAGCAAAATCTCCCTCTGGTTTAAGATATTAATATGGACCTTTACTGTTACCTTGCTGTAAAAATAGTAATAAGAAATAATAACAAATATATAATAAATAATAATAAATAATAAGAAAAATAAGGATCAACTGCTAACTTAGCTTGGAATATATATACTCTATATAACTTAGCTTGGATTACCCATTGGGGAGCTGGTTGCTTGTAGCCTGTGTAAGGGAGTCTCCCATGGTGTTTCAGAAGAATCTTCTTTAGATGACAGTCAGAGCTTCTCAGAACTTAAAGCTGCATTTTAGAATTTTCATTTTTGTTAGAGCTATCCATTTGTTTTCTTCCAAAGGATGTTACATGCCCAGGTTTTGAGTGCAGAACAGAACAGGCTGTCTCTGGTTGCTCTGGGCAGAGTTACCCAGAAATAGTTTCATTTCAGTTTGACTTCCACACCTGTCTTACAGTGTGGAATTTCTGAGTTTCCCCTCAGAAATTGCTGTTTGGACCCTGTGCTCTGGAGGGTGTTTTTTTCAAGGAAGAAAGTCACAAACAAACAAGAAAACCCGCTGTGCTTCCTTCTCACCAAAGTGCCTGGAGCATGGCAGGAGATGGAGCCAGCCCAGGCATACTGCATCAAGGGAGTTCAGATTTGGGAACCTGTTTCCCAAGGTGGGGAAACACAGTTTACCAAAAACCAAACCTCCAATTACTGAAGAGACAGAAATATCTATTTTTTAAGAAAACACTGTCTTCTGAACTAAAGTTCACATTATTTATTGCATGGAAAGCTATGAGTTTGCCCTGACATAGGGTAAGGAGAATGATTTTCCTATGAGCAGTGGGGTTTGGCTCTGTTTCATCCCCAGTACTTGGAAGCTGCCATATCCAGCTGGAACCAAACAGTGCCTTTTTTGTTTTTAAGCAGAATACAGTAAGATTAGAAGTCACTGGTGTAAACTGTTGCACGGAGGCTTCCTAAAATGTGCTTTCTTCCTCACCAGGTTCAGTACAGATATGAGTGCCTGGCTGCTCTGCTGCTCCCGTGCCCCAGCACTCACTGCCCTGTGATTTTGGGTAACAAGCCTAAGAAGTGAGTTACACATCGGATGGTGAGTGTCACATGCCTTTGATATTTGGGAGTGTCTTAGCTTGGAGCTCAAATATGCCTTCCTAAAAAAACCCAAACTCACCTGTGTTTGATAGGAGGCAGCTCCCCTGTGGAAACAGGGAGAACTGAGGCTGTTCAACCTGGAGAAGGGAAGGTTGCATGGACATCTCAGAGCACCTTCCAGGATCTGAAGGGGCTACAGGGAAGCTGGAGAGGGACTGTTCATCCAGAACTGTAGTGAAAGGACAAGGGTGAATGACTTCAAGATGAAATAGGGGAAATTTAGGTTAAATAGAAGTAAGAAATTGTTCCCTGTGAGAGTGGTGAGACCCTGACACAGGTTACCCAGAGCAGCTGTGGCTGCCCCGTCCCTGGAAGCATCCAAGGCCAGGGCATGGTTTGGAGCAACCTGGTCTAGTGGAAGGTGTCCCTGCTCCTGGCAGTGGATGGAACAAGCTGATCTTTAAGGTCCCATCCAACCCAAACCCTTCTGTGATACTTTAACTCTCTACATAAGGCAAGCCACTAGAAATCCAGTATCTTATCTGGATTATCAGTGAAATATCTGCCAAGCCTATGGAAGGATGCTTAGAGACCCAAATGTAAGTTGTTCAATTCTTATTCCTTATTTCCATTTTGATTTTTTTTTTTTTTTCTCTCAGTGTTGTCAGCATTTTTCATCTGAAGTAACTTATCTGGGAACTTGTATCCATGATTTCCTTTCCCTGGTGTTATTTTTAGAAAGACACGTGTAGAGCTGAGAAGTAGGTAGCTGCAGCGTTGCTCCTCAGTGACGAACAAGGAAATTGGGCAGGATTAAAGGCAGGGAGAGTCCAGAGTCTTCTGTGGTGAACTGAGAGCAGAGTTGTTGTGTTCTAAGTGTGTTTGTGTGACTAATAAAATGAGGGCCAGGTGATCTATTCTGTAACAGCTCACCTATGGAATGAGCAGAAAACTCAAAACTGAAGTCGTTGGGGAAATTTTCCTCTCCGGAAATGAAATGGAAAAGTATTTGTAGGTGAGAGTGTTGGACTGATTCCAGTGGGGGTAGATCCCTTGATTTCCTGAAAATAAACCAGTAAGTGTTCTGGTTTGGTGAGCGTGGTGACCTTTAGGGAGTTCAAGTCCCTGCTTGGTACAAGGGGTTTTTGGGGTGTACATAAAGGCTGAAACTGGCACTAGAGTTCTCTTTCTGGACTTCTGAAAAAGCATTTATGTAGTGATAAACAATTTTTTTCTGTGCAGCTAAGTGATCCTGATTAAGTCATTGGCATGTTTTGTTTAGGGCCACAATTGTGCAGCATCCTTTGGGAATGTTGTTTCTATTTTTGGCCAAAGTGATGTGACAAAACAAATTCTTTTAAAATTGTAATTTCCATTTAGAATTTTTTTCTGTAGAAAATTTCATGAGCTCTTGCCTTTTGGTAACTTCAGCTGGGGGCAGGGGGGGCACAGTGCATGGGCCACAGTTTCATCCTCTCAGCAGCTTCCAGCCTGGAGGAGAAATCTGGTTCCAATTTTGCTTGATATTGTATCTCAAATTATTTTTATCAGCTTCATTCCCCAAAACCAATTTGTCTATTTTTGGTGGCAGTAGTAGGAGTGTCATTAATTGTTGAAAAGTGTTTAGTTTGAGCAGTTCAGGCTGGTGCAGTACAGTGCTTTAATATCTTCCATGAGCCCAGCAGAGGCTGTGTCATCTGCCTGGGCCTTCTTTCACATTATTTTTTTTTCTCAAAGAGGAGCCCCTGTGGTCTAAAGCTTTGCTATTATGATAATAGTGGAGGGTTTCTTTTGGAACTTAAGTCACTGTCTTGTTTTTCTCTATCCTGCCTGTAAGATGTCTGGGACCTTGGGAAGTGTTTTTTTCCCAAGGTTTGCATTCATAGCATGCTTTTTCACTTGGGTGACGCTTGTTTCCTGTTCCTGCCTCCTTTAATCTTTCTGTATATTTTAATTTAATATTTAAAGACATGCTGGTTTTCCCATTCTGTGACTTCCACAGGTGCTGCTGTGAGCCAGCACTCTGCCTCATGCCATTACTTGTCTGTGTGTGTCCTTCCCTGCCTCGGGATCCCCAAGGTGCACTGGCCTGACTTCTTCCCAGCTCCAGTGAAACCAGTGCCCGATGCTTCCCTCCCACATTTGTGCTGCAGAACCAGACCTTATCCATGTGAGTGAGGAGCTGGCTCTTGGCATTGCCATAGTGACCTCAGTGTGCTCAGTCAGACACGTCCAGCTTGAGGAATTTGGCCTTAGGTGCACATTTTTTTTCCCTGGATGGCATAAATGGACAAGAGCAACAGCAGCTGCAGCCTCAAGCTGATGTCCAAAACCAGGGAGACAGCTGTGAGGGCTGCAGGTGCCTCCTCTGTACCCTGCTTGCATCCTGAGAGCAGCCCTGGTAATGTGGGGAAGCCTAAATTTCTTTTTGTACACGGAGCTTTCTAGTTGTATTAGTCATCCATCAGGCTTCTGGATTATTTAAGTGCTTAAGCACTCCTCAAAAAACAGCAGTATCTATTTGTAGAAAGGTACATCATGTGAAGTGCAATTCCAACATATTAGAGCTGCCTGCTGGAGATGTTCTTGGGAATTTTGCCCCTCCAGCTGTGGGACTTCAGGAGCTGGAGAGCCCCCATCAAAGCTCTGAAATCTTAAAGGCTTCTGGTTGGTCTTGTGGACGTGTATGGTGATACATTAGATAGAGCTCCTCTCAGCTTCTCCCAGGAAATCACTCCTCCTGCTCAGCCCAATGCAGCCTCAGCTCGATGTTGGTCTCCAGACACTGAGAAACCCTGAGGAAAAGGTGATCTGTAGCATTAAGGGAAATATTCTTCCATTAGGCATGGGAGAACTGACTCAAACAGCAAAAGACCAAAACTCTTTTCTCTAACTCTTGAACTTGTTCTGTCTTGAACTAAAAGTCTGAAAGTGCCTAAAGCTGACGTGGTCCATTTTTAAGCTGTAATTCATCTGTCTGTGCTGTTGGCAGAAAATCTTTAGGACAGTTGCTAGCTAGAAAGTTATTTCCAATACAGCACGATTATATCCTCATAAACTTAGAGAAAACTCAAATCTTCATGGGTTTTGTAATGCGTGTGAGTTGACTTCATTGTTTTCTAACCCAGAAATTAAATGTGAGATTTCATGTAAGGTTTTGAGATTTCACAGACTGGCAAAACACTTGTCCTTGCTTATGCAGTCTGGCTTTTATGTAACTCATTATTTTTGCTCAAATGTTGCAGATAGTCGGTTTCCTCTAGCAACAGCCACCAGATGTTTCACTGAACAAGACTTAATTCTTTAAAATTGACCTGTGAGAAATGTGTGAAGGCGAACAGGGAGGCGGAACAATTGTATGCCAGTGTGATTTCCATTTCCTTGCTAAAATCCCACTGCAAGCCTTGCAGTTTGATTCCAGCAACGATGGGTCCTGACTTTTGTGGTATACTATGAGGCCTTGTCTGTGGTTTTTAGTGTTTCCATAAATGTGGTGCTGGGAGCAGGGGGATGGGATCAAGCTGTCTTACAACTGTTAGTGTTACTTGGGCAATTAGCACTGTGTGGATTAATTCTGTTTGGTGGATATGCCACCGTGGGAATCCTGCTGTCTGTAGGTATTCAGTGATCAGCCATGTGCTTTGCTGGACTAATTCCTATTTCTCTATTTCATATTTCCATGGGAAACCAACTCCTACCTCAGTTTTCCAGCTGGGGGAAGAGAGTGACCCAATGGGGTGAGTGGTTCTGGTGGTCACTGCAAGAAGTTCCCAGCAGCTCTTGTCTCTGAAACATGCCCATTCTGGGGGTTTGTCCTGTCCATCCAGGACCACTTCGTGTGGGAGAAGATTGCACGGGGATTCTTTCCTGGGGGTGAATTATCTGCAACCTGGATTTTTGGGTCTGTTGTTTTCTTATCCAGGTCTTCAGAGACTACATAAATCAAGGCAGAGCTGTGTCATTTCCCTTCCCCACAAGGATATCTTGCTCCCATTTTGCTGCTTCTTGTGCAGTTTGGACTTGGGGGTGTGCATTGGACAGATGACCTTCAAGGGGAAGTTTACTGGTCTGTAACTGGGGGTACTGGTGATAGCTCTGTACCTGAGCAGTAAGGATTGGGTAGAGAAGTTCAGCTCTGCAGATATTTTCAAGGTTTTGGAGGTGAAAGTATCTGCTGGTTTAGGCTAAAGGTGCTTCTGCTGGAAATAAGACTTCTCCAGTGCTGGAAATGCATCAGGACATAGTGTGGATGCTCCAGTCTTCAAAATTAGGGATTTCGGTATGTGTTGGACTTCGTTTTGGTGATTTTCAAGAAGTTCTAGGTGTCTGCCACAAAATTTTGGTACCACTTAAGCCAGAGGTAACTTGAATGTCCTTTCCTTGTAGTAAGATGTGCGACTGGTACTCAAAGTAGCATCCTGAACTAACATTCCCTTGTGCTGCTTCTTCCAGTTTTGAAATTCGGCATTTCCTGTTGTTTTCCCCTGATGGGATGGTGGAGAGAGGCTGTGCTACATCCCAGCGTTCCAGAAACCTGTGGGGGTGGAAGATGTGGCTGCAGTTTGAGGGAAAGCTGTTGTTGCTTAACACAACCAGTGTGTTAGGCATAACACAAATGAGAGTTTTTATGTTCTGGCATTGTTATACAGAGCTACTGAAAATTACCAAAGGACAGGGGAAGCAGAACTCCTTGAGTTCGTGTGTTTATTGTGGGGTGTTAGAAGAATCATAAATGTCCAGTTGTCCCCAAGTTCCTTCACTGTCCAGTCAATGCAGCAGCAGTGTGTGACAACCTGCTCCTACTGGGAAGGATGGTGTCATCTACCTGTGCCTTTCCTTGTGCTGGCTCTGAGGCTTCTTTTTAACCTCTCAGTAGGATGGTGAGGCCTTCCTGTGCTCCCAGGGGCTTGGCTGGCTGGTGCTTACCCATCACACCTCCACTGTCATGGCATCAGCTTCTCACGAATAATCTGAAATGCCCTTGTGCCACCTGCCTGTTTTCATGATCTGACTGAGAAGACTCAGCTAGAAATAGCCTGAATTTTCTTCCGCACGTGGTGATTCAAAAGGGTATTTTGTGGCTGAGTACAGAGCCATTTTTGGGTTGCAAACCACAAAAGACAATGTTTCAAAAAGTGCCTGAAGTACTGGGCTGTTGTCTAGAGATGCAATCAAGAGGTGCTGTGGAAGAACTGCCTTGTAGGCANAGATCAAGAGGTGCTGTCTTTCCTTGTGGAAGAACTGCCTTGTAGGCAGAAGAATTGGGTGTGTTTTTCCAGCTTTCTCAAGGTCATGTTCTTGGCATGGGAGGGGGAACAGGTGCTGTAATGGAGTAATTACTCTTGGAAATACAGTTTAAGATAGCACCTAAAGGGGATCTGTGGTTGAGGGAGGCAGGGTTCCAGCAAAGGATTCTTAGAGCTCAGCCTGTATTTAAGTGAAGATTTGGTGGTGGGGGAGGATTTAAACAGGAGGTTCGTGCCTCTCAGAGGGCAAAGAGGCTTGGTAGCAACTGACTTCTCCCATGGTTTGGAGGCAAGTCCTGCATGGGACAACCGCCTACGTCTTGTTTTAGATGGTGGTGTTAAAACTAATAGGGTGAAAAAAGGTGTTGTGTCTGCTCAGTGAGGTTACTGCTTGTGAAATAAGTGCTGAAGTTCAGTGTGAAGAAGTGTGCCAGCTGTGATTAGTCTGGGGCCATGCAGTGCAGGATAAAGGAATGTTACCATCAGGATGTGCTTCCCTTGGCTACAGATCTCTGTGAGTACCTGTGTGGCACCTCTGCTTTGTTTTAAAAGATAAACTTAACTCTGAAGTCCAGATGAGTGTGAGAAGTAGAATAAACAGCTTTCTCCTCCAGCAACTTCCTCTGATTCACTCCTTGTTCAGTGTTTTCTTGCAGGGTATTGGCTTCAGTTTCTCCCATTGCTAATCCAGGGAGTCCATAAGGCATTTTCTAATCTCTCTGCACCAAACTTTTGCTATATCACAGTCTTGGTTCTTGAGGAACCTTTAGGCTTCTCTCTGCAGTGTCACTAATTTTTGAGTCATTCTAGGATGGGAAATACAGTTTCATGGAGCTGCACACACTTCCTATAGCTTCTGCTGCTAGAGTAAGAATTCAAGGATGTTTTAGGAAATGCAGTTCTCAGTTTTTGGATGATCCAGTATCTAATAAGGCCCAGGTTCTGGAGCTTTTCCTGTGGACAGGGATGAGCAGCTCCACACCCATGTGGATTCTTTTGTGCTACGCTGCACAGCTGAGCTGGTATTTCATTATTTTCCTCACTGAGGGAATATGTGTGGATAGGTCTCCTATGACTTTATCATAGTGGTGCAGAAATTCAGGGTCTTTGAATTCTTTGTTAAGTGGGATTGATGCCAACTTTGTTGTGGTCAACAGCTGGTGAGAACGGATGGCATGCAGAGGCACCTGGAGAGGTGGGACCGTGGGAAACTCATGGAGCTCAACAAGGCCAAGTGCAGTGTCCTGCCCCTGGGCCAGGGCCATCCCATGCACAAACACAGGCTGGGTGGAAAAGGGATTGAGCACAGCCCTGGCAGCCCCCAAACCCCCCAGTGCCCTGGATGATTCCCCAGTTTGGGCAGCAGGGCAGGGGGGGATTCTGAGACCCCACCTGCAGAGCTGCCTCCAGCTCAGGGGTCCCAGTACAGGAAGGATGTGGAGCTGCTGGAGACAGTCCAGAGGAGGCCATGGAGATGCTTTGAGGGCTGGAGGCCCTCTGCTCTGGAGCCAGGCTGGGAGAACTGGGGATGTTCATCTGGAAAAGGTTCCAGGGAGAGCTCAGAGCCCCTTCCAGTGCCTAAAGGGGCTCCAAGAGAGCTGGAGAGGGACTTGGGAAAGGGTCTAGAGGGACAGGACAAGGGGGAATGGCTTCCCACTGCCAGAGGGCAGGGTTAGATTTGATATTGGGAAGAAATTCTTCTCTCTGAGGATGGGGAGGCCCTGGCACAGGCTGCCAAGAGCAGCTGTGGCTGCCCCGTCCCTGGAAGTGTCCAAAGCCAAGCTGGATGGGGCTTGCAGCAACCTGGTCTAGTGAGAAGTGTCCCTGCCCATGGCAGGGGTGGAAGAAGCTGAGCTTCCAACCCAAGCCAGTCCGTAAACACAGGAAAGGGTTAGAAACTTGTGAAACAGGAGTGTCGACATATAAGTCTAATGCCTTGAGGAATGCAGCAAAATCCTTCTTTTTGTTAGCCACAAGCCTTCACTCTTGTCCATACTAGTGGGTATTTATAGTTTTAGCGGTGTGTGCCTTGTCTTTCCTTCCTAATGGATTGCTGGACCACAAGTGGGTGGAAGATTTGTTTGTTTTGGCACAATATTCTCTTTACACAGGCACGTCTGGAGTTTAGAGCAAACGGAGCCAGGCCATGAACTGTGCAAAGTCCTTAACACGAGGGAAAGGAGAGAAGCAGGAAGAGTTGTCATGTAGAATTACCTCTCTGAAACTGAACCATCCCTTCAGTTTATTTCCCTGCTGGTTCACAGGCTGCTTCCTTGAGCTGACGTTGCTCCATGGCACGCACCGTGAGCTTGAGCGTTTGTGTCAGCGCTGCCTGTTCCTGCCACTTGCCCTCACTGGATGTGCTGTGGGCTGGTAATCCACTATCCCCCCTTTAGGGCACTGAGTAGCTCCAGTGGTAGTGCTCTTCTGGCACAAATTGTAATGGATGTAACCAAAACAGCAAGGTGACCTCAGAAAGGGAGCTCAGGTGCTCACTCACTGTTGAAGTGACTTGACTGACCTGTCAGATAAGCAGCAGGTGGTGACACAGTGCTGAGATGCACATAAAGGGTTATCAGTGTCAGTGGCAAAAGCTGACATGAATTAAATCCACTGCCATGACCTTAACACAGCAGCGTTTCCAAATATTTGGCTTAATAATGAAAATAAATGTGCCGTGGAAGCTGGATATGGCTTTGGAGTTATGGCTTGTGACTTGAAAAATCACAGTTTATGGAATATCCTGAGTTGGAAGGGACCCACAGGGATCATCAAGTCCAACACCCGGCCCTGCACAGGACACCCCAATAATGCCATGTCCCTGAGAGCATTGTCTGAACACTCCTTGAGCTGTGGCAGCCCTGGGGCCAAGACCATTCCCTGGGGAGCCTGTTCAGTGCCCCACCACCCTCTGGGGGAAGAATATTTTCCTAATATCCAACCTAACTCACCCCTACCACAGCTCTTTTCTACTATGCAGGGATCTTGGGGATTGCAGATGTCCTTGTAGGCATTAACACCCTCTTGGGCACATTGTCCATCACCCGGTGCAAAGGCAGGTGATGTCGGACCACCCCTGTTTGCCAACCTGTGTTCAGAAGAGCCAGGAAGGGATGGTGATGTCTTAACCAGGCTGATCCTTCTCAAATTTAAATTTGTTCCTTTACACTGAGCTTGAGGGGGGGAGATTTGATGACTTTGGTGATGCCCATGTGAGAGCTGGATGGATACTGGCAGAAGATGTCTCTGAAACTTCTCCAGACTGTCACTGTGAGAAACCAGAGTGTGTTTGTTGCCATCTCTGGTGCTGCACACGCCACCCAGATGTGTTCTGGTGTGTAGGATGGCTTTACAGGAATGCCAGTGCAGAGACTCCATCTCTGCTGATGCTGCTCCACCTGGAGCACATGGACCTCATCCTGGTGTCGTTTTACAAAGAAGCTGCGCCTGTAAAAGCACAGGTAGAAAAATGACAGATGTGGCATGGTGTTTCCTAATACACCTGGAAGGAGCTAAAATACCCATCCAGTGTGTGAAGACTTTTAAGGAGCTGACAGCTTCAAATTTGAGGAAGAAAAAGCCAGAAAGCCAACCAACAGCACAAATCTTGAAGTATTATGATCTTTTAAAAGTCATGTGGCTGCTCTTGGAGTGCTGGTGGCTCCTGCTTGGCTTCCTCCTGCAGGCAGGTGGCACGGGCCACTTCCTTGCCAGATTGAGGAAAGAGCTCGGCACAAACACAATTTACTTTCTGTGAACAAACGCAACTGCCTGACTGTGTATTTTGGGATGATTTGGCCTAATTGCCCTACTGAGGAAGTGCAGATTTTTATGGAGCTGATGGTGTTTTTGTGGGTGTAGCCACCAGCACAGAATTAGACCAGCAACCAAGAGTGGACCTTGCACTGGGGAGGAGGCGGCTCAACTGCCATCAAATGGAGCGACCTTTGCTTCATTTAGAAATAATTAAAGAAAAATAAATGATAATAAATGAAAATTTAAAAGGCAAGAGACAGGGTCTAAACAGGATCTAAACATCTTCTGGCCTGCCTGCAAGGGGGTTGTGCTTCTCCAGCAGGTATTTTGCTTGGTCTGGATGTAATTCCTAGCACCTTTCAGTCGCATAGGTAATCCAGATTCTTCTGACAGCTGAACTGCTTCATCAGGGGACAGAGTTGGGAGATCTGGGAGATTTAGGGAGTCTACATCTCAGAGAAGAAGGAAGTGATGGCTCTTTATCCTGTGGGATAGGTGGGCTTTGGGGCTGCAGTGTTGACATCATGGAGTTTTTATAATCCCATACCGGGAAGGGAAGACAAATTGCTGCAGAAGGTTTCAGGCTTTGAGTGTGTAACAGTGCCTTAAATATCAAACTCTGGCAGTTTTTAATGGACATTATCTATCCCAAAAAAAACCTTCCTCTCCCAAAACAGAGGTGGCAAGTAACCAGGGTGCTGGCAACAGCATTGGGTTGCTTAGGCTGAAGCACTGTTTTTATTAAGCCCAAATTAGCAGGATTTATTACTTAGGGGTTGTGGTTCTTACCTTTCCAGCTCCCTTGTGCTCTAAGCCTCATAAGCAGGTGAATGATTAGTCACCTGTCTGACAATAATTTGCCTCCAGAAAAGCAGCCCATTAAAGGCTGGGGAAGATTTCTCTCCCTATGTAGGTCTCAGGTACATAGTTTCCTCTCCAAGACATGGTTTAGTTGCAACAAAATATGTAGGTGATGTCAGTCAAATTCCTGCCAAATGTCTCATTATATGAAGAGGCAGCGTGGTCTGCTCCTCTCTCCATGACTGCTGAAAAAGGCAGTATCTTCAGGAAAGGAGAAGGTAAAGTTCAGGCATTAAAAGGAAAAAACATGTACATTAAATCATGGGCTATCAGGTTTTCTTGTGTTTTCCCTTAATACACTCCATCTCTCTCCTGTTGGCGTCACCATTACTATTTTTTTAAGTGCTGCTGTTCCAGCTCTTACCTCACCATGTTTCCAGTTTATTACCCAGCTCTTACAGGGAGTTTTTAGTGATGAGCAACCTCGAATGAAGTCTTTTGGGCACCGTCGAGAGTCTGTGGGATGGAGTGACGCAGACTTGGCTGAGTTTTCTTCTCCATTTGCTGTGGGGCGTTTGGGCTTTGCCTGCCAGGCCAGGTCTTAAAGTTCAGCTGCACAGAGTGTACTTGAGACTTCTACCCACTCCACTGTTCTTGGGCATGTTCCCTTCTTATCTTTTCATCCTCTCTTCGTATGAGGCTGTGTGGTGATGAAGAACAGCTGCTTGAGTTACTGTGGGGTCAGACTTGGAATCACAGAAGGACATGGATGCACAGTCTCTTACGGCCACGCGACCTTTGGCTGGTGGCTGCTGTTCATCCCTGCAGGACACACCTGAGCCTGAATCATGCCCAATTTGTGATGTGTTTGGCACTCGGTGACTAAATAATCTCACTAATTAGGTACTTGCATGAAAATCCCTTTCCACCTACTTCTGGTGCACCCTCATAACTTCACTCCTGTTGCATGGAAGTGGAATTTTCTCCAAGGCTTTGCTGCTCTGTGGTGGACACTTGGATGCTGAGAGAGCCCTTACACCCATGTTTAGAGCTCAGTGCTGTGAGAGCCCAGATGTTTTCCTGTCTCCTGAGCCATTAGGTACAAACACTGAGCACCAGGAGGCTGATCCTGAAGTGGTGTCTGAAGATCATTTTAGGAGCTGATATGAGACTTCACAGAAGTTTGGTGTCATTTGCAGCTGAGGCAACAAAGAAACTGTTCTGCTTGTTTGTCCTCAGCTTTTGAACGTGCTCTAGGTATTGGTGGGACAGAGAGGAGACAGCCTGTTCCCATCAGGTAACCACAAGCCAAGCCTGGAGCTTTCATAAGTTGGAATACAAAGACCCTGCATCTGAATGCCACCTCACTGCTGTTCTGTTGTGACACTTTTTATGGATACCTGGATGGCACTTGACAGGAATGTGTCCTTCCATAGGGGAAACACGTACCTGTTGTGTGCTGGATTTACCTTTGAACAGGGCCAAAAGGCTCTCAGCACCTCAGGGCTCCCTGTTATCCCAAGCTGGGTTCTGCTAGTGCAGTTTCTACCCACCTTTTCCATCAAGGTGTCTTCAGTTTTGTTTGACCCATCTCCTCGACTTCAGAAGGACTTCTCTTCTGGTGAGAGGCTTTTCCCCACCCCACACATACTGTGAAAGCTGCCTTGGCTTTAAACTTGATATTTGTGTTCCTTTCTGAAGCAGAAGAAAGCACTTCATGGTTTGGAGACTACCAAGGTTTTAGGGGGCGGGGGGAAGTTGTGTTTGGCTGCCAAGTTCACCGGTCTTTTCAAGCTGTCTGAGCCTGTCTGCAATTTATCCTCTGCACTGCTTTTCCTTGCCAGACAGAGCACAGATAAAACAGTCGTAGATGATTGAGGTGCATCTGTGTTAAATTAAGCTGTAAATCTGTAGAAGTGATGTTGCTGCCAGTGATCCAAGGCTGCTCCAGAGCCGAAGCTCCCGTGGTGGTCTTGTCGAGGGCTTTGATACCATTAACTGCAAACTACATCCATCAACCACCATGGATGCACCTGAATCCATGTGCTGTGGGTTATTCCTTGATGATGGATGCACACAGTTGTCTAGAAGTCATCTTTGCCCTTTTCTTCAAATCCGTTGCCTGGAAGAAAGGGGATGGTATAGGGACATCTGCACCTCTCTTTTTGCTGTTAAACAACCTGGTATTTTAAGAGGAAAAACATAAATAAGTATCCAGGTTTATGATGCCTGGATATCAGAGAAGAGAATTTCTGCAGGGTCTGTTGTAGAGCTTTTGCTGCTGGCAGTTTTTTCCTCATTTCCTCTGTAGCATCCCCATAAATACATATTTCTGCTGAAACCTGATCTTACGTGGCCTTACACAGCCTGTTTTGTGAGCAGAGATGGTGTCCCGACCACCAGGCTCTGGGAGAAGCTGTTCAAAGATTGGACTTGATGATCTTGGAGGTCTCTTCCGACCTTAGTGATTCTAACCACTGGATGGTAAAGCTGGGGTCAGGTGCTGTACTGTCAGGAGGTAGATCCCAAAAGTGCTGTCAGTGTGAGGGTCCCCTACAGGCAGGGACAGCAGGATGCAGGACCCCCGGGATGCAGGGAATGCAGCCCTTGGGCTGGTGGGGTGTATGGACTGAGCACCTGCACGGATCACAGCGATGTGCTGCTCACAGCCAGGCTTTGGCACTCAGATGGGATTTCTACAAAGGGATGTGAGTCTGGCGTCTCCTCGAGCCTCAGAAGATATAGGGGCACTGATCTGGCAGTTGCACTTCAGCTTTTTCTTTGCCCAGGCTAAGAAAAAACCCAAAAAATATGTAGATCTCAGGTTTAATGAGGGGATTTTTTCATTTTATTCCAGCATTTAGCTGTTCCTTTAGCTGTTCCAGCGTAATCTACCTCTTCATAGACAGTACTAACCCTCCTTTTCTGACAGATTATGGTCTCTAGTCCCTTTTACATCCATAGGAATGTGCATCCCTGGCTGCTGGCACACATTTGGCTGGGACTGTTAGGGGAGAGAAGTCAATGAATTGATCTCTCATCACACAAACCACTTCCCTGGAAAATGCTCTATGCTTTGTTTTGACTCTGCTCATGTGGAAGAACTAAATTTCCAACTAAATTAGTTTTTCCCTTCCAAACGTTCCTGGCTTTCATGCTGAGCTTCCGTAGAAGGGATTGGGAGCAAAGTTCAGGAATGAATTTGGAGAATGGGTGCTTGGATCACTCTCAGTGAAACAATCAACTGAGATCCCTTGGAAAAGTAACTTGCCAAAGTATTTAGTTGGGGATTATACAATTAATGTGTTTTAGTGTGTTCACAAGGTCTTCAAGGAAAAGAGCTCTTGGAAGTTCACTTCACTTGGATGGAAAAAGGCACCAGTTCGTTTGGGTTCATCCCTGTTTGTAGAAACTGTAATTGGAGGATGCAAACTTGACAGTCCTGGGCATTCATGAGTAATGAATGAGTGTAGTGATCCTCAGTTGTCCATCCTTCTCCCTTCCCAGGATTATAGACTTAAATATTGTTTGTGTGCCTCCTTATTTTCCGCCTGTGAAGCACTGAACAAAACTAACTGCACAGGCTGAAGATTAAATTGTTGGGTCAAATGATTCTACAGAAGTAATTTATAATGTTTAAAAGGCATCTGCAGCCTCCAAGGTTGGGAAGAATCTCCCAAGTGAGGGGCATCTGACGTGACGTGCACCTGCTTACTGTAGTTGGCAGCCAGCTTTGTCACTGCTGTTCCCAGCTGTAAATTGCAACAGAGAATTTTGACCTACTTTTTCAGTTTTTCTGTTGTTTTGCACAACACTGAGGACACTGAAACCAGGTCAGTGTAGTGCTGGTTGGGGAAGCACAGATAAATGCTGATCTCTGTGTAGAGGTGCTGCTGGGGTGCAGCAGGGGAGTTGGAATATATCCAGTGGAAGATGCTCGAAGTAACCAGAGAGCTCTTGAGTGGGAGGCAAAAAGGAAAAAAAAAAAATACCCAAAAAAGATACTTCTCATGTCTGAGTGGGGAACGTATTTCCTGTCTTCCCTACCTTGGCTTGGGTAATAGCCAAGCACCAGAGCAGGGCCCTCTTCCAGGTAACACTAAGAGTGTGGATCTGCTGGAGGGCAGGAAGGCTCTGCAGAGGGATCTGGACAGGCTGGATCCATGGGACAAGGCCAGCAGTGTGAGGGTCAGTAGGGCCAAAGGCTGGATCCAGCCCTTAAATCAACAACCCTGTGGAACTCTCCAGGCGTGGAGTTGGTGTCTGGGAGGGTGCCTGGTGGGAAAGGACCTGAAATGGTCCACATGAGCCCAGGTGGCCAAAAAAACAGCAGTGTTCTGGCTTGTGTCAGCAATAGTGTGACCAGCAGGACCAGGGTAAGGCTTGACCACCTGTACTGGGCACTGCTGAGGCCACACCTGGAATCCTGGGGTCAATTTTGGACCTCTCACAGCAAGAAAGACATTGAGGGGCTGAAGGGTGTCCAGGGAAGGGAACAGAGCTGGGGAAGGGTCTGGAGCACCAGGAGCAGCTGAGGGAACTGGGGAGGCTCAGCCTGGAGAAAAGGGGGCTCAGGAGAGACCTTCTGGCTGTGTACAACTCCCTGACAGGAGGGGACAGCTGGGGGAGGGGGTCAGGCTCTGCTCCAAGGGAACAAACAGCAGGACAAGAGGAAACGACCTCAAGCTGTGCCAGGTGAGGGTTAGTTTGGATATTGGGGAAAAGTTCTTAATAGAAAAGGTTGTCAAAGATTGGAGCAGGCTGCCCAGGGCAGTGGTGGTGTCCCCACACCTGGAAGTGTTCAAAAGATGTGTGGATGTGGCACCTGGGGACATGGTTAAGTGGTGGCCTTGGCAGTGCTCGGTTAATGGTTGGACTTGATGACCTTAGAGAGCCTTTCCAACCTTTATGGATTCTGTGATTCTAAGATAGGGTATTTGGTATTTAGGTAATCTGTTCATTTGTCTCCTCAGGAGCAGGGAAAATCTCAAAACTCTTCTCATTATTAGAACTGTGACTTTGCCAGGAGTAACAGCATGGCTGCAGAAGAAGAAAATTTTGTTGCAGCCAGTTGGAAGGACAGAAGCAACGTCATGAAAGAGGGGAGATAAAGGCAGTGGGGGTGAGAAGGCTTTAAGGGATGTGAAGCCTCTGGAGGTGTGTGTCCATGCAGAAGAGAGCAGAGCTGGGAATGAAGGCTTTACTAATTGCACTTTAATAAAGGCAGAGCTTCGACGCCTTGGAAGCTGTTAATGCACACAGTAAGGCAGAGCATACAAAGCCAGCTTTATCCTCTAAACTTAGGGGTGTAAGCTCATAAAATGAGTTGGTAGATGATAAAAACATGAGCAAACACATCATGTATGTCCTGGTTTCAAAATGTTTCTCCTTACCTGCAGCTTGGCTGCTCTCCCTTTTCCAGAGGGTGAGTGCTTTGTCCCAGTCTGTGGCAAAGCCAGTGGAGTTTTCTGCTGCTGAAGGCTCTACTTTTTACACAGTGTGAGGGTGGAAGCTCGTGAGCTCATATCTGTGTGTTTGTAGCATGTCAGTTGAGAGCCCTGGAGGATTTTCTAGTCTTTGAAGTCATGTGGGAAGTAGCAGATCTTGTCTGGAAAGTGCTCACCACATCAGGAGACTTACCAGACGTATTTACCCAGGCACATGGGGTGGATGTTGGAAAACCCAGTGGGAAGGCATGTGCCTTTTCCTAAAGCAATGATCTTGGAGCTGCTTTGAGGAATTGTGGTCCGGTGTCTGTAGAGAGCGGGGTGAGTTCACCCATCCCAACGCAAAATGGGGCTTTCTTGGACTTCTCTTCTGAAAAGATTTAAAAAGGAATTATGGGGCTGAATTCTTGCTTTTTAGGGTGTTGCTTCATCCACCAGGCATTTGCAGTTTTATTTCTGGCTTGTAGTGACTCCTTCAGGGATCAAAACCACACACAGACCTGGAGCAGGCCTGCTTGCTTTGATTTGAAGAAGGGGATTTCAGTTTGGACAGATTTCTGAAATTGTGCCACAAACCAAGACTTTGACAAAACTTGTTCCTATCATGGAAGGGTCTCCAGAGTAACTCAAGAAGGTCAAAGGGAAGTGAGCTTTTCCTTTGAAAAGGGGGAACAAGAATGGCCTTGGCTTCTTTACACCAACCTCTCATTTGCGATGTCCTTTCCTGCATCTGAGGGGCTCCCTGAAAAACTGTGTGGCTGTGAGCAGTGTCTCTGTGCCATTTGTTAAACACTGCTTTACACTGGATTGTGGATATCAACACAAACAGCAGCTGCCCTCCAGGGCTGCCTGGAATTGTTCCAGTCCAGGTTGGACCAGGCTTGGAGCAGCCTGGTCTAGTGGAAGGTGTCCCTGCCCATGGCAGGGGGTGAAACAAGATGAGCTTTAAGGTCTCTTCCAACCTAAACCATTCCATGATTTAACACCACCTGGAAGCTGGTTTCTAGTTGTAGTGCTGCGGGTTTATCAATGGAGGAGAGGTCGTGACATAGATTTGGGTCTAAGTGTTTGGAAGCGTGTAGGATACAGTGCTGTTGTTTTTTACTTAGCTAACTGTGCTGCAAGTAATTTCCTTTCAAGCCTGTTTCTTTCATTAAATAACTGTTCCTGTGTCTCCAACTATATTGTAGTGAAATCAATCCTGGAATTGGGCTGATTCACCATTAGGGAAATATCTTCATGCAGCTCCGTTCAAATGGAAGTAACTTTGAGGAGCAATCTTGCTGAGTGGGTGGAAAGGTAAGAAGGAATCATTATAAAAAAGTTTGAATCATGGCAGGAAGTCATCCTGGTGTTCTGAGCAGCCTTTAAATATTAATGTGACTGACAGTCTGGTCTTGATTCTTCTGCCACTTCCCCTCCAAAGCCGAGTGCTCTGCTGGTCCTCAAAGGCCACATTTGGTGCCATATTTACTACTTACTTTTTTAATAGGTGGTAATGATGGTGTAAGATCTTTGTGTGATCCGGTGTGCCGGCAGCTGGGTTCTGCTCCCCAGCTTGGCCACGATAAAGAGCTGCTCAGAGGCGTGGTTCATTTATCTGTTGCTGCTCTGAATTCCTGTTTGCAGGAGGCTTTCAGCTGAGAGAGGATGGTTAGTGTTTGCAGACTGTCAGACGTGACCTTTCCATCCTTCTCCCCAGGGAGACCTGATCCAGATGGGGAGCGGGGGAAGGACGGAGGCGTAGGAGCTCATAACTCTTAACATCTTACTTTGTGAGCCAGGAGATGTGTGGTGGGACTTGTGCTTAATTGGCCTGAGGATAATGGGGTTGCTTGAGCCATCTGAGATGTGCTGAACAAGGTTTGGGCAGGGTTTGTGCTCTTGCTGGAGATTTCTTTCTGTTTCCATTTCTGAGGTTGTAGGTAGTTCTCGGTCATAAATTATTCAGTCTTGATTAAAATAATGACTTTGGTCTCCAGGGGAAAGAAATTTCCTCCCTGGCTTTGGCGGGTTCGAGTGTGTTTTCCAAAGTGTTACTGTTTTTTTACTCATAGAATTCTTGTGTCCTGCTCATCTTTCTTAGTGGTCCAACCCTAGGAACACTCCAGCATCATGGAATCATTTAGGTGGGAAAAGCCCTGTGAGATCACTGAGTCCAGCCATTCTCCAGCACTGCCGAGCCCATCACTAAGCCATGTCCCCAAGTGCCAGACCCATATGTTGTATTACATGGGAGATGATAGCTTTAACTGGAAATAAAACATTTGGCTGGAATGTTCTGTGTCTACTTCTCTTGCCATAGCAGAGATAGACCAAGCCTCACTTTTTTTTTTCCAAAATTTTATCAGAAAGACCTGTGTGAGTAAATCCACCTACTACTAGAAGTCATTCTCACGTTTGATTTGAGTTCAACAGTAAAACACTGTAGTTTCACTGATGGTTCTTTTTCATGTTGTTTGTTTTGAAGCCAGTCTCTCCTCCCGGGACAGCCTGGGGTGGGGTCCAGTCAAAGTGATTTTCTAATATCTGATAGAGCCTCATCACTGCTCCTGCTGACTGGTTTCACAGGGCAAACACAACTCTGCTGTGTCTGTGCCAAGCATGGCAGCTGAGAGAGTATGTGGGGATGTCTGTGATGAAAAACCAGTTCAGCCAGTTCCCCAGTAACGGATGCTTCCTGCTTATCCATATTCAGTCCTGAGTATTCAATCTGGAATTAATTTGAGGGACGAGTAAAGATTGGTAATGCTAAATAATTTATTGTACGTGAACATCTCCAGCTCTTTTGTCTAGGCCAGAGGTGCTGAATCACAAATGGTGTTTCACACATTGCTTGGGAGCATGTTGGGAGCTTGTCACTTCGGTTTTTGGCCAAACTGGTGGTGTGGCTTGGAGGTTCTCAGGTGACCTGGTGATTGCCAGACCTCCTGGATATGCTGCAGCCATGCTGTGTGACATTTTCTGCAGGGATCCACAACTGTCCCAAGTGACAAGGCGAATTCCAGTACCTAAGGGGGATGGATGTACAGGAAGGCTGAGGAGGGCCTTGTTACAAGAGCAAGAAGTGATAGGACAAGGGGGCTTTAAGCTGAAAGGATGTGTTTAGATTGGATATTAGGGAAAAATTCTTCCCTGTGAGGGTGGTGAGGCCCTGGCACAGTTTCCCAGAGCAGCTGTGGCTGCCTTATCTCTGGAAGTGTCCAAGGCCAGGTTGGACAGGGCTTGGAGCAACCCAGGCTAGTGGAAGGTGTCCCTGACCATAGCAGAGAGTGAAATGAAATGGGCTTTAAGGTCCCTTCCAGCCAAACCATTCTGGGATTCTGTGATTCTATAAATACTCAAGAACAGGAATTTCCAACTGGTAGTTCCCTGCATTTTGTGGATCCAGCATGAGTGACACCCACCTTCTATCCAGGTGCCTTAGGTCAAACAAAAAGTCTCCAGAAATAGTGTTCCACAGCTGGAGGCCAGGGAAAGCATAGTCAGATTTCAGAAGGGCTCATGCTTCTGTTCTGTGCGGATGGGTAATAATCCCTGTCTTTTATTTTTGGATAACTGGAAGTAAGTAGCTTAGCTTCATCCTCTGGTGGAGCAGAGGATCATCACTGAATGGGCCAGTGCTGGGTTAATGGTTGGACTTGATCATCTTAGAGGTTTTTTCCCACCTTAATGATTTCATGGCAAAATGAACAGAAGGACCTCTTGTTAAGCCCTCTACCGAGGTATTGTTGCAGGAGAACTGAGCCAGTTGCCTGATTAAAGTAACTTCTGAGCCCTCGTTTACATGGTTGTGTTTCTGGGGGTCCTTCCACAGGACTCTTGGTTGGGTGGTCTCATTGAGCACTTCTGTGATTGCTTTGGAGGCATCAGAAGCACACAAACCTTGTTGGTAAAATTATCCAGGAACTGTTCTATTCACATCTGGAAAATCTGAACGCAGCAGTGTTCCTGTAGGGCTACAGTCCAGTACCTTTATATGGGATACCCAGTACCTGGGATATGGGGGGTAGTTTCAGGTGTGTTTATCTTAATTCTTGCTTGAGAGCTGCACCCCAAGAGTGCCTGATACCATCTCCTGATGCAGCACCTGTGCAGACAAGACATCCTGCACCCTTTCCCTTTATCATGATGATTTCTTGGGAAGTGAGGGGAAGCTCAACCACCATGCTGGTGCCTCTGGACTGTCCTTGTGGGGCAGGACCTCCTGGGTCCTTGCAGCTCCTGCCAGTCTCCTTTGGTCTTGTTCCTGAGCACAGAAGAGCCATTTGGCCTGCAAGGGTTGAGAAGCATCTACGTTTTGTCCCCTTTAGACTGAGTTATCAGCTTTTAAGAAAACAATTAATTGTGCTTTGGCTCTTCATTTTGCACATTTCTGTAGGACAGCAGTTTGAATTAGCAAATATATCTGAGGTCGATTTGGACTTCAGTGATCCTTGTGGGTCCCTTCCAATTAAGGTTATTCAAGATAATCTAGATCAACTTGAAAAGAGGTAAAAGCAAGGAGAATTCTATTTAAATGCTACAAAAGTTTCTTCTCTTGGCACCTTTCATTGGCCCCTTTGTATTTTTTGTCTGGCTTTTCTGTAGTGCTTGATAAATGTATAAAGTGAGGAAAAACCAAACCTACACTTCACAGGGGCTTTAAAGGTGGGATGTGGTTTCCTCGCAGTGCCCACCTGATGTGCTGGTGTAGTTGGAATGGCTTTGGTTACTGCATGTGGTGTCAGTCCTGATAAGTCCAGTGGAATCATAGAATTACAGACTGGTTTGGGTTGGAAGGGACCTCAAAGCTCAGCTGGATCCACCCAGCCATGGCCAGGGACACTCTCCACTAGACAGGTTGCTCCAAGCCCCATCCAGCCTGGCCTGAGACACTTCAAGAATGGGACAAGTAGCAACAGTGGATGGACAGCACTTTATCAGGGCTTTTTATCAGAAGGTTGTTAAGAAAATGATAAAGTTTTCATATAGCTGTTAAATTCTCGAGGCCAGGAAAGTTGCCCTCTTGTACCTTTCTCACCTGGTATTTTAAAATAATGATTTTTATTTCATGTATCTCTTCTTTTCCCCAGGTAAGAAACCAAAAGCAACCTGCCTTTATTGAATCCTCAAGAACACGGTCGACCATTTGGTACATTATCAAGATGCATTAGGAAACTGGATCTGGTGCCAAAAGAACTCCATGAGTTTCCATGACTCTCTTGAACTCCAGCACAGATACTTTTGGATCTAAATTTCTGTTCTAAGGAGAAGAGTGTGTGCTCCAACTCCTTTCTGGAGTCTTTCACTAAGATCATGGACCATCCTAACAGGGATAAGGATGAGAGGCAGCGGACAACGAAAGGGATGCCGGGAAGGAGCGGGCACGGCTCTCGGCCAAGCTCATCGACGTCTTCCGGCGTTCTTATGGTGGGACCCAACTTCAGAGTGGGCAAGAAGATTGGGTGTGGGAACTTTGGAGAACTCAGACTAGGTAAGAAGCAAGCATTTTAGTGGCCTGCGTTATGCAAATTAGCATTTCAGCACTGGAATATAAATACGTAAAAACATACCCTGGCTCGAGAAACGCGTGCGCGGTCTTGTTTCCCAAGTGTTGAACTGCCTTATCCGAAGCTTCTGACTCAGAAGATGTAACTCTTAGCATGATTTTGATTTGCATAGAGTCAAAGGGAATACACTGGAGAGGCCAAAGATGCAAATTTTGAACAATCCCAACAAATGACGACTGTTCACAGCGCTGAATGTCTTGCCTAAGGTGAAAACCAAATCTTAACTGTGAATTGCTAAACCTTGCTCTCAATTTTTTGCTTAAAAGCTAGAATGCCCATGTAAAGGGATGGGTGAGAGACTTTCCCAGCACTCAGACTCAGTTCCATGTCCTTCTCTAACCTCACTGCCCTAATTTCAGCCCCATCACTCTCTCCCTGCTCTGTCTGTGTGCTGGACTTGCTGGTGAGGAGTGGCCATCTGGCTCCCTCAGCCGGCCCGGCAGCCCGACATTTGTTCATGGTCTGTTGGTTTCCTAACCACGTCTTGCAGCTGGTTGCCCAAAACAGATGGTTCCACTGATGCATTGTTTGTTTAGGACTACTTAAGAGGCCAGTGCAGAGCAGTGCACTGGGCTCTTAAGTCATCCTAAAAAACACAATGGTTGTGTTTTAAATTAGGTGGGGGAAGCAGCTGGTGTTGCTTCACATAACTCAAGGGTCATAACACTCCTGATAGTGCCTCTGTAGATTCCTGCTCAGAATCTGTCATCTTAAATGAATCTGTGTGATTTCCCACTCTGAGGTTGGGTTATTGCATCAATACATGTGCTGCTGTTCCATGGTGTGAAGATCAAGCAGCTCACTTCTGGTGTGTCTCAGTAAATGAGTAGTTTGGTTTCAGCATTGCATCAGAGTCGTTTTATTGATTCACCCGAGCAGAGATAACACTCCTAAGGTGGAGAGAAACCAAGGGCAAGGGTGGAAACTCCCACCTTCCTGCACACGAATCTAATTGGCAGCTAAAGATAAATTTGGATCCTTACAGTGACATAATATGAATTGCTCTATTGGATTCTCAAAGCTCCCCCAACAGCAAACGTCAGGATCTCAGGATCCCCAGGGAGATGTTGAATTGCTTTGTAATCCATGCTCTGCTCTGAGGTTTAGCAGCTGTAGTGGATCCCTCTGGATATATGGCTCTTGAGTTTATTCAGCTGGTGCCCAAATCACAGAATCACAGACTGGTTTGGGTTGGAAGGCACCTTAAAGCTCATCTCATTCCACACCTGCCATGAGCAGGGACACTGTCCACTATCTGAGATTGCTCTGAGCCCCATCCAGCCTGGCCTTGGACACTTCCAGGGATGGGGCAGCCACAGCTGCTCTGGGCAACTGTGTCGGGGCCTCCCCACCCTCACAGGGAACAATTCCTTCCCAATATCCCATCTAACCCTGCCCTCAGGCAGTGGGAAGCCATTGCCCCTGCCTGTCCTGTTCCTCCATCCCTTGTCCCAAGTCCCTCTCCAGCTCTCCTGGAGCCCCTTTAGGCACTGGAAGGGGCCCCAAATTCTCCCTGGAGCTTTCTCTTCTCCAGGTGAGCTCTCCCAGCTCTCCCAGCCTGGCTCCAGAGCAGAGGGGCTCCAGCCCTTGGAGCTTCTCCATGGATGAGAGCCCTTGGACTCTCTCCAGCAGCTCCACGTCCTGCTGCTGTTGGACCCTGGGCTGGAGGCAGCCCTGCAGGTGGGGTCTGAGTGAGGCAGAGGGACAGAATCCCCCCCTCCTCTGCTTCCCACACTGTGGGGAGGCAGCTCCTCCATGATTATTTTTTACATTTCTCAAAATTTTAGCGATATCGGGTTTGTGACTCACGTAAAGTTTCATGGCATGGACTTTACAGAAGAGGTTTCACTTCTGAAAAAGTCAATTTACAGAGAAATTCAGTTTTAAATTGCAACACCTGCTAATTGAGTGTTTCTTTTTTAATAACACACGTATTGTTAATGCTAGTTTACTAAAAATTTAGGCAATGAGCCACACGTACTGATAACAACAATTTGTTGTAAGGTTCTTAACAGAAGCTGCATTACTCTTTTTTTTTTTTTTTCCATTTGTCTTGCTTTTTGCCAGTCACTATCACTTTAAGAGTTCCTGTTTGCTCTAATAGCAGCTATTTCTCTTGCACAGCCCATGGTAATTATCGCTGGGGGGAAGGAGAAGCAGCAGCTGAAATCCTAGCACACAAGTCTCTGATAACAGTTTTGTCCTGCGAAGATGAATGATGTGCCCTCGGCTTTTTGCCTGTTTTTTACGTGTTTTCAGAGCAGTTAAGCACCAGTATCACAGGCAGAACAAAGTCACGCACTGATAAGCAAAGGGAAAATAGGCTTTTCCAATTCCCTGAAGAATTTCTCTTTTTCGAGGTGTTGTGTTTTCAGTTTAAGCTGCTCTTGTTTGAATCTTCAGGGAGGAGATGGCACTTACCTACTGAAGGTGTTTGCTGTATATATCCAGCTCACTGCTCAGGGTTGATCTTTCTTCCTGAAAATACAGATCACCCAAGGACAGGACTTTTTTGGAGCATGTGGGAGCAGCACAGTTGGATTCCAGCCCTCAAGGAGCTGAGATGGGGAGATGAACACAAAACGTAGCATTTGATAGGACAGGGGAAATGGCCACAACTTGTACCAGGAGAAGGTCAGGCTGGGTATTAGGAAAAGATTTCCTCACTGAAAGGGTGGATGAGCATTGGAACAGGCTCCTCAGGGAAGCGTTGAAGTTGCCATCCCTGGAAGTGTTCAGAAAAGGAGGAGATGTACCACTGCACGATGTGGTTTAGTGGGAATGGTGAGACTTGTTCGAATCTTGAACATCTTTTACAAACTTAATGATTCTGTGATCTGGCCCAGAGTAATACACTGAAATGGGGTGAAGCAGTGGCTGTTTCTCCAGACAGGCTGCAGAGTAGAAGAGCTTTGGTTTCCAAAGTGGCTTAGTGTACTAGCAGGAATATAGTGCCAGTCCCCACGTCAGAGCCTGCCTGGATTTGGGGGTTCATGGGGGTTTGACCTGTTGTGTGGAGTGCTGCCATCAGCCACGGCTGTAACCTCCACCAGAGACATCTCCAGCCAAGCCTGCGAGCCGCCCCCTTAAACTGACTCGAGAGCTTACCCAGGAGGTATTCCTTTGTATTTTCCTAAAGCCCTTAACTGAGCCATGGTAGGGATTAATAAGGCTCTTCAAAAGTCTCTTTATTCCCAGTGTTTGGTACCCTTGTTTAAGTAAAGCAATTAAATAGGTACCAATGTAAAATTACTATTGCGGTTTCGGCAGGTTGGAGGAATTTCTAAGATAAATGTTAATTTCTTGTTACAGCAAACATTTCTTTTAATCAGAGAATCACAGAGGGGTTTGGCTTCAAACTCATCTTTGTCCACCCCCTGGGTGGAGGTGCATCTCCAAGGCTGTGGTGGAGGTCCTGGAATCCATGGGGAGTGGAGTTCTCATGACTCCCTCCTTGGGGTTTTATTTTGCTCTTCAAAGCATCTGGCTTCCTCAGGGATTTGGGCTGGAGCTTCCGTGCCTCGGTGTCCTCAAACTGAGCATCTCCACCGTGTCCTTAGCTGATCCCTCAGTGTGGGCAGCACTCAGGTGAGAACCCACCTGCAGAGCTGCCTCCAGCTCTGGGGTCCCCAACAGCAGAAGGACGTGGAGCTGCTGGAGCAAGCCCAGAGGAGGCCATGGAGAAGCTTTGAGGGCTGAAGCCAGTCTGGGAAGAGCTGGGGGTGCTCACCTGGAGAAGGCTCCAGGGAGATTTTGGGGCCCCTTCCAGTGTCTAAAGGGGCTCCAGGACAGCTGGAAAGGGACTTGGGACAGGGGACTGCCATGCCAGGGCAAGGGGGAATGGCTTCCCACTGCCAGAGGGCAGGGTTAGATGGGATATTGGGAAGAAATCCTTCTCTGTGAGGGTGGTGAGGCCCTGGCACAGGTTGCCCAGAGCAGCTGTGGCTGTCCCATCCCTGGAAAATTCCAAAGCCAGATTGGACGGGGCTTGGAGCAACCTGGGTAGTGGGACATGTCCCTGCCCATGGCAGAGGCTGGAATGAGATGGGCTTTAAGGTCCCTTCCAACCCAAACCATTCTGGGATTTTGATCCGAGGAGGGGAAGAGGCAGTTTCAGGGAGCAAGATAAAGCTGGAGCTGCCAGTGGGGCTTATTTGCTGGTGGCTAATGCAGAGCACATAATCCAAGTGTATTTAGGTTTCCTTCCCTTAATGTCCTCACGTCTTCTCCCCCCCCCAGCTGTTGGCTGGAGCCCTGGTCTGTCTCAGAGGGTGGAGGGGTTTATCTGCCACCTGCTTTTCCATGGATTTGGCCTGTGAGCTCTTTCAGTGCTTTCTGGTGTCGGCGGGTTCCTGATGAAACTGCAAAATCTCCTTTCTACCCTTAGTTTCCAGTCTGGGCATAATATTATGTCTTTTTCTAAAAGATTGAATGAAATACATCAAAACCTCCCCTGTGTGTTGGGTTAATGCTGGGGCTCAGCTTTCAGCTCTGCTGGCAGAAAACACCCCCTCTGAGGATATTCAACCTCACATTTAAATCCCTGTCCTGAGTTAAAGAGCATCACCAGGTACCTAAACAGGTTGGAGCTATGATGTCTTCTATTCCTGAGGGATGTTAAAACAATCTGATTGGTGTAGACTGGGCCTGGGAACACCCAATCACAGATTTAGAGGCAGAAGTACCCTGAGTGATAGAGCAGGGAAAGCATCAAAAGAAGTTAAATGCAGAAAACATGAAGCTGTTATAAAGTAAACTAAATTTCCCCTGATATTTCAGGATTTAAAGGTGACTGTGTGTCTTCTCCCATGTTCATAATGTCTTTAATTTTATTGAGTCTCCCTGTGCTGTTGTATCCTGTGCTGAGGAGGACATGGCATGTTTTTAAATGCTGTCATGTGGATATGGAAGAGCTGCTCCAGCTCCTGCCTGCTCTCAATGATGTCACTCTGTATCCTGGGCTTTCTCAAGAGCTGGGCTGTCCAAGCATCAATATCCATTACAGGAATTGGAAAATAAATGAGTAAGAGAGCTGAGCAAAGCTGATGCTACAAATAAGCCCCGATAACTTCCATCCTGGATTGCTCCTGAATTTTGGAGTTGCTCAGTAAAAGCATGACTTGTGCTGTGACACTGATGATAAAGGTCAACGTTTCCCTAAATAACTGCACAGGGAGCTTTCGTGGTGTGGGCTTCCTTACTCCAACGGGACACTGGGACTAGAGGAGGCCAGGAGAGTGTCAGGATTGTGGGACAGAGGGGGTCCAGGGACTGCCCAAGCATCCTTCCCCGTGATATCTCTTCCAGGAGAGTTTGCTGTCAGGCATGAGCCAGGTGGAGGTGGAGGGGGAGTGATTGCTCACATTCCCTGGCAGAGGGAGCAGAGGACGTTGAGTGATACGATAAGTGGCAGTGTCAGAACACAGGGAGAGATGCTCCGTGACACGGAGCTGTGCATCACTGCCTCAGATCACTGAGGAGGCCCAGGGCTTGCTGCAAACACCAGACAGGCTCCTGGGGGAAAATTCCCCTCCAGCTGTAGCACACACGGGTCCCAGCTCTGGTTTGGCACACCAGGAGCTGGATTTGAGCTCGACTAGTTGTGCTTATCTCACACTCCTGCTCTTCCTGCTTCCCAGAGCATGATCAACCCAGTGGAACTCCCTGCACATCCCAGGATGAAATTGTTCGGTGTCCAGCAGATCCAAGACATTTCCAAAAGCAATGACACACTGACTCTTCATTTTTTGTTCCCCAGACTTTTTGGCATCGTGAATAACGAAGCCTACTGTGTCTGGGATACCTCCTTTAACACGTGCATGAAGCAAAAAGTGCTGCCATAAAATACAATTACCTTGTGCTGAGTGGAAGGTATTCTTTGCCTGCCCTGCTAAACTGCTGCAAACTGTTCATTATTTTGATTGTTTTCAGGCTTATGCTTTGTTAAAGGCAGGAACTTCAGGGGGAATTGGGAAAACAGCCCTTTGGCATCAGTGTCATTATTTCTCATTGTTCCTTGAGCTGCAAGTGCTGAATGTGGAACTAAAAGATTTTTTTCTTCTCCCTTTGCAGGTAAAAATCTCTACACCAATGAATATGTAGCGATCAAACTGGTAAGTAGTAGCTTCAAGTGTCTTTCAATGACTTGTACTTCATCTTAAAAATTCAGACCAAAAGCAAGTTTTTCAACTTGGGCTCAGTGCTGCTCTCACCCTCGGCCGGGAATGACTCGTTAAAACTAAGCTAAGTTCTTAAAAGCACTAAAAACAGGGGGAAAAAACCATCCTTCCACCTGCTGAAGGTTTTTGGTACCTAGAGTGAGAGCCTTGTTCCTCTGCCCAGTTCCCAGTGAAGGGCCCTGGTAGTGGGTTTGCCACCTTCTGCTGCTCCATGGCTCAAGCCTTTCTACTCAGGACTCGGTGAATTCTCCAGCTGTCAGAATGTTTGTTTAGGAGCATGGCACTGTGCAGCCTGTTGGTCTGTGCTTTTGGAGTCAAAAGGCAGGAAAGAGGGTGTTCCTTTGGTTAAAATTCCCTGGGGGAGCAGAGTACATTTAGCTGTGGTGTGATACTGAGAGACTGCAGATGCAACAGGCAAAACAGGATCCAGTTTGGTGAAGGTCAGACTTTCCTCTGGCTGCCTTGGGTTGCAGAGAAGATACAGTCTCATCATCTGTGGCATCTGGGGGATGGGGAACTCCCTAACTTGTAGCTCTTCCATGTTTATAAACTCACAGCCTAATAGTTTGTGTTTAGGCCTTAACTTTTCCTATCTGTAAACTCAGACTTTCCTTAGTCTCTCGGGGTTTCAGATCCGATGTCTTCACCTGGTGTGCTGAGTTCTCGTGCAGACACTTTAAACACAATCTTTAAACCCTAAAATCTGAAGTTAAAGTTGAGATGCTGATTTGATACTGCAGCAAAACAGTTTGCCCAGTTGATGCTATCTAGCAAAATGACAGGAATCACTCTGGTGACAGAAAATCAGGATGGACTTGGTGCATTTATTGTGCTCACATTTGAGTGCCTCAGATTCCATATCTCTGGCATTCCCCTTATGATGTGTAGTAGATGAAAAAGAATTACAGCTTTGAAGGAGGGACTTGTTTTCACACCTGTTGGCAAATGTCAGAAGATGTTCCCTAAAGTAAATAAATAAATGCCTGTGGAGGAATTCAGGAACATAGTATCCCAGATGGGTTTGGGTATCTTGGAAGGGATCTTAAAGTTCATCTCATTCCACCCCCTGCCATGGTGGAGCACCAAGGACACCTTCCACTATCCCAGGTTGCTGCAAGCCCTGTCCAACATGGCTTTGGACTCTTCCAGGGATGGGACAGCCACAGCTGCTCTGGGCAACCTGTGCCAGGGCCTCACCACCCTCACAGAGAAGGATTTCTTCCCAATATCCCATCTAACCCTGCCCTCTGGCAGTGGGAAGCCATTCCCCCTTGCTGTGGCACTCCAGGCCCTTGCTCAAAGTTCTTCTCCAGCTCTCCTGGAGCCCCTTCAGGCACTGGAAGGGGCTCTGAGGTCTGCCTGGATCCTTCTCTGCTCCAGGTGAACACCCCCAGCTCAGCTCCATAGGAGATGCCCTTGATATGGATTCACATCAGAATGAAGAATTGTTGCTCTTAGGCCACGGAAAATGTGCTGTGTACACAGATGAGGTGTTCTATTGAGGCAATAGTGCTTCTAATTTGCTTCCAAAGGTAATTCCACAAAGTTGTTGCATTGGAAACCATAAGGTAAAACACAGCTGGACTAGTCCAAAGGGTGCTTTTTTCTCTCAAAAAAGTGGCTGCAGTGACACCTCTCAGTAACCTGAAGCTTTTCCATATGGCAGGATTCAATGGCATTGCCTCATGGCTGCCTCAATCTGACCTGTTTTTCTTGTCACATTCTTTCTTGATTTTTCTTACTATTTTTTTTTTTCCTGAATAACTGAGTATTAAAGCAGTTACTCTGCAACACCCTCAGTTTCCTTTGCCCTGTTGTGATCCAGGCGTAAAAATCTCAGGTCTTTCTTGTGTGAGACCGTCCAGGTGTCCATGTATGTGCTCTGTTTTGGAGAAGTTCAAGGAGGGAACAGTAAGAGAAATGGGGGTTTCTTGGTCTCCTAGACAAAATTCTACAGGAGAAAGAATGACTCAGCCTCCTCAGCAGCAAATACACTTCTCTTACATGCAGACTTAACTGCTATTTTCTTTATCCTTCAAATAATTCCTGGATTAGTGGTGGAGTAGCTGTAAGATGTACTTATGGGCAACATTTTCTTTTATCTTCATTGTTGGACCAAGTCAAAGCACTGCTGCAAGTCCTTCAAGCTGTGAGATCATCTTCTGCCACTGCAGCCCTGCTGTCTCAGCTATTCCTGCCTCCTATCACGACGTTAGAGCTGGGAAATGAGGGAATTGTGTGATGGATACCAAGAGCCCATCAGAAAGTGCTGTGAAATTCCATGCTAATGGCTCATGGTCTCTTTTTGGGACTGAGGCTACACCTTGGAAAACTGCTGGCAGTGGAGATTGGTCCTTGTGTTGATTGCTGTGGTGTCACCATGTAGCTTCTGGTCCTGCTCTTCAGCTGACTTACTTGCTCAGGGGCACCTGGTTTATTCTTCTGAGGGTTTTCAAAGCTGCATTGCCCACAGCAGGAATTTCTTCCCTGGGAGAAGCCAGCCTGGTGCCATCCAGCTGCAGTGAGAGTACAAGTACCAGGCCATCCCCTGGCAGCAGAGATGATACCCTTGGTTCGGGCTGTGGATTTTCTCCATTAGGCAGTAGCAATTCAGTTATTTTTACTACAAACACAAAATCTGCCATCATCCCTAAGCCCTTGGCCTACAGGACAGCCATCTGTGCTGGTATGATCTTGTCAGAAGCTGCCATTACTCTGGCAAATGTCCAGAGCTCCAGCTCCAGCAGCTGCTGATGCAGAAGTGGCTCGGGGCTGCCTCCCCTGATTTTGTCACGAGCAGCATCATGTCCTGCTACATCAATCCTTCCCCTTTACATGTTTGGATAAACTGCTCCCTGAACATGCCGAGTTCCTGTTGCCCTGAATCCCTGTGCTCTGCAGGTGGCTGTAGACCCTCCCTCAAGCCACCAGCAACAATTATCTTAATTTCGATGTGACTTATATAACAAACTTGTTTGTGTGTTACTTTGTATTTGCCTCCCGTGCAGGTTCAGTTTTTCCTCCAGAATATTTTTTCACATTGTTTACTGAGTATTTGGTCATAGTTGTCTTCTGGAGCTTTAAAACGTCAGGGATTTGGTGACCTTGGAGGCCTTTTCCTACCTCAATGATTCTGTGATTAAGTTGAGAAGTAACCAGGAGCATTTGTTCCCCTTGCTGGGAAATGGATAGGATGACTTGAGCTGATGAGGAACAACTTGGCTGCAAGTCAAATTGCCTGAATTCCTGTACAGAATTCCTTCTCCACACTTAGAAAGAAGCCTTGTCTGTGGAGTTCACACCCAGTGTGGACATCAGTCTTACAGTGCAGACTAGAGGTCAACAAAAATTGAGGCCAGTATTAACTCCTATCTCCAGGCTTCCTGGGCAGTTGGTAAACCCACATCCATGCCTATTCCAAGTGCACACTTGTATTGAAAATGTAATTACTCCAGTCTCTAAATCCTCTCCATATTAACTTTATATTTTTAGAACCTCTGTAATCTTGCACGTTAATGCCTTGATGGATTGTAGGCATTAAGTCTTGTATGAGTAACAGTTAATAAATGGGATGGTTTGGGTGCATTGCAGCCTTACCATTTTATTTTTTTGTATTTTGTGGATAAAAATAGAATATTATTGAGTGTTTCAAGATGTTTGACTGACACCTGCCACAAGAAGGGGGAGACTTCTTCCTTTTTCCCAGCTGTCTGGCTGCACTGTGGTGCTTGCTGTGGTCTGATCTAAAACACACTTGTATGACTCAACATTTTTCAAAAATACAGGCTGGAGACCAGCAAAAGTGCTGTGGGCAACCACAGTGCCCACAGAGTGAACTGGGGCTTGAGCTTTTGCAACCTTGACTTCCCTCTGCCAATGTCCAGGGTTGTTCTTCAAGGACCAGGAGCTCTGTGGAATGATTCTTGAATTTCACTGCAATGAATGAGCTTTGTATTTAAATGAGGATGTTATTCCTCCTCCAGAGAGCAAATCTTACTGCCTTTTGTTCTCTTCTTATTTAAATGGCATGTAATGGTGAAGTCTGTTGCACAAATCTTCAAGTATAGGACAGAACTTCTTTTAGTCAAACTAATTTTAACCAATTTATTTATTTCTGTTCTAGGAACCAATCAAATCCCGGGCACCACAGCTTCATTTAGAATACAGATTTTATAAACAACTTGGAAGTGCGGGTGAGTAAACCTACCTTAACCTTATCAAAAGTTTTATTACATTTCTTTAATAAAGGGATTTCTTTATTAAATCAAACACCACCATAGTATTTGTTGTGTAACTCTGACTTGAACTTAGGCACCTGGGCCAATTCCTTTTAGCCTCACACAAGTTTTGGAAGCGATTTGGTGAGAATGGGATCATAATGATCATTTGGGTAATTGTGTGGACATAAAACTCGAGTTCCTGAGGATTTGCTGATGTGGAAATACCCGTGTAAGTGTGTTTGTAAAACATAGGAACTGTCAATGGATGGAAAGTTATTTGTGTGTAGAACAACACCCCTTAAGTAGGTGATCTAAAGTATAAACACAGGAAATTGTTTTCATTTTTACTTGTTAAATCATAAGAGTGTCCACAAGCCCCATGGCTCCTCTGTGCAATCATGGTTTACAGCAAATAGGAGAAAAATAGAGCAGGATCAGCCAAAGGTGGGATTTTTTACACTTTTTTTTTCTGGCAGTCTCTGATTTCCCTGATACAGAGCTTGAGTTGTGTCTAATAGTGTTTGGATTTTTCTTCCCTGGATTTATGGTTGTTTTTTAAGCCTGAAGAGCCTTTTAGCATGTGCTGTTCCCCATGCCAAGGATTTCCACAGCCTCGTGCAGGGTGTTCCACTGCTCAAGGAAGTCTCTGTGAAGCAACAACCTTCTCTGCTCCTTCTGTGCCTTGATCATGTATTCACTTCGGGTTTTGACAAGTTTCTTACATTACTGTAGTTTTTTAATACTTCTGATTTTATTTTTCCTGCTTTCGCTGAATGGAGCCAGCTTCTACTTGCAAAGGATGTCTGATGGACATCCAGAAATACTTTGGTAATAATATATTACCAAAATACAAAGTTGAACTTCCTGCTGGAGTTCTGTTGGTGCTTGTGATTTCTGGGACACTCCAGCCCACATGTCTTGTGACACATGAATGAATCCCAGTCTGCTTTTTCTACACCACTTGGCTTCTTTCCACTCTTTAAAGATGTTATTAAGGAATTATAAAACTGATCAAAATTTGAAGGAATGGCTTTATTTTGGTCAGATTAAGTATTTTTAGGTTTTCCCCTGTTGCTGAAGAATTTAAGCTTTCCATCCTGTAATACTTACCCACTCAGAGCATTCATGGAATCATGGAATGGTTTGGGTTGGAAAGGACCTTAAAGCCCATCTCATTTCACCCCCTGGCACGGGCAGGGACACCTTTCACTAGCCCAGGTTGCTCCAAGCCCTGTCCAGGCTGGCCTTGGACACTTCCAGGGATCCAGGGGCAGCCACAGCTGCTCTGGGCAACCTGTGCCAGGGCCTCACCACCCTCACAGGGAGAAATTCCTTCCTAGTCTTTAATCTACTTCATTGGAGCATTTGTCAAGGGACTGTTGAGAAGCCTCCTGAGCAACCTGACTCTGTTTCTCTCTCTGTGGTCCCACGGGTGTTGCACACCCAGCTCTGATGAGCAGTTGGATGCCTTTAGAAGCTCTTGTGCTGCAGTTTTGCAGAAACGATTGGAAATTGGCCATGACTTGAGTGGAGGATGTGAACTACAATTCTAGTCTTACCATGAAACCTGGAATCCGAACAAAACAAATTTTGGTGGAGTCAGGCTGCCAGGAGCAGGGAGGCTTGACTTGGTGCCTGCACCAGGGATTAGGGGAAGAGTGTCTGGCTGGAAAAACAGATAAATACTGGGGACACTGGGGAAATGGAGGGGTTTGTTCTCAGTGATGTTGCTAGTGCCAGGCTCCCCATAATGGTCCTTGCTCTGGAACTGCTCAAACAGCCAGGCTTGAACTTCCAGTAGGGATGTCTGGATACTTGGAATTGTCGTACACTTGCCAAACGAATTCTAGAAGTGTCCGAACACATGGTGTGCATGACTCAGAGAGAACAACAGTAGCATTGCATGTGACATTCTGCTCAATAAATTAGCCAATTAATCCTGCCAAATGACGTGTCTGGCTGCAGCTCCCACCGTTAGCTGAAGGAGGGAGAGCAGAGGGAGCCTGGTTGTGACACCACGGGAGCCACCTCGTCCCCCCGGCAGCTCAGCGGCCACGTTCAGCTGCGTGTGCAGCCAGATGGTCCCAGTGAGCTCTGAGGTGTCAAAATTGTCATCACCTGCAGCTTTGGGAGAAAAATGGGGGTTTTTTTTCCCTAATAAGAAGAGTTTTAATGGTGATTTCGTTCTTGGATGTTCAGAGTAAATATTTTAAAATGTGTCACTCTTGGGTAGTAGTCAGAGGAAAACTTAGGCTGGAAGGGACCGACCTACTTGGCCAATGCCTGAAGGCTGTATGTGGGTATCAATTACCTGCTTCACTTGACATCATCAAAAACTAGTGAAAATAGTCTTTTTTTTTTTCCTTTCTCTAAGCTGTGCAGTCAAGTTTTGCATTTCCCTTGGTGCAGTTGGAGAGAGTAGCAAATAGCCCAGTAATTCAGAAGCTAAATCCTGAGATGAGCTTCCATGTGAGATGTTTCCACACGAACAGAGGATGTGGTAACTGCCTCTTTCTTTAGCAGTGACTCTGTGGCTCCCTGTGCCACGTGCTCCATCAGCTTTGATGTTCCAAGACTTTCTGACAGGGCACCAAAGTTGCATCTGTTCCCTCCCAGCAGCACCAGTTTCTCTGCCTGCCACGTGGCTTGGATGAGGATCCCTAGTCAGCTTGGATTAGCAAAGGAGCAGACTGGATTTCATGTGTCTCAGACATCTTAAGATGCTTCTCACTAGATTAAGTGATGGAGCAGGGAGAAGTTTGTCAAAGGGATCTAAACTGTAGGAATGGGGCTCTTCTTGGTGCTTCTCAGAACAGCTCAGTACTGGTGGACGGATCCAGTGGACTCGGAGGAAGTCCTGAGTCAGGAGTAACCAACTAACAGATGTCTCTGATGTGCTGCTTTGGATATTTGATGCTGTCTCTGATGTTTTAGGGAAACTAACAGCTCCCCTGTAATTCCCTTCCTCTAACTGGAGGAATGTTTGTGCACAGAAACAGATTTTCATGAATCTTCCTTGAACATTTCTCCCTGCAGAAGTCGAGCAAGGCCCTGCTGCACAGTGACCATCTGCTAGCTTCTTCTTTCTCGCTGTGGAATTAAATATCTAATAACCTAAAATAGTGCCTGAGCGCTTTACCTTCATGTGAGCAGCAAAACAAAACAGCAAAGAGCGGGCATGGAGTCAGAGACCTGATGGTCAGTCCATAGGGTGTCTCAGGAAAGGACATCTTTCCTTTAGGAAATGTAATTCATTTAGGTTTTAGGTAGTCTGGGATGTGATCCATTTGCTCACCAAGGTAATTGAAGTAGTTTTAATAATCTCTGTGCAACCTAGTTGTGTTGCTCTCATCAGTCCTCTAATTGAACCATTTAATGATTGGGTTTTGTGCTAAAAGCCCCATGAGCTTCGTCCAGCATCCTGACTGGAGTCGCCCTGGCCTGAGCTATCCCCAGGATCTTGCTTTACTGGTGGTGGCACAGTCAGTCCTCATGGCAGCACCTACCTGAGCATGAATATGAGTAGCACAGTCCAAGTGTGATAGTTATGCCCCAAAATTAGGCTCTCGCTCTATGACCCTCCTTGAGGACTGGCTGTTCCTTCCTCCCCAAGGCTGGTTCCTCAGCTCCTGGGCTTCTCCTTGCTCTGCTGCTTCCATACCTTGGGGGACAAGGGGAGCTCCCCCTCCAGCTTGACCAGATGCTTTTGCATCTCCAGGTGCTGCCAAAAGCAGTTCAGGTCTCCAACACATTTCTAGTATTGGATGAGTCACTTGAGTATGTCATTTGTCCCCTGTACTTGAAGTTTGTGGAATAAACTGAGTTATTTGTCCATGGTCAAACAGACCCAGCTCCTGGCATGGTTCGACTTCCTGGGCAGTTACCAGAGCTTTGGCTTTGCTTGAACTGCCCCCTGTACACCCAGCAGCATCCCAGGACTGGACTCCTGCTTGGTTGGGGATGAGTAAAAGCAACTGCTTTTCCCATGGCTTGCAGGAGTCCTGCAGCAGCTGGGTCCTGCTGGTGGCACTCCAGGGCCTCTGTGATTCCATTGGCTGTGTCCTGTGGGCTCTGTCTGCTTGTGGATAACAGGAACGGTCTTTTTGTTTTGAGGCTGATTCCAGATTAGAATAATCTAATCTTCTATTCAGGAGCTGCTGGAACAAGTCCAGAGGAGGACACAGAAATATTTCAGAGGCCAGAGCCCCTTTGCTCTGGAGCCAGGCTGGGAGATCTGGGGGTGTTCACCTGGAGGAGAGAAGGCTCTGGGGAGACCTCAGAGCCCCTGCCAGGGCCTAAAGGAGGAGAGGCCCTTCCAGGGCCTGGAGGAGAGAAGGCTTCAGGAGAGCTGGAGAGGATTTGGTACAAGGAGTGCCAGGACAAGGGGGAATGGTCTCCCACTGCCAGAGGGCAGGAATGGATGGGATATTGGGAAGGAATTCTTGGCAGTGAGGGTGATGAGGCCCTGGCACAGCTGCCCCATCCCTGGAAGTGTGCAAGGCCAGGTTGGATGTGGCTTGGAGCAACCCGGTCTAGTGGAAGGTGTCCCTGCCCATGGCAGGGGATGAAATGAGATGGGCTTTAAGGCCCCTTCCAACCCAAACCATTCTGGGATTTGTTACCACATTTCAAAGCACCTCTGGCATCTCTCCCTGTTGAGGCCATGTGCAATGCCTTCCCTGCAAGCATCACCTTTGGAAGGTAAAATGGAGCACTGAGTGCTTCCGGGTTTCTTTAGGCTGTGTGGAGCCGATGCTCAAGTTTGCACATAGTGACAGCTTCTGCCTGTGCACGGCGTGTGCAGAAGTCATGCATTTTTGATTCAGTAGTAGTTTATTTTTATATCAGCTGGCAGATGAGTCACACCTTCCCCCACCCTTCGCAGTCCCACCTTGGCACGTGTGATCCGTTCAGACACACGGCACCGTGCACCGAGTTCTGTGCCACGGCTCTGCAGCCCGTGGTCGTTCCCAGCATGGGCAGGTAACACTGGCAAGTGGATGTGGGACGTCACGAGCCTCCACAGTGGCGTGGTGGGGAGCAGAAGAGGACTCTGATACGCTGGAGAATCCCAGGAAACCGAGATCTATGCTGTCCCCAGCCCACACAGTGAATGAGTCACAGTGTAGGAGCAGAATGTTCTGAGTCAGGGGAGGGTATGTCAGTACATATAGAATATTGACGGATTCTGTGGTTTTGTTTTAATTCCTGCTCTGTAAACAAGTTCACCTCTAATGAAGTATGGAGTCTGTGTGTTTACTTTGGGACCTCTCTGTGTTGCACAACTCGCCAGAGCGAAGCAGTCTGTTTACTTGTCAGGAGGTAGGACTGAGGGAAATGAAGGTGTTATAAATAACCAATCCTTTGCATAGTCTAGTCAATATTTGCATATATACTCCTCAGTGTGGCTGAGCTGTCTGCTATCCATGCTGCCTGTGGAGTTCTCCTGTCGGGATTGCCTGTGTTGAGCACCTTTTTCTGGGTTGCTCTCGCTTTACCCACACACACTTTGTATGTATCAGTGTGCTTTATGAAGAAATTCTTTCCATGCCAGTTGCACAATGCTGTCATTCACATGGCAGTTATGGGTCATTTTGGTAAAGCTCGTTATAGGATGGATGTAAACAAGGCGCCAGTGGAGCTGCCAACACCACAATTTTACAGGGATGTCGTTGAGCACAACGCTCTTCCCCAAGGGAGCAGGAGTAACTCGAGGCCATGTGAGGGAGGGTTAGTGCAAGTGGTCCCCACCCTTGTTTAATTAAGAAACGTGAACATGCCCATTAACAGTGGCCACAGTCACTTTAATCTTCAGAATTCCCACTCATATTTGCCACCTGGGTGGAAACATTGCTGTGGCCGGGAGCTGAGCCAGGTCACCCCTCAGCACGGGGCTGGTTTGGGGGGGATGGAGCTGCTGGGTGGGGATGACCATAAAATCACAGAGTGGTTTGAAGTGTAAGGGACCTTAAAGCTCATCTTGTGGCCATAATGGGCAGGGACACCTTCCACTAGACCAGCTTGCTCAGAGCTCTGTCCGACCTGGCCTTGAACACTTCCAAGGATTGCCCTTCTGCACCCCAGAGTGGGTTTGGATTTGTGTGGAGCAACACGTGGCTGTCACCTGAGGTATTTTGTGTCCTGCTTATTGTATGGCAAGGTTTGTTCATACCTGTCACACTGCAACGCTCTGGGTGAGCACTGCAGCCTCCTCCTTTGAAATATGGGAAATATTTTAGATTGCCAGTGTTCAATGACTGTAAGTATTTAATAAGTGACTCATCTGTGCAAGGTGATACAAAACTGACGTCTCTTTACGAGGAAAACAACTTTGGGACACATCTCCTGTCAGTCATTCCCGACCTCAGATGCCTGCAATAGGCCTGAAGGTTTTAAGATGTTGGGTTAATGTCCTGCCAGCGAGGAAAAATGTCTCCATTCTTAATTCCTGCACAGAAGTGTGCTCTTGGCCATAGGTGGGAGATGTTCAGCAATGGAGATGCAATTTCATTCTACTGAAGATGGTTTTTTTAGGCAAAAATTGGAGACCTTCATGCTGAGCTGCATATTAAGGAATGGTGATCAGCAGCTTCATTGTAAAGTCAGGGTAGTCCAAGGAGCTTGAACTTGAGGGATCCTGGATTTCCAAGCTTTTGAATTGCAGAATGAAATGCAGTGGATTACTGTAAAGTGCTCAGTTAGATCCTACTGCTTTCAGAGCTGGCTTGCTGTTGATCTCCAGAGAATTATGTTTCACTGTTTAAAAATAATTGGCTTTTTTTTTTCATGTGGCCTTTCCCTTGTTAGGAAGGGCTTCCTGAATGTGCACATTTCAGCATCTCAGCATCAGAAGTTTTGACTTCCTTGGGCTAAATTTAGGTTTTGTCAATTGGAAGTTATCAGATGCTTTTAAAGCGAGGCCATTAATATTTGAATATGAGATTAAGGCAGTTTCCTTTTTATATTCCAAAAAGTCCTCACGCATCTCATACTCTTCCGGTATTTGTGGCAGTAATCACAAATCAAATGCCAGCAACTCCAGGCAGCACGTGAAGGGGAACAGCAGGATGCTGGGAAGCTGGAAAATGCCTTTCCTGGAGACACTTTTCCTTGAAGCCTGACATGGCCATAAACCTGTAGCAGCCAGACTCATCCAGGTCATCCCAGATGCATCCCTGGGTTCTCCTCATAGTCAGGATGTCCGCTGAGGGCAGGCTGTGTGCTGTGGGATGTGCTGCTGCTCTGAGGATCCAGCAGGACTCAGGACAGGGACAGACATTTAATCATTAAGGTCTCTGTGCTGCTTCTGGTACCTTGCAGCAAACCCTGAGCTGAAATATGTCTTGCTGGCTGTCAGCCCAGGCTGTGCTTGGAAGCTGGAGTACCTCAGCCAGAGTGGGAAGGTGAAGACCACAGAACCACAGACTGGTTTGGGTTGGGAGGGACCTTAATGCTCATCTCGTTCCATTCCCTGCCATGGGCAGGGACACCTTCCACTATCCCAGGCTGCTCCAAGCCCTGTCCAACCTGGACTTGAAAACTTCCAGGGATGGGGAGTCCACATGATACGTGATGTTTGAAGGTAAACTTTGGAATTTATATCTGCATTGAATGAAAAACCCAGTTTGGCAATGAGGGCCAGGATAATTAATAAGGATTAGGAGCTGGTTGGCTGTTCTGCTGTCCCCCTTTCCTGTCCCTTCTATGAACATTCTTCAAGCCATGGGGATGCTGCACTTAGAAACTAATTGAGGTCTAAAGCTATAAAATTAGTTTTCGGGGGGGCTGCTGTGTCCAGTGTTGATCCAAACAAAGCTCTTTCCCCTTTGGAAGGTGGGTGCCAGATTTAGTGGGATCCCTTCCAATGCAGCAGAGGCATCCTACACACACTGGAGATTTCTAAGGTGAAACACTGAGCTGTGCCAGGGAAGTCCTGTTATGGAGGGCTGCCCACCTCCCAGACAGGCTCTCCAGTGGGTTTGGAGTTTGTGTTTTGGGAATGTGCCCTGCCTATTATTGAAAAACCTCCTCTCATTGCTAAAAGATAAGCCACAGGCTCTGCCTGAGTCTGTGGTGGGTCAGGCTGGAGTTCTGAAGTTTTGTAATAATTTTTCTGTCTGAAAGTTCCTACCCGCTCCTACTTGACTCTCTTAAGGTGAAACAGAGATGATATCTGGAGGTAGGATCTGATTTAGTGCCTCTGAACTTCTGTTTGGCAGCAGGTTCTCCTGCAATAAGAGGGATGGGAGGTTTTCCCTCAGGCTGGAAGGACTGTGTGGGTAACACTTTCCTACTCATGTGAAAAATCTCTTTTTCCCTCCAATCCTACAGTAGTGATGGGACGGATGGATGCCAATCTCTTGGCTTCTTGTGGAGAGTTTACGTGCATTTGATTCTTATCCATCACTTTCTAGTTTGGTGCTGCTGCAGGGGCAAACCTGCAAAAATCCACCCTCCCAGTGGGACCGGTATGAGTACTGGGGGCCCGAGTTGCACCCACAGCTTTGTGGGCAGATCCCAGCACAGCTCTGGGATGACACATAGGGCTGTGCTGCCAGAAATGGCACCAGCTTGTCCCACCACAGTCTGGTGGGAATCTGGCCTTCAGCTGCCTGATCATCTTCCTCCTGAGCACCCAAAGGTATGTGTCCGATACCCCAGTCTGCTTTACCCAGCTGCACCTGACCCACTGGTCTGCCATCCCACTTAAAAATGCTGTTGGATCCATGACAAATCCTGCCTTGTCATCGTGGTAGTGTCACCCCGGTGTGCAGTGGGGAGGAAGCAGGAAAGATCTCTGCCTCCAGCCAACAGTCTCCTGTGGAGATGAGCTGAGGAAGAGCAGGGGCCACCCGGGACTTGGTGTCATCAGACCAAAATGGTTCTTTGGGCAGCAGAGGAGCAGTTCAGCACAAGCAATTTGTTTTTGCTGCTTTCGTGGCATTTTTCATCTGCCCAGAAGTAGCCTCTTCCCTGGCACTGCTTCTGGAGTTAAATTTGAGTGCTGCTGAGCAACCAAGAACTCTTGTTGATTTTTCTTAAGGTTATGTCTGTAATGTCATTAACACGCATCACTTCATGTGCATAATGTATTCCTGAGGGACAGTTCTGGTCTCTGCTCCCTGTGACCAGGAACACCACCTGAGGGAATAGTTGGAGCTGTATTAGGGAGGTTGAGGTTGGATATTGGGAAAAGGTTCTTCCCCTAGAGGGCGGTGGGGCACTGAACAGGCTCCCCAGGGAATGGTCACAGCCCCAAGGCTGCCACAGCTCAGAGAGAGTTTGGACAATGCTCTCAGGCACAGGGTGGGATTGTTGGAGTGTCTGTGCAGGGACAGAAGTTGGACTCATTGGTCCTTGTAAGTCCCTTCCAGCGCAGGATATTCCATGATTCTTTGAACTTGTTCTCAAAAGAAAAGAAAATTACCAAGGTCCCCGTGATTTCATATCAAATGAAATGGCCCAAACCTGCCACTTAACTCTCTCTCAGCAGGTCAGGCTGAGCAATTGCACAGCAAAGGAAAACTGATCAGGAGCAACTTCCAATTTCTCCTTGGATTTTCTTTTTTTTTGGGGTGGGGGGAGGGAATTTGTTTCTGTGTTGATTTCTTTCTTTCTTTCTGGTTGGGTTTTTGTGGATGTTCTTAAGCAGCAGAACCCAGTTGGCCACACAGATGTGCTCTGGCAGAGCTCTCATGGCTGTGTGACCTGCAGTGGAGCAGAATCATGGAATCATTTAGGTTGGAAAAGAAGCCCTCTCAAACCATCAAGTCCAACCATACCCCAGCGCTGACAAGGCCACCATGAACCCCTGTCCCCAAGTGCCACCTCCAAGTGGCTATTAAATCCCTCCAGGAATGTTACTGAGTGGCTCCACCACTGCCCTGGGCAGCTGTTCCAATGGTTTTCTTTCATCCCTGTCCTTGTTTTGCAGGTGTGTGGGAAAACGTAATAAGGATAGAACTTAAGCTTGAACTTTTTTGGGTGGTTTAAAATAACTCTTCTCAAATTATTTACTGGTTTTATCCTTCTCTTAAGGTGTTGTTATATATGCCTGCTGCCATCATCACTGGAGCAAGACGTTGTGTTGGATATAAAATCCAACAGTAACATGGAGATTTGAATGCAGTCATTTCCCCCAAGCCCTAGAAATGTGAATTCGGTCTTTTGAAACTTGCCAAAAAAGCAATTTATTGTGCTGTGCTTTATTCTTCTGTGTTTGTCAAGAACAGAAACAATTTCATGTGACTAATTTAGTTGTTAGAGCTAAAAAACTGCCTGTGAATGGGTGTTTCTGGGTAAGTTTCCCAGATTCTGAAAGTTTTCCTGTATTCAACCTTTCCAGATAGGGCTGATTCTCCTCCCAATCTTCTTCTGTCTTTATGAATACAAATATGAATGTCTCCTTGGTGCCCCCTCTTGAAGTGCTTCTTGCTTTGTGGATGTGAAGAGCTGTTTAATTAAGTGAAGCCATGATGTCAGGAAACCAGCTTGTACCACTCAAGGAAGATGAAATGCCACCCTGTTCTAATAACACAGCGATCCTGAGATTTGTTTTTCTGCAGCTGAAGTAAAAAATCAAATTGTTTGGATTTTTACCAGCAGCAAGAACAAATATGTTCTTCCTTCTGTCCTTCCCCGGTCTGTTTTTCTGCTGTTCCTTTTCCCGTACCTTTTCTTTTTGTAGATTCAAATACTACCATAACGAAACAAAACACAGCAGGGATTAAATATATCCTGCATATCCTGAGATAAGCTGGAGTGAGGCTGGAGTCTTGGAGTCCTCATGGAACTCCTTGGAGATGACAGTAGCTCTGTCTCCTCACAGCTCATACACAGTTGTTGCACCATTACGTGCAACAACTCATGTCGTCTCTTCCCATGAAGAGCTCAGCTTTCTCTGCCACCATCAGGGGAGAAGGTGTTGATCCAATACCTTCCTGTGGCTCTCCCATCCCTGGAAGCATCCAAGGCCAGGTTGGATGGGTCTCTGAGCAACCTGGTCTACTGGAAGGTGTCCCTGCCCATGGCAGCTTTGAGTTCCCTTCCAGCTTCTGATGTTCTCCTTTGAGTTATTTCCTCTTGAGTTCAGAGAGTGTTTGAGCTGCACCTTTTCCACATCCAAGGCCAGGAGTAGGGCCTTGCTCTGCCTCTCCTCCTCCTCACCCACCAATGGGCTAAAGCAGAAATTCCTGCTGCAGAAATTCGTGCTAGGCAGTGGTGCAAGAGCGTTCAGCATTTGCTGGGAGAGATGATTTATTGCCCAGACGAAGCAGGGAAAAGGGGCTGTGAAAAGCTGGCAGCAGAGAGCCAAGCATCTGGCAGCAGCTGGAGCAAACAGAGCAGGAGGACATGCAGGGACAGGAGATGTGCAAGGGGCTCTGGACAGGTCTGGCTGCTCTTCACCTTGTTCAGGTGAGTGAGAAAGAGCTAAAGGTAAATTATGGGCTCTCCAACCACAGTATCAGAGCTTCAGGAGAGCAAGGAAACTATTCAGCAGCTTTACAGGCTGGAAGCACTCGTAGCGTGGTGGTCATCTGTGTGGGTCAAACAAACAAATTAAACAAATTGCTGCCACAGTGCCGGCCATCCTCCGGCTCCTCCAGCCCCACTTCTCCACATGGATGTTTCTGTGTGTGGTTGTTGGATCAGGTCACTCTTTTTTGGTTCTTTCCCTAATCTTTTGCCAGTTCTAGGTTTGTGAAGCCTAGGAGTGGTTGATGAGATTGTGGCAGACCTTTTCCACCACCTCTTTTTCCACCCGCAGGTGAGCTGGTGCTGGAGTCACAAATTGCATTTTGTGCTTGTTTTCCTTCACATCTCAACTGCTGTTTCTCAAACAAGAAAAAACATTCTCAATCACAAAATCTCTGTCCTTCCCTAAGCTCCTCCAGGTAAGATTGAAGGTGAAGGACCATATTATAAAGCTCTTGCAACTGTACTTCAAAGGAAGAGATCTCTGAAAGGCATCCAGTCAAATATATAAAAGACTCACAGGGCAAGGTTATTCCTAGAAACAAGCCCAATCTCAACTTTTCTCCCATCTTTCTATTTTTGAAGCAGACTATTCCAAAATCTGAAGGGCAGGATGAGTCTTTTCACTTGCAGCTCACAGAAATAACCTGTTAACTAATGTGCTCAGGTAGATTTACATGGGACATGTTTGAAGAGGTTAAAAGCTGAGATCTTGGCCCAGTCGATGTTGATCACAAATCTTCTCTTTCAGCCAGGATTTCATTCCAATTTGAAAATTAAGAGAAGGGTAGATCCTCATTAGTGTAATCAGCTTAAATGGGTTGACTACTCTAAAGCAATTTGTTTAATTTGTTTGGAACATGTTTAATTTTAGCTATAAATACTCAGCCCTCTCACAGTTGCTATTTATGGTGTTCATCGTGTAATTTTGTGTTCTGTGATTTGTAAAAAATAAACTTTCTGCTCTGAATGAGAATTTTGTGACAATCTACGGCCCATTCATCAGAGCCTCTTTAAAACCACACAGAACTTTCTGTGCACTGATGCTTCTGGTGTGTGTCTGCATCTCCTTCAGTGAGAAAGAGTTCTTGCTGCCCACACAGAGCATCAGCCCTTTGCTGGGCCTTGGATTGCTCCTTGCTTCCTCTGTCTTTGGGTGTGGAATTTGGGGCTCTTCAGGAGTGTCTCCCCTCTGCAACAGAGCTCAGTGTCAAAACCTGCATGAAGAGAGAATTCTTCTTTAATTCTTGAAACTGAAGACATCAGCTTCTCTATTTGGCTACACCTCATCGAAGGGCAGTGGAAAACAACTCCCCATGGGAGCAAAAACCATGGGTGGTTCAGAAACTACCAATATTGGTCACGAGCTCTGGATGTCTCCTGGTGATTTGCTGTGTGGAGATGTGGCACTTGTCCTTCCATTGATGTAGATGCCACGTGCAGCTTCCTGCACTCGCTCCCTCGTTCCTCCTTGGATATATTTTACCTGCTGTTGATGAAGTTTATCTCGTGATGCTCACACAGAGCCTCAGGCCAGGTGCTCTTCTGGAGCAGGTGAGTTCTGCTTCCTGTGCCTTCCATGCAGGGCAGGTGCTGCAAACTCTGATTTCCCTCTGGCATCTCTACCCATCGCCGTTTCATAACCAGTCCTGGAAATGGCTTTGGGATGTCTGTGTGCCTGAACTAATGTGGTTTTTTGGAGTATGTTGGATGTCTGAGGAGTTTCGTGGCCATTAGTTATGCTGTAAAACATATGGCAGCAAGGTAACATTACTCAAATTATCCGGGACACTTGATCTTGTGATGGAAGCTTCTGAGGGGTGTTGTTCTGGGTGTTAATCCAGCTCAGATGAAGCTCTCTGGAAGAGCAGTGATCCTGCTCTTTGTTACTATTCCCATTCTTGTGTTCCAGCTCAAGTCAAGTGTTTTATGGGCTGATCCAACATATTGCTCAGCCCCGGAGCATGAGGAAGGATGGGAAAGTCCCTTTTGGTGGCAGCCCAGCAGCAGTGAGAGTTTAGCATCCCCAGAAAGCCAAGGCCAGTCTTGGGAGTGTGGGGGAATCAGAGTCTTGAGTTTTTGGCTTTGATGTCTGCATTTGCTCTCATTCCAGCAGTGATGCTTTAATCTACAAAATGCTTTCCTAGGTTTTCGCTGTGCTCAGCTTGAATTTCTTCCAAGACATCACTCTGCTGAAATAGCAGAATTTGCCTGTGGATTCCAGTGCAGCAATCAGTCTGTGTTTATTGGGGTGATAAACTTCCTGTGAGAGTGAGGGTGGAGTGGGCCCTTTTCCATGTAGCTGAGCCAAATCGCTCAGCAGCGAGACCGAAGCCGTTAAGCAAATTGAGACGATTTCTGCTTGCAGCAGTCTGCTGTAATAAACTGATTTTCCTCCAAAGGAGAACCTGCACATACCACGCCTGTATTTTCTTCCCTTAGTGTATTGTCTTGTTTGATCCATGGAGAAATTCCTAGTTCTGATGTGATTTCATGCATTAATTAATAGCATTAAACAGGTCATGGTTTGTACTTCAGGTGTTGAGTTGCACCTTTGAATCCTCAATATGAGACTCTGCTCTGCTGGTGGCTTTTCATACCACAGTCTGTGAATTCAGAGCTGCTCACCTACAGCATGACACCGTGGCTTGGTGTGACCTTTCCAGTCCTCTCCCAAAGTGATTACTTTCCATTAAAAACCTCAATTCCTACTGCCCAGGCAAAAAAGTCCTTTTTCCCTCCATCAATCTCTTTGGTTGGCAACATCCTTCTTAAGTATTTAGGGATCTGCTGGTGATATTTATGGAGTTCCTGTGGTTTGCTATGACAATGGACTCGGCACCAGGACACAGTGTTTTTCACTGAAATAGAGCCAAGCTACGTCATAAATTATACAGATGGGCTGTGACAAAATCAAATTTTATGCAGATTTTCTTAGGCTGACCCTTTTTATTGTTTAGAATGGCTCTGGAGCTTGCCTGTATCTCAAGTTTCATCCAGTCTTATCTGCCAGCACACCCTTTAATGTGTACATCAAGTTCATCTTTCGAGCTTTCCCTCTTCCCAGAAAGATGGTGAATGCTGAGTTTGAGCTAGCTGAGGATGTGTTGTGCTGAGTCCCTCCCAACTTTATTTCTGTAACTAGCATGGAGCTGAGGATCCTTGGCTTGGGCTGGGAGCTCCACAGGGCTCATCAGCGATGCTCCTTTGGATCCAGGACACAGCAGTGCAGCCTGGCTCTGGAATTCAGAGAGATTTTACAGCAGCTTTATCCTGGCAAAGGCAAGAGGGAAGTCCTTGACTGCAGAGCTGGCAGTCAAGGGAAACCCTCAGGGAAAAATCGAACCCTAAAAATACACCTGAAGCCATTGATGTCTCCTGTATCCTGACATTTAGGATGCTTTTTTTATGTTCTTCACTAAAGCCTCACCTTGTCAGAGCTCCTACAGAAAGCAGAGCCTTCCAGAGGGTTTAAGATGAAGAGGGTACTCCAAGCTCTTGGCTGTAAGCTCTGAGTGGGTAAAGCTGAAGGAATTGGGATCCCAGAGAGCACTAAGTAGTGTTGCTTCCTTCCCTACATGAAATCCCCACCTTCTGGGTCTTGCTGCAATCTGTCTTCCTGGGTCTTATGCCCAGTTGGAAATTCATTTTAATTGCAATGCTCACTCCTTACCGAGTGCGGCTGTAAATGTTCTCATCTTCCCCTGGTCTGCAAACAGGATCCTTCACTTCTTTAAGAGCCTTTCTGCAATTTTATTCTCCTGCATACCTTAGCTAGCAGAGTCCTAATTGTAATTTCTTCCTGAGTTCCACTATTTGAGACTTGTAGAAATTGTGGTAGAGGTACTCATTGTCTATCTGTATCTAGAATCTATAACAGGCTCAGGTTTAAACTTTGCCTAAAATATTCTGTTACTCTCTTATTCTCTATTGTTCTATTATTCTCTAAAAATAGAGGTGCTGGTCTTGGTGTTAGAGGTGACTGTGTAGGTAAGTTCTCATCAGACTTCACTGAAAACCCAGTGGCTCACCATGACTCACTTCAAGAGCTGTTGCAATTATTCCAGCCTTCAGCACTAAGCTGATGACATTAAATTGCCATTTGTGTTGATTTGGGGATATTTGAAAGCATCTTGGAGCTGCCTGGATCATACCCCATCATTGTTTGGCTTTCTGAATTGCTTCTACATCAAACCATCCTGTCTTCCTAGAGGATTTAATGACTGTTACTACTTCCTAAAGCATGGAGCTCTGTTAGGAGCAGCAGCCTCCCAAACCCAGGTTGGGTCATTGTTTTACATGGGACACAAAACACTGGTTAGACAGGCAATTCCTGCATCACTCTGAAATATCCCATTAATGCATCCTGATGACAGATTCCCTGAGCATGTGAATTAATGAGATTAAAACCCTGCTCGGGTAATTTTTGTCAAACTGCATTTTGTTCTTTTGGAGCAGGACTTGGGAGCACAAGTTCTGTGATATTTAAGCTTTAGTGATCTCAGTGCTGCATTTGTTACATTGTTGGCAGGTTGCAGAGTTCCCAGTGCCATCTGGATTAATGGGGCTTCCCTAAATCTGGAGTAAGACATGCTGTTGTTGTGTTGCTGACAGGTTCTCCAGCCTGAAATGTTTCACTGCCTGAGCACCTCACAGAGCCTACTCCAAACTTAATTAGTCGAGTATTTTGCTATATCTAACATTGATCACTTATGCAAATCCAGGTGTGTGCCTGCACTTGTTTAAAACATGCCATGTTTAAAATTAGTAATCACAGTGCTTTCAGGTCCCGTGCACTGTAATTTATGGATCTCTGTGGGCAAAAAGGCTGCACACATGGCAGTGCTCCCCGTGCTCAGCCTTCACGCTGAATGGCAGGACACCGTATCTTTGGGCATTCAAGCAAATACTTTGTTTTGACATAAGACAAAGCCCTGTATTTCAAAACAAAACCTTTCTGTTGTGTTTTGGAGCTGCTTGTGAGGTGTAGACTGGAAATACATAGACATTTAGACATGTTACTCGGCTGGGACGCCGAGTGCTGGTGCAGGTGCTGATTAGCAAAATGAGCAGTTGGGCCTGTGCTAAATTCCTCCTGTATGGACTGCTGTGGTTTCCTTTTTGACTCAAAGGTAATTCCAGGAGTGCTGTGCAGCTCTCTGGGTCTTCCAACATCAAGGCTGTTTTTTCCCCTTTCCTTCTGATGCCTTTCAGAAAGCTGATCCACCCAAAAATCCCCTGGCAGCTGAGTATCAACACTGTACTCCCACAGAGCAGTCTGTTGGGTGGGAAGATGGGCTCTGGCTCCTACCAGTTGGATGTTGATAGTTGTGTGTGTGCACATATGCTAATGACTGTGATCACTAATTTTTGTGTGGTGATTGGTCAAAATTTAAAACTTTTCCCTATTTTAAAGGAGAAGGTTTTTTTCCTTTTTACTGAGTGTAAACTTTGTGTAAGGTTGTGCTGAAAAACAAGGGCTGGGTGTTATCTTTGGTGACAAAGCAGCCCTTTTTTGGCCATGCTTCATTTTCTCCAAGGACTGTCATCTTCCTAAGTGCTCCAACAAGTGCCAGCCCACATCTGGGGCTGTTCTCTGCCTGGTGTTTAGTGGAACACAGGGAACTCCGTGTCTTGCTCCCTAAATCCAAGCCTTTAAGCTGCCAGAGCTCGATGCTTTCAGGTCTTGTTAATTGCTCTGGAATCCATTTATCTGTCCAAGAGCGTAGCTGAGCAGAGCCTGCACTGGTTTGGCCTTTGGTTCAGTCACAGTTTGTGCTGGAACTTATTTCCTTGCTGTGCAGCAAGAGACAGAACACTCAAGAAGTGGCAGTAAAACTGTGCCTAACGAAAGGTGTGTACGCAGGGGGAGAGCAGTTAACTTTGTCCCATTGACTGATTCTGGTTCTTTTCCTCTTCTTCCAGCTGAAGGGCTCCCCCAGGTGTATTACTTCGGACCGTGTGGAAAGTACAACGCCATGGTATTGGAGCTGCTTGGTCCGAGCTTGGAAGATCTGTTTGACCTCTGTGACAGGACGTTCACTCTGAAGACGGTGTTAATGATCGCCATTCAGCTGGTGAGGGACGGGCAGGGCCCTGCCCTGGGCTCTCCCTGGGTGTCCATCCATCCTAGGGTCAGCACCGTGCAAGGTTCAGGGCTGCGAGAATCTTCTTCCATCATAGAATCACCGGGTGGTTTGAGTTGGAAGGAACCTTCAAAGATCTAATCCCACCCTCCCTGCCATGGGCAGGGACACCTCCCACTAGCCCAGGTTGCTCTAAGGCCCTTCCAACCTGGCCTTGAACATTTCCAGGCATGGGGCAGCCACAGCTTCTCTGGGAAACCTGTGCCAGGGCCTCACCACCCTCACATTCTTCCCAGTATCCCATCTAACCCTGTGTTCTGGCAGCAGGAAGCAATTTCCCCTTGTCCTGTCGCTCCAGTCCCTTGTCCAAGGTCCCTGTCCATCTTTCTTACAAAAGAAAACTCCTCAGGGGTGAGGAGGACTCCTGCCTGTGAAGGGAAGGTCAGGTTATGCTCATGTGAAGCTGGCTCCCTGCACAGCAGAACCAGTGAAGCTGGATTCCTACAGACTTGCGTCCCACGTCCCCTACACGCCCCTGCCCCGGTACCTGCCCCAGCTCCCTCCCTCTGTGTGGACATCCCAGGAACATCTCATTTCTCACCCACTCCACGGGACACACAGAGCACAGCACCCTCCCACACCCTACCAGTTCTACTGGTTTGGTGCTACTGGGCTGCCCACAGACTGAACCCTCACGGGGCAGTGGGAGCTGAGCCCTCCTTAGCCAAAATACCAGCATTTGAGGGCTCTACCTTGGTCAAATTTGGTCAAAAATTTGGTCAGTCAAATGGGTTTACATAACTGACACTTGGAATATAATAGTTCTATGGACAACATCACAGAGCCTTTAATGTACAGGAAAGGAAGTCAAGCTGGAAGGGATCCAGGCTTGGATTTGGGTTTGTGTTAAAAGTGAACAGCATGAAAGCTGAACATACTAAATGTGGTGCAGAAACTTCCACGAGTCAGTAGGGCCAGCCAGTCAGTTTGGCTTTTTGGTTTTCAGACTGGTTTGCAGATTTCCAAGTATCTAAATATCTGCAGATACCCAGATCTTGGATAGCTGCACCTTGGGATCACCCAGATACTCCACAGCAGAGTTGGGATTGTGTATTCACATTAATAGCTCCGTGGATAGAAGCGTGGTAGGGAAGAGGAGATGTAAGGGATGAGGAATGCAATCCTTTCCAGATAAACTGAAGTTTGACACAGCAGAATCTCCAATGGAAAACTGAGGTCAGAACTGCAGAAGTTTGAACAGCCTGGTACTGAGGCCTCCCACAGCAAAGCAGTCAAGTTCTCTTGGTTTTGAGTGTTTCTTTATCAATGGAAAACCAGTTTATAGTATTGGCTTTGATTAAATCAAGTGGCAACAGCTGGCAAAGCCTCAGATACGGCTTGTGTGACCTTTGGAGGGAAAATATAAAGATGTAAACTCATTCCCAAGGGGAAATCAAGACTGTCACAGCCACAGCTGCTGCCTTTTGCCGAGTCCCAGGGCTGCAGCTCAGCTCTGGGCTTGGATGTTCCTCACTGGCATCACCTGTTGGTCTTGTGGCCAGGCTGCAGCTCACCGGGGCACTGGTGCCAGTTGGGAAACACATGCTGAGGCTGATGCAGGGGGACAGCAAAAGCAGTGGGAAATGGAGGAGCTGATGTTCTCTCAAAGGATCAGGTGCTCCTTTGGCCATGGGGAGATGTTGTAGGGCCTTCTCAGTCTCCTCAGGGAGGTTACATGAGTTGCCAGCTCGGAGTGTGCACATTTAAGGAGACAGATTCAGCATCCTGAGGTGTGCCCCATCACCTGGCCCTGGGAGAAGTGTTTTCCAAAGGGGCTGGCACTTACTGCTCAAATGAAATGAAAACCCTTTGTTCCAGCCACGGGGCTTTAGGGAAAATTGTCTTTCTCCCACACTAAATGATTGCAGTCACTGTGTCATGCTCCAGTGTGAGACACATCAGAAAGGAAAGCTGGACCTCAAACTCCTTGGGTTCCCATCCATGAATTATGTTTTGTTCTTGCTTCTGATCGGCCAAGTCTGCTTAAGCTGCTGCAATTCTAACCTGGGCATTTGTCCCCTGATCTTTCTCCTCATACTTAGGATGATCCCCATGTCTGTAGGAGCATCCAGTCCTGTGGTCAATTTTTAACCAGAGACATCCTGGGAAGATATTTTTGATACATATTTCTGCTTGGCTGGTGTGAATGAGCTTGACAGGTTGCAGCATCTCAGGACTGGGGTGGATCCTTTACAGATGTTAGAAGAAAGAGGAGTTTCTCTAGGAAAAACAAGGGCACTTGTTTTCTCTTAAGAAGTGCCACATGGGATTACAGGAGAATTCAAACATCGTTTTACATCAAGAAGGCTCTCCTGGCTGAAGGCAAGAGAGACTGGATGACAATGAGTCTTCAAGAAAGTCAGCCTGTTTGGGAATCGTTCAGACTCAAACTGCTTCCTCCATACTCCACATGCAGCTGAAGACATCCAGTAGATCAGATCCAGTGGGTGAAGCTCCTGAACAAAGCCAAGCTTGGTAATTAAAATGTGGTCACTATGTCAGCCCCTACAGCCCATAAACTGGGGGAGAGTGGTTTTTTATTCAGGCTTCTGTTTTTCTGGCCGGGTCCAGCCTGTACGATGCTCACTAACAGCTTCCAACAAGCTCTGTTGTGCCACCAGGCACTGGAAAAATACTCTGGATGTGATCTGGACCAAGTTGTGGCAAGATGTTTTTTCTACCAGTGACCATCAAAATTGCCTTTGAACAAGATGAATTTCATTCTCTGCTGATCTGATCTATATTTAAGCAGGTGATGTGTGAAAGAAGGGCTCAAATTTATCAGGAAGGTCTAGAGATGGAACTGCTGTCAAGATCAGCTCCTTAAGAGTTACCTTTCTGGGAGAAGAGGGTTTGTTACACTTGCTGCCTTGGCAGGAGGAAGGCAAATGAAAGCACGGGTTTCTTTGGCACCTGCTAAATGTCACAATATCCTCTCATTTCTCCACTGCAGCACAGGGGTCCTGCTGTGGGCCAAGGGATTCTCCCCCCTCCTAAGGATTTCTCTGACATCTGAAATGGAGATTTATGGCTCCAAGGATGGACCCAGCCGGCCGTGGCCATGGAAATCACTCTGTAATTCACAGTCTCCCATCTACCCTAGTGCTCCCATGCTTGCTGTTTTTCCAGAGCAATTCCAGCTTAGTCCCAGTTCCTCGAGTGGTTTCTCTGCCCCTCAGATAATGAATTCAGTGTGTTTGAGCCTTCAAACCCAAAGGAGTGGGCACTGCACCTCTGCATCCAGCACATTTCTGGAGTGGGAACTCCATTTCCCCTCTCCTTCAGCCACGGATGGGTTTGATGCCGAAGCTGTGCCGCAGCACCGCTGCTCGTGTGTGCTCAGGCAGGGTCTGGAAGGGAGATGCAGCCCAGACACTCCACATCACAGCAGCCACGAGCAGGGAGAGTGTCTTGTCAGGGTGAATAAAGCATGGAAGCTACTCCAGGAAACATCTTTTTGACTTGGGGAGCGTCTTTCAGCTGCCATGGCTGAGCAAAGCTCTCCAGCGTGAAGCATCCAAGCAGGTGGAAGTAAAGAAGGAATATGAAAGACCCCACAGCAGCTGTGTGTGTGGGGTGGAGGCAAAAAAGGCAGGTGGGAGGAAAAAAGGCAGAAAAATAAGTACCCTTGAGTGCTGCTGGAGCATATTGGCTCATCTGACACCTCAGCTGTCCAGGTTGTTGTCCTGCCTGCTGCAACTTGCCGAGAGTTTTTCAAGAGAAAAAAATGGGCCCTTTTCAGGTTCTCTAATTGCTGTTGGGATTTCAACAACTGAACTACTCTGGTAGCAGGAACAAATCAAATGAGCCAGTCAGGCTCCACTTGGAAGCTTGTTATGTGTGGAGAGGCAAGGAAACTCTTTGTTCCACTTTCAAGGGTTGCATCTTCATTTGAATTGCCTCCCAACGTGGCTTTTTGTCTCACAACCTGCTGCTGTGTCCTGTAGATGATTCAAAGTGTGAAGAATGACTGAAGAGCATCTGCTCTGCTCTGCACCAGGCTGTAATTGATTGGAAATAATGGCTGTTAGCCGTGAAACCCATTTTCTCAGCACATTGGAATCAATCACTGCATCAAGGGGAGGGAGCCGCAGCACGTGCTGTTCCCTTCTTTGAAGAGTCTTGGAGAAAATTCTGGTTTTTAATCCTGATTAACCTGCAGCCAGTTTTTCTCCTGTCTGCTGCCCTCCCTGTACAGCTGTTTGTTTTATAAGGAGGGCTGCCCCCTCCTGCCTGCTGCTTCTTTCCGAGAGGTGGAAATGCAGCAGGTTTTCCTTTAAAATAGGGTGCATGGTAAGGGCCTGCGAGCGTGATGGAGGATCACGTGCATGTGGGCTTTTAAAACCAGGTGCAGGTCCAAGATCTGTAAAGGGAAAGAGTGGTCTTGGTTTGGGAATGTGGCTGGATTCAGTGAGAAATGAAGGAGCAGTCAGGGTCTGCCAGCCCAACAGAGTGAGCAGGGGGTTGGAAGGGCCGACGGGGGGGTCCCTGCTGCTTGCCTGGGGGAGAGCTGGCTCAGTGACCCAGAGCCTGCAGAGCTTTCCTGCCAGGATCCACCCAGTGGGGGTGACCAGCTGGTGGCCCTCAGCCTGGGTGTCCTCCAGCATTCTGGCACTGCGCTGTCCCTCACAACGGTGTGGCAGTGACCTCTGGGGACTGAGGCTCATTAGTGCAAAACTGGGAGCTGGTGGAACTTTGCAGAGGTTTCGTAGCATTGCTGGCCCACAAATATCTGGGTCAATCCCAGTAGCCTTTCCAAAGAAGCATCTTGTTTAAGCCACTGTGCCCTCTGGCATGCAGGGCAGCTGTGACCAGGACAGCCATAAATGGGGGTTCATGTGTGTTCATTTGAAACATATAAAGGCAGTTAAAGGTAATAAATGAAATGAAATTGAGAATTATTTCCAGTTGGAATCATCTCCTCTAAGTTCAGGACCCAAAGGAGAACTGCTTGACAGACTGTTCAGACATCACCTGCAATATGTTTGGTTTCCAAAGCAATTTTAGTGATGAACTTCTGAATAAGGTGTGTTGTTAGAGGCATTCCATCACCTCAGAAGTGGGGTTCCTGCCCTTTCACCTTCCCGTTCAAAGTTCCAGAAAAACGTTAGTCAAAAGCTGAAAAATACTCCAGCTACTCCTAGCTGACAGCAATGAGATTAATTATTATTTTAGTCAGCTTTGAAGATCGTAAAGCTTCTGCCTGCCCAAAAATCCCCCTCCATGAAGAATCTGGCATGTCTAAGACAACATATGGGTCGAGGGAGGAAGGTGGTAAGACACAGAGCAACAGGGGAAGGAGGTGGGCAAGGGAAGAGCTCTTGGTAACCGGTTTAGTATGTTTAAAATCAATACAAAAAGGCTGCTGCAGCTCCCCGTGGCATCCTGCCAAGAGCTGCATCCCAGTGGTAACGCCTCAGAAGCAGCCTTTGCCATTTCCGTGGGAATAAAGCAGGGAGCACAGCATGATAGCCTTGGAAAGGAGGGGATGACAAATGCCTCTTGCAGCTCTGCTGGGAGCCCGAGCTCTGCTCACAAGTAACGTTTCCCTCGTGGCTTTGCAGATCTCTCGGATGGAGTACGTGCATTCTAAGAACCTCATCTACCGGGATGTCAAGCCGGAGAACTTCCTCATTGGCCGGCAGGGCAATAAGAAGGAGCACGTCATTCACATCATAGACTTTGGATTGGCCAAGGAGTACATTGACCCGGAAACCAAAAAACACATTCCCTACAGGGAGCACAAGAGTCTCACTGGAACAGCGAGATACATGTCCATCAACACACACCTTGGCAAAGGTTTGTCTGCATGCGGGGAGCTTACAGAGTGTCCTTTAGGCTGGAGAAGCTCTCTAAGGTCATTGAGTCCAACAGTTGACCAGCACGGCCATGTTCACCGTGTCCCCAGCTGCCACATTCACCTTTTGAACACTTCCAGGCGTGGTGACTCCACCGTTGCCTTGGGCAGCCTGTTCAATCCTTGACAACCCTTTCAGTGAATTATTTTCTCCAATATCCAACCTAAACCTTCCCTGGTGTTGCTTGAGGCTGTTTCCTCTTGTCCTGTCCCTTGTTCCCTGGGAGCAGAGCCAACACCCTCCCCGGCTGCCCCCTCCTGTCAGGGAGCTGTGCAGAGCCAGAAGGTCCCTCCTGAGCCTCCTTTTCTCCAGGCTGAGCCTCCTCAGCTCCTTCAGCTGCTCCTGGTGCTCCAGTCCCTTCCCTAGACACATTCCAGCTTGCCATTTGAATCCTGTAGACCTCCCATAGCATCTTGACTCAGCTCTCTTGCACCCCTGAAGCTATTTGTGAACCTCCCAATGCCGTTTACAGTTGTGTGGCGCTTTTTTTTCTCCCTTCTTTTGAGGAATTGAGCCAGCTGAAATGTTGGAAGCCTCATAATTACAGTTTTTATTAGGAACTAAATAACTGGGAGCAGCCCTGCACTGATAAAAGACAAGCAGTCAGGCGGTGATTGCTGCTCTGGATGATAGACAAATAGATTTTTATAGCACAGAACTGTCCCAATGCCTTCCAGTTCTAGGTGTTAGAGTTGGATGTTCCCTTACCTAGTAATTGGTTGGAGAAAATGAATGATTTAAGTAACTTTAAACCTGGCTTTCATCTCCTCTCCTCACTGCTTTCTTTCCTACCAGAGGATTACATTTCTGTAGCTGAAAGGCAAAAAATAACTTATTAAATGTTTATATTCTTTTAAATCCATACAGGCAGTGAGATAATGGAATATTCTCTAGGAGGCCTCCTGGCATGTTGGCTCCCACTTGGAGAGCTCACTCTCTTTGGGGAGTAAGGAGGGTTGAGCCTGGCTTCTAATTCTGGAATGTGAAGAGTCAGGGAGGGATGGAGGAATGGGAGGCGCAGTGGGAGCAGGCTGGGAAGCTGCTGGTGCGGGTGGTGTGGAGGGAAGATGTGTTTGTGTTTGAAGTGTACCATGTGCCTTTCTTAGGACCCATTTCCCACAAGATTTCAGCTCCCACCATGGCTCACGCAGGGGAAGGGTCCAAATCAGTTATGGGGGTGTATTTGAGGGGGCTGTCCCTGCCCAGAGGGGTTGTGAGGAGCTGATGCTTCGCTGGTGAGACCAGCCCAGGTGGAATCAGTCCTTTCACATTTCAAACTCAGGAGTCTGACTGCAGTTCTTCTGAGAGACAAGTACACTCAACCATCTTCCTGGAAGTCCATCTGCATCACTGCACTAAATTACCCAGGGCATCCTCTTTTTTTCCCTTTTTTATCAGGAGAGCTGCAGGAGCTGTTGTTTCAGTTCCCTTCTCCTGAGGGTTCCCACTCCCAGCACCTCCTGCGGGTTAAGTGGCTGCAGTGTCACGGGCTGGATGTGCTCTGGGTCGTGGAGCATGTTGTTTGGAGCAGGTGGGCTTCACGGGAGGGGAGGCTGCAGCAGATAGCTCAGTGAACCCAAGAATGCAGCTCAGCCCAGCCCAGTGTTGCCTCCACATCTGTTGTTCTCTTCTGTCCTCCCCTGGGGTTTTGGATACATTTTGGCAGCTTGTTTTAGGATATTTTTCCTTTGGCTCCATGCCCCTTTTTCCCCCCCTTCATTTATAATTATAACATCTGCATGGCAGCAGCAGCAAGTGTTCCATGGCACTGGAAGGAGCTATTTTTGACCTGCTCTGATGAGCAGCAGAGGCAATTGGGAAAGGGTTGGCACTGTGCAAGGGTAGATCCCTGCAGCTGGTTGTGAGTATCCCATTCCCATTTAGTCCACAGGAAATGATCCAGCACCACATGGCACCATTGGCACTGGCAGGTCAGAGAGGAATTGGGACCCTGCTTTATTCCTCTGCAATTAAGAGTTGTCCATTCTACCTCAGGCTGGATGTGTGTTGTGCAGTTCCCATGTTCCCTCATGGCTTCTGGCTGATTTTACACATTTTCTGGCTTTCCGAAGCAGCTCCTGGTTTTGCCCAAGATCTGAGCCACAGACAGTGAGTGAATGTCCTTTATCTCAGATACAGGTGTGGCTGCTGCTGAGGTCTCAGAGCCATTTCTGCTTCTGCAGCAATAATTTGTCATCTCTTCTCTTTTAGAGCAAAGTCGTCGAGACGACTTAGAAGCCCTTGGCCATATGTTCATGTATTTCCTCCGAGGCAGCCTGCCCTGGCAAGGATTGAAGGTAGGTTTGAGCTTCAGGTTTTGTCCTTTAAAACTTTGGCTAGTCTCTACCCAAAGGAGAATCCACTGAGGAAACGTTGGCAAAATCCACTCAGAAACTCTGTCCTCTCCTTCGTGTCCTTGAAGCCTAACACCGAGGCATTAAGTTTAGCTGCAGGGAAGATTTTAAGGTAGAAATACATTACCTGGCACTTCAAGTTGCCAAATTGGTACGATTTTGGAGAGAAGGTTGAACAGAGAGACAGGGACAGCAGTGAGAGAGCTGTGATTGGAAGCTGCCCCAAACTGGAGCGTGACTGGGACACAGTGGTTGTTTATGAAATTCCAGTTACAGCAACACAATCCCCCAGCTGCATCTGTGATCCGTGTTTATAATGGGAGCAGTTTGATGGGTTTAGATGCACAGATGGACTTCAGCTTGAAAAACTGGTTTTCTGGCACAAGTATTGGACTTGGCTTCCCTCCAGAGACACTGGACACTCAGTGCTGGGGAGTTTATGAGATGCTGTGTACAATGTGGAGAGCTGCAAGTAACTGAGTTGCTGACTGCCAACATCCATCAGCTGAGCTAACAAGGAGTAAGTCATTTGCTGGCTCCGGAGCTGTTGGAAGCTGCATCTTCACTTCTCCATCACCTCCCTGATGATTAAGCTACTGTGTTCAGCTTTGGAATTGAAGGGACTGAAGGGACTGATCAGGTTAGGTTTATCAGGGAAGACAGGAGCTCCTGTTGGAAAAAGGAGCCAAGGCTTTGGGTTCAGGAGCTGCTTGGCACAGCTCTGCAATGGTCAGTGGGTATAGACCCAGTAGGATTGATATACCTTGTTCAGCTGTTTTTCACCACCTATCCAGAGTCAGTCTCAGCTCAGCCTCATCAGGCACATGCCAGAAATGTTGGCAACAGCTCATAAAAGCAAAGAAGGATTTTTCAAGCTTGAAAGGGATTGTGAAAGAAATCAGACTCTCTCTGATTTTATGTCCACTCCGCTCTGTAAGTGTGTTAGTCTAGTAAGTATTTTTTTTCTGGCTTAGTTGAACTCATCAGCTTTAAATTTATCCTGTAAATTATTCTAAAATAATTCCAAGCTTATACAAGATTCTACAAAAGTTCCTCAGTTCAGTGCTGAACTTGATAAGAATCAGTTGACTCCTTTTTGAGGTCCAGGGCAAACACAGACTCTCCAGCTGGATTTAGAATGTGGCATCTTTGCCCTTCTAGGTTTCCTTGGCTTACACTTTTGGTCTGTACTGTCAGGGCTGTATCTGCAGAGAATGTCTACAGTGCTAATTATGCTGCTGCCAGGTCTAATTGACATATGGAGGCAAGAAACCCCACTTTTAGGGTGCCAGCTGGAGCAGAGTTCTCTGCCTCAGGTTGATTTAGGTGGGAAGTCCAACTGCAAATGGTTTCATTTCCTTGTTGACCAGATATTAAAGCAGTGCTGAGTGATGGATGGTTTGGGGGTGAAAGGAAAGGCTGTGTGGGAGCAGCCTGGGATTTGGGAGAAGTGCGACTGATGTAGAGTCATTATGAATGTGGTAACATCCTGTTGCACAGAGGAAAACCCAAATTGCTGTGTAATGGGTCTCTTTTGCAGTTGTTTGTGAAGGCAGCTCGATGGCCCTAAGCCTGGAGACGTCCTGATGTGCCATCACACAGGACCTTTACTTCCTTCTCCCATGAAACCTTCCCTGCACAGTCCTCAGGACTGGGCTGTGAGAAATGAGCCTTGTAAGACACTAATAAGGGTCCTGCCTTTCATGAACGAAGATGTTTTGGACATCCTTGGATGTTCTCTCCCAATAGCCTGTGAAATATTCCTACTGGTGCAGTACAGGTTGCAGTTCAGTTACGAGTAACATCTCCTGATGTCACCCAGAGTGGGCATTAAGTACCTTGTTTTTTTTCCCATACAGCATGTCCTTTCTCACATGGTTGAACTCTTTCTCCACAACTGTTTTGTCTTTGTGCGCTGCAGGCTGACACCTTAAAAGAGAGATATCAGAAGATCGGGGACACAAAGAGAAACACTCCAGTTGAAGTTCTCTGTGAGAACTTTCCAGGTAAAGCCCTGATGGGATGGTGTGAGTGCAGCTGGAGGAGGCCATACCTTGTTAAACAGGATGGGCCTGCGCTCCTCTGTCAGAAAGTATCGGATGATGTGTATCCATCACCTTGTTCCTCAAGCTGGCAAACAACCGGAGCTGCTGCTATAAATTAGCAGGGCCTGAGGTCTTAAAATGAACAAAACTCTTCTCATCAAGGAGGCTCGACAGTGCTCAGGGGCCTCGTGTGCCTGTTTTACTTCTTGGCTTCCTTGCAGAAGAGCTCCTCGTTATTTTCCCTCTCCCAAGTGACCGTGTTGGAACTACCGAGTTAATTCTTTTCCAAATGGAAGGTTTTGCAGGTGTTGCAGGTGTAGGTGGCCAGCTTGGAAGATGGGATGGTGTGTCTGTCCATGAATTCCACCTTCTGGGAGCAATTTTAAGGAGAGTGTTACTAAAGTGTGCTCCTAGCCAAGCCCAACACCTGATCTCCAGTTAAACAGTCATTGGAGCCAGGAGAGCAGGGTACAGAGTTAGCACCCTCCCCAGGGTCCCCTGGCCACAGAGTGAGCTTGGGAGGTTTTGTGGGGTGTCTCTGAAATACTGAAGTCCTGACACCAGGAAGAGCACCCACAATTAATCTCATTCCTGTAGGAGCTGTTGTGCCACACGGCTCCTTCCCAGCATGAGGAGCAGCAAGCCTGGAATGGGGCCATTGTTCACTCAGGTCACTGTAATTCCCCAGATATCTCATTCCAAAGTCCACCTGGTTCCAAGCAGAACAGCTTCAGGTTGGCTGTTCTCATCTTTTTGCCAGTACTCCTCCTCACAGCTCCTTCAGGTCTGGGCTGACAGGAGATGAGAGAACTGAGTTGTGTCCCTTCCTTGCCTGAAACTGGTTGTTCTCCACCTTCTGAAGGTACTTAAAAGAGAGGATTCCTTCTTCTTTTTTTTCCTCCTCTTTTACCTCTATGGAAGCCAGAAGCCAAAGACAGAGTTAAGTATCAATAAGCAGTTCTATTCTTATTTTTGTCATCTGAAGGCAAGGCCGTGAGCCAAGGGAGAGCTGGCAACAGGCAGGACATGAGTTCCTAGGACTCAATATTCTGTGCATGCAAAGTGCAACCCAGATGCAGGAAAGCAATTAATAAGCTTAACACCAAACCCTGGTCTGTAAATTAACCCTCTTCAGGTAAATTAACCTTGTAGCCTCCCCCTCTAGTCTAGTTTTGAATATTCAGGCACTGCCAATGTCATGATGGGACACCTTCCACTATTCCAGGATGCTCCAAGCCCCCATCCAACCTGGCCTTGGACACTTTCAGGGATGGGGCAGCCACAGCTTCTCTGGGCAAGAGCATTCTAAAGGCCTGTGAGCAGCCTGTTGTCAGGTTCAATGAGTTTATTTCTCACTCTGTTTATTTTTATACAAATGTACAGAATAAATCAAGGTGTGGAAGTCAGATTTGAGCAGAGGTGGGACTTCCATCTTTGCTTGAGAAGCGTTGGAATTGTTTTCCTTTGAGGACTGTTACTAAAAACCATGACTTGTAGGAGAGAAGCCAGAGGTAGCGCTGGCAGCCCAGATTCTCATTTCTAAGAACTCATTTGGAAGATTCAGGATAAAAGCTGCTGCTTTTTCCCCTTTCCTGGCAGAGGAGATGGCCACGTACCTCCGCTACGTCCGGCGATTAGACTTCTTTGAGAGACCAGACTACGATTACCTGCGGACCATCTTCACGGAGCTGTTTGAAAAGAAAGGCTACACCTTCGACTACGCCTACGACTGGGTCGGCAGGCCAATTGTGAGTTGTCCCTGCAAAATCCCATGCCTTGCCTTCCAGGTGCTGCTTCCCCACCATTGCCTTCTTGTTCCCAATAATCCCAGTTAATGCCAGTGAGTTTAGGATCAAATCTTTCCAATCTCAACACAGTGAGATGTGCTGATGTTGTGTTCAGGGTGTTCTTGCAGTGCCTCGAAGTTGAGGGACAGAGGCCCCATCCACCTCTCTGGGTATTCAAGCCTCATTTTCCCATTTGTGACAATGAACACGATGAACTCCCTCTAGTCTAGCACAGGATTGGAGACCAGTATCTAGAATCCATCTTAAAGCAGGAGAATCATAGAAACCCCCTATAATGGTCATTTTCCAATCAAAAAGGTACAGGAGATTGAGGCAGGCTTCTGATGGATGTTCAATGAATAGTAAAATCCCAGACTGGTTTGGGTTGGAAGGGATCGTAAAGCCCACTTTGTTCCAACCCCCTGCCATGGGCAGGGACACCTTCCACTAGCCCAGGTTGCTCCAAGCCCCTTCCAACCTGGCCTTGGGCACTTCCAAGGGTGAGGCAGCCACAGCTTCTCTGGGCAACCTTGACAGAGCCTTACCACCCTCACAAGGAGGAATTTCTCCCAAATATCTAATCTAAACTTGCTCTCCTGAACTCAGAATATCTTGGAGGACACTCAGAGGCTGAACCAGCTCTGTACAGTACATGGCAAGGAAATGTGGGAGAAACCAACCTCCATTTAGCAGTTCCATGACTCCATGTGCACCATCACCCTGGTCTTGTTGCATCACTTTTATCATCAAAACCCAGTTAAACTCAGGAAGACCTTGGCCAAAAGATGTGTCATGGGGATACATGGTAGATGAATCTAAAGCTCTTTGCTTTGGGTCATTCTGCCCACCCCAAAGACCAGTAATGACACCTGCAAATGAATTGTCACTGGTGCCAGATTAAATGCCTTCAGTGCTAAACTTGGTACCACTGCCGGTGTTTTACTGTCCCAACTATATTTAGCCCTCCCAATGCTTACTGTGCTCAACAGAGTTCCTAAGAAATCATTCCCTTTGTGAATCAAGATTTTTCTCTTCATTTTTTCTTTAATTACAAAGGCAGTTGATAAAGAGCACCTTGTAAGACAAGTGTGCTATTGCTGACAACCACGGTGGTTGCCATGGAGATCTCGATGTTGGGAGCAGGGATTATGACTTTGGTGAGAAGAGAGCAGATGAAGCTTTAATTTTAACACGTCCTGTTTCTATGCAAGCGTGATTTTTACAAGTGGTGAGACAATGGGATGAGGAAAACAAGTCTGTATATTTCCAGTTGTAATAATTCTGTGTGAGACGCACTAGGTGTGATCTGACATAGAGACAGGCACCTAACTGTATCTTCTTAATTAATTTTTATACAAGACATTCGGTGCTGGTGTCCGCCATCAAATTTCATGGGATTTTATAGGCATGGCTGTAATTCTTCTTGCCTCCTTTGGGCAGTGTTTTGATGTTTTTCTGCTTCCTACTGGCTTGACAAGGTGGGTTTGTGCATGTGAGAGTCTTTGCCCTAACCAACACCTTATTTTCCAGCCTACTCCCGTGGGATCTGTCCACGTAGATTCTGGGACCTCTGCAGTGACAAGAGACAGCCACATCCACCGGGATCGACCATCTCAGCAGGCCCTTCGCAATCAGGTGCATTGCTTGGCTCCTCTCCCAGTTCCTCTGCCACTGGAGAAGCAGAAGCCACATGGCATTATATATGGCATGGCAAGGACGATTCCTGCTTAATTTAGAGATGGTGATTTGAGGAGAATTTTGCCAAAGCAACAGGTTGTAGAAATAAGGTATCAACCAGTGGAATTCCTCGGTGTCGTGAGCCAAACGGAATCAGTTTGGAATGGGGTTGTTTTTCTGTAGCTTGTGGGTAAACAGGTTAAATTCTATCATCCAGCCTGGTTAGACTCCCTGACTACCACATTTTTTGAGGTGCTTTTACTCACAGCACATGGACTAAGAGTTGTGCTGATGGCAACCTGTTCCCAGGTGCCCTCTGCCCACGGAGCGTGTGGCTGTGACAGGGATGTGTGTCCCAAGAACATCCATATGTCCTTCTCAGAGTGTCCAGTTCACAGCGTGAGTGTTGCAGAGCACAAAGGACAGGCAGGGCAGAACCCTCAGGAGGGCACCACAGCCTGGATGAACTGCCACGGGGAAATTGAATTTCCCATTTTTTCCTTTCTGTACTGTTTTGTTGGTGTTTGGATTTTCTGTGTTAACAGAATTCTCAGGCTTTCAGTAGATCTCCAGCTGCAGCTCCCAGCTGGAGCTGTTGCTGCTCTTATTCCCAGAGAGTGATTCTGGGCTTATTCTGCTCTTCCAACCTCCATGTTCTGCTCAGTTCCTCGAGCTAGGGTACAGAACCAAGCGTGGGCTGTAACAACGTGTCTGGGCTCAGCCTTCCTGGGCTCTGAAGCATTGCACAGGGTCCACAGGGTATATACATACCCTACACAGGGTAGGATACATCCCAGTCCATCAGCTACAGTCGAAATGACCCCTCCTTGGGTAGTGTTGCTGTAGGAGGCCGGGTTGTTTGCAGCATGTGTGCGTGGTGATGAGTGTGGGCTGGTGTGTGAGCCCTGATACAGTCATCTGCTTTAATAAATGCCCTGATGGATGCAGTAACCCCCTGGTTTTGGGGGGATTGTTCAGCCAGTCTCCTATTGTCCACCTTGACCACAGACCTTCATGTTGTGTATGTGTGAGGGATCGTGTTTCCTTGACAGCACAGTGACACCTGGCTTCGTTTTCAGGCATTTTAGTTCACAAAGGCCCAAGGAAATCCCAAAATATGCAGGCAGCCTGCAGGCCTTGTTCTTCTGAGCTGCACAGATAGTCCAGTTCTGGATTGCACAGCAGCTTTTGTCATATTTTCACCTAAACATTACTTAGGATGATGAATGATTTAATATAATATGGGGGAAATCAGGTTCTTCTCACCAAAACACAAACAGTTCTCTTCTGAGAGATGTTCCCTTAAAGTCTTGAGCAAAGCATTTCTCTAAAAAGGAAAAAGACAAAAAAATGAACATCTTGAGAAGTGAATTGGAGGTGTGGGTTTGGGTCTCCAGATTTAATGGCCTAATTTTTGTTCTTGGGTGTAGTAAGTGCAGATTCTCTCTTACAATACTTGACTCCTAGTAAAGAGCTGATGTGGAATCTCCTCTTTGTAGCCTTTTCCTCTGGAAAGTGAGGGGTTTTAATCAAAGATGACTGAGCTGTTCCACCTCTTATCTTTAATCTGCCATGTGATTTGGAAGCTGGTAGGAGGGTGATGAGTGTTAATGGGAGCTTGATGCTCCCAAGCAGTGTCAGGGAACATTTTGGTTGGATATCAGGAAAAGGCTCTTCCCCCAGAGGGTGGTTGGGCACCGAGCAGGCTCTACAGGGAATGGTCATGGCCCCAAGGCTGCCAGAGCTCCAGGAGTGTTTGGACAATGCTCTCAGGCACAGGGTGGGATTGTTGGGGTGTCTGTGCAGGGCCAGGAGTCAGACTGATGGTCCTTGGGGGTCCCTTCCAGCTCAGAACTATTCTATTCTATTCTATTCTATTCTATTCTATTCTATTCTGAATTTCACAGCATCACTTCCTTGGTGTCACTTCTTAGGTTGTGTTGGGCTCAGCTGAAGCCAACTTCAAACCTAGTTTGTGACGTACTTGGCTAAAAGAGACAAATCTGGCTCTTATGGCTACTGGAGCCTTTCCTGGAAATCGGTTCCAGGCCCCTGGCAGGAGCCTGCTTCTCCCAGCACTGATGTAGCTTCATTCCCTGGGCTAGTCAAGCCACCTGATGCCGTGGAAGATTAGCACTCAATATGTGCTTTCCACTAGCTCGTAAAACCTGCATTTAAATTCTCCAGTTGTTCTTTATCTTGTGAATTACAGCCATTAAAAAAATATTGTAAGGGAGATGATGCTTCTTTGGATGTCACCAAGGACAAGAGGTGTGAGCAGCATCTCAGGCTGATGGGAGGAACGTGTAGTGAGAATATTTGATAAATGAGATGATCTTAAGGTCCCTTCCAACCCACACTGTTCTATGATCCTATGACAAAACCACGTCTAGGGAAATAGCACTTGGTTTTGGTGCCTGCTTGGAAGACCAGCCCCATGGGTCACTCCAGGAGGCCGTCAGAGCAAAGGGAACAATAATGGATGTTTTATGGAGGCTTCTCTTTCAATTCTCCTATTTTTTGCATGTGCTCTTGCTCTAGTTGAATGACAATTTGCTAGTCATTGTTCAAGTTTATTCTGAGGTTTCTGGAGTCTTTCTCTGGGTGCACTTTCAATGCTCACAACCTGGGTTTATTCACTGGAGCCTCTTGTTTCCTGGCCAGATCCATGGTGTCCCATTCAGCTGAGGCCTGAGGCCAACACATATCTGTTTGTCCCACACTTCCCAGAGTTGGGTTCAGGTGTGCTGAGATCCTCCTGGGTCTTAGGTGAGCACTGGATGTGTTGTCATCAAAGTTGGGTGACCGTCTTGGTTTGAAAGACGGGTGTCTGCCAAGGAAGGCGTGAACCTCTATTGGAATGGAAACAATATGACCCTCTTCCCTCCCAATTATTATAACTTTGAAATTAAGGGGCTTTCAGGCAGAGGCATGTGAAAAGGATTAACAGTTCTTTGCCAGAATGTGCACATTGAACAGGACAAACCAACACGAGGAGGGCAGCGGCACCGCACGGAGCCGCAGCGCCAGCCCCGGCCTCTCTGCGCTGCGGCGCGCCCCCCTTCGCTGCAGTTCCGGGCACGGCCGGCAGGGGCGCTGCTGGCTCCCGGCCGGGCGGGGCGGGTGCTGTGATTCCCCCGCTCCTGCAGGGGGCGCTCCCTCGCACGGCAGTGGCGGGCGGGCCTGACAGCGGTTCAGGGCTGCAGCAGGAACCTCCAGCGGTGGCTGGGATGGCTGGGACGAGCAGATCCCAGAGCAGGAAATGGAACGGATCAGAAACTCCAGCAGGAGCCGCGGGGTGTCCCGGCAGCAGGGCTGCTGCATTACAGTGTAGCGAAAAGCCCTGAGCAGTGGCAGAGGAGTGGTGGAGCTGGTCAGTGGCAGCCGGGCTCCCAACCACAGCCGCGAGAGGTTCCCTTGGACCGCGCAGGGGGCTCGCGGTGCCGGTTTTTCCCCTGAGGCACGGAGTAGATGGTGAGGGTCCTTTCCAGTGAGGTAGGGTGTTAATAAGGTCCCTACGGCTGCTCTTATGAGCAAAGGCTCACCCACAGTAGGGAAAAAGCAGTACAGGGCTGGGCTCCAGCAGTGGCAGTGAATTCTCCCTGCAGTAAGCAACAGCTCGACCATTCTCCCCCGATGAGCGAGAGGGGGCTACGAGCTGCACCCAGCCCAAAATCTCGAATTCTGCCCTTCCCCCTCCTCCTCCTCCTCCTCCTCCCAGACACATCTTTTGTTCTCTTAAGTGTCGGTAGTTATTGTTTCTTAGCAACAGATGGGACAAAATTCCATGAGAGAAGGAAACAAAAGGAAAAACCCTAACCCCCAACAGTGACCCACCAGAGCTTCAGGTGCAAGCACAGTGATTCTTCTAAGAAAACAAATGAAGTTCTAATAATTTAAATTACCTGATGTGTTCATGTGTTGGGGGCAAAGAGGAAACTCCATAGCCAAAGCTTCTTATCTACTTTTCTGCAGAAACCCAAAAAGCCCCCAACCCTCTCTCCAGTCAAGCAGGTGTGGATGTTTCCTTCTGCACTCCACAGGTGAATCAGTGTGTGGAGCTGCCTTTGGGTGAAATGAAATGTTTGGCTTTGGTTTATGTTGCAAATTTTAGTCTAAAAATATGTATTTGAGGAAGGTTGAGCTTGTGAATCCCATCTTGCTGCTGTGCCAAGTGCTCTGGTGTGTGTGGCCTGACAGACATAGTTAAATACTGTCAGTGTAATTGTGGCTGTGCTGAAATCCATGGAAGTGAAGCACTTGTAAAGAAATTATTTCCAGAATAGATCTTGCCCTTCATTCAGCAGCTCAAGGAGATGAAATCCACTCCCACAGTGGATCACTGCAGCCACTATGGAAGTAAATAATGACGTGCTCTTGGTAAAGGGGAATTTTAGCCCAGCTAAAAGTGTAAATGCCTTGCTTTCTACAAAGAAACTAACTCACCAACCAGTACACCTTTATTTCTTCTCCTCATTCACCTTTTGCTCTCTCTTCTGTTTCTTTCATGCTCTTGAACTCCTGAGCAGGCGTCATCGGATCGCCGAGGAGAGTGGGAGATCCAGCCCAGCCGGCAGACAAATACCTCGTACTTGACATCTCATTTGGCTGCAGATCGACATGGAGGATCAGTGCAGGTACCTCTTCCTTCTGTTGAGTGCAGCCTTTGTGTTAAACTCTCCTCAAATTGCAGCAATGTTGTGGTCAGGAGAGCAATTTCACTGGTCCTGTCCCGTACCTCATGCTCAAGCCATGGTTTGGGAGGGACCCAAGCTGTGATGGCTTTTATCATTTCAACAAAAATTTTTAAGCTGTTTTGAACCCAAATTTGTTAAACTGAAGACAGAACGGAGTGGCATTAGTAGGTCTGGTCTATAAAGTACCCTCTACCCTATCTTGGAGGTGCTCTAGGGCAGTACAGGCAGCTGAAGTAGGATTTGTTCTACGTGGTCCCCGTTAATGTTGGGAAAAGAGTTGAGCTGTTCCAAAGCAGATCACCACCAGTTTGAGGGCATGGTGGGCACAAGGTGGATCTCCAGAGGGTTGCACTGGAAGGAGATGAGCAGAGGATGTGCAACAATGTTGGAGCTGGCACTACTAGTGTTTCTAAATTCCTGAAAAATTCCTATTCATGAAGCCTTACCTGTCCTGGTTGTCACTAAGGCTTGCTGAGGAACCTTCTGGCACTAAAGCCAGAGTGACCTGGCTGGACAAGCTGAAGAGAAGTTTCAGGAGTCATCCAAGCAAACAAGAGCTCTGCTATCGCTGCCTCTTTGGCAGAGCTTTGCTGTGAGAGCTGGCTCTGCTGTCAGACACAACGCCCTGAACACTGGCTCTGGTGAAGTGGGAATTAGTGCTTGGAGAAGGACAGAGCTGAGCCAAGGAGACAGGTAGTGCAGGATGTCCCTAAGAAAAATGCAGATTAGGTTGACATTTTTACTTATTCCTGATACTTAGTTGTGTTTAATGTGGTTTTGGCTTGATTAGCCACGGTCCTCTTTTAATTTGAAGGTATTTTACTGAGTAGCAGAGAAACAAAGATAAGGAGGACCTGATGAACATGTAGCTCTGCTCTCAGATGTGAGCAGAGAGTAACCTGGAGAAGTGTCCAAGGTCAGGCTGGATGGGGTTTGGAGCAACCTGTTCTAGTGGAAGGTGTGCCTGCCCACGTCAGGGGCTTGGATTAGATGAACTGTAAAGCTTCTTTCTGACACAAACCATTCTGTGATTGCAACTTCAGCACTCAGTATAGAGTAGATGTTTTTATTCAGATATATTTTTATGTGAGTGTCCTGTTCCACAATAAAAGGGGGACTCGGGAAGGATTCTTTGATAGATTTCTCGGACGAAAATAAAGTGCCAACACAGCAATATTGTATCTGAGGACCATTTATTGATTAAAAAGGGTAAGTGTTCCTACTAAAGGGGGAGAGGAAAAGGAGCAGAGCGAGGAAAAAGAAAGAGGGGGAAAGAAACAGAAGACAGGGACAGAGTTACCACAAGAAACCTGGATCTGTGTCAGCATCAGCCTAGCAGGCGGAGTGTGTGTGCTGCGAACCGCAGTGCGTTTGCGTAGCTCCCATGGTGGTGGGCTGGGCACGATTTCCAAACAGTAGCAGGCTGCATGTTCCTTCTGCCGGCGGGGAACAGGCTGCCATGGCCACGAGCACAGCCCTGGAGCNGTGCCTGCCCACGTCAGGGGCTTGGATTAGATGAACTGTAAAGCTTCTTTCTGACACAAACCATTCTGTGATTGCAACTTCAGCACTCAGTATAGAGTAGATGTTTTTATTCATATATTTTTATGTGAGTGTCCCATTCCACAATAAAAGGGGGACTCGGGAAGGATTCTTTGATAGATTTCTCGGACGAAAATAAAGCGCCAACACAGCAATATTGTATCTGAGGACCATTTATTGATTAAAAAGGGTAAGTGTTCCTACTAAAGGGGGAGAGGAAAAGGAGCAGAGCGAGGAAAAAGAAAGAGGGGGAAAGAAACAGAAGACAGGGACAGAGTTACCACAAGAAACCTGGATCTGTGTCAGCATCAGCCTAGCAGGCGGAGTGTGTGTGCTGCGAACCGCAGTGCGTTTGCGTAGCTCCCATGGTGGTGGGCTGGGCACAATTTCCACACAGTAGCAGGCTGCGTGTTCCTTCTGCCGGCGGGGAACAGGCTGCCATGGCCACGAGCACAGCCCTGGAGCAGCTGCAGGTTCCAGCTTCGGGCCGTGGCAGCTGCGGGCACGAGCGAGTGCAGGTGGCCACAGGCTGGTCGCTGCAGGCTGGTGCTGGGGCAGGTTGGTGCAGGCGTGCAGCGCAGGAAATACAGCACTGGCGGTGGTCGCTGCTGCATGCCAGCAGGCTCGTGCTGCAGATACCAGCTGTGGTGGTGGCTGCAGGCTTGGCTGGGTGCAGGCTGGCAGCAGCAGCAGATGTGCCCGGGAAGCACGATGGGGTGGATGGCTGCAGCGGCACTCGCTCTGTCGGGGACGCAGCCCAGCACGAGGTCGTCGCGGTGACAGTCTGGTTTGTGGGAACAGTGAAGCAGGGAAGCAGGACCACAGGGAGGAGAACGTCGAGGGGGACCTACAAGCCAAGCGGGGCACCAAGTGGACCCTACAAGCAAGCCCCTGCTCCCTCCTAGCAACCCAAAGCAAAATGGCTCTCGTTGTGTCGTAGTTAGCTGCTTTTATGTGTTAAGGTTCCTCCCACAGCCTCAATTCCCCAGGCATTCTCTGCGGGCATCTGGGCATTTGCCCCACCGGCTAGTGGGGAGAGATCACTCACAGTCCTATCATGGAGTCTTTCTCTGCCCTGATTGGCTGTGAGGAGAAGCCTCCCCAGGGACAGGGCTGCTAGCACAACACGTACAGCTCTTACAGGAATCTTTCATTTCATGTATAACATATGTTGAGGCATAAATAAAAATCAGATTGGTCCTTCTCAGTGGGGGGAATGTTTCCTTGTGACAGCAGCGCTGAAGCAGCCCTAGGAATCAGATGGGAAGAGTTGCCAACCTGAGCAGTTTACAAGCTCCTTGTGCCACTGTAAGCACTAAAATTCTGCTTATCTGCAGCTGAGAAAAGGAAATGTGCTGTGTGTGGCTGCTAAGCTGCAGAGGCTGGAATTGTTCCTCAGCAGACGCCCCAGCTCATGCTGGACCTTGGCAGGTCAGCAGCTTCGAGTCACCATTCCCTTTAAGGCACAATTTGCCACATGAAGTGGTGGCATGCAAAAAGCAAGGAGGAAAATCAAAGCCTTTTGTAAAATGGAATTTAACAAGCAGCTGAACAAAGTGTGGAAAGAGCCCTGGGATCAACGCAATTAAGTGCCAGTGCTCTGCAGATCTGCATGGGAAGCATGGGGGTCTGGAGAACCCAGGGCAGCCCAGGCGTGGTGAGTAAGGGAAGGGGTGAAGACCGAGGAGTTGTCACTCGAGGAGAGCTCTGAGCACCGTGTGAGCCGAGTTCTAACGTGTCCTGGGAGAGCCCAAAGGGCCTGGTTGGCAGAAACAGCAGCTCCTGGTAGGACTGAAGTGTTCAAAATTAACATAACGTGCTGACGAGGGGACATCTGCTCCAAGGGCTTGCTTCCCTTCATCCCTCGTGGTCAGATGATCCAGAGCCACCAGGAGTTCTGCGTACCACCCCTACCCCCACCCCATGGGAGATGCTTCCTTTTACCTTGTAGAAAGGCTAAGAGGAAGAACAGGGTGCGGAAACCAGGTGTCCTTACAGCTCTGGAGCCAAGAGCAGCTCTCTGTTTTCACAGCAAGGTGCAGGAGCCTGTGCTAACATCCAGGTGAAGCATGGAAGGGTCGGCTGAACTTTCATCTGATGCAGGATGTTTTGGGAGTTGTTGTAATAACAGAGCAATGATTAGTTGTCCAGAAAATTATGTGGATGTCTTGGTTTGAGAGATGGGTGTCTGCCAAGGAAGGCGTGAACTTCCCTTGGAATGTTAAATATTACTCTCTTCCTTCTGAATTATTATAACTTTGAAATTAAGGGGCTTTCAGGCAGAGGCATGTGAAAAGGATTAACAGTTCTTTGCCAGAATGTGCACGTTGAACAGGACAAACCAACACGAGGAGGGCAGCGGCACCGCACGGAGCCGCAGCGCCAGCCCCGGCCTCTCTGCGCTGCGGCGCGCCCCCCATTCGCTGCAGTTCCGGGCACGGCCGGCAGGGGCGCTGCTGGCTCCCGGCCGGGCGGGGCGGGGGCGGTGATTCCCCCGCGCCTGCAGGGGGCGCTCCCTCACACAGCAGTGGCGGGCGGGATGGCGGAAGGCATGGAAAAGGCGCTTCCTTTGCAAACCCACAGGGGCAGCTGGCCCCAGTGCCTCTCCAGATGGTGAAATGAGCTGCAGCAGGAGCCTCGGAGTGGTGGCTGGAATGGCAGAGGCGTGCACACCTTGGAGTGGCAAACAAAATGTCACAGAAACTCCACAGCCATAGCAGCAGCTGCAGGGTGTCCCAGCTGGCACCTGGTGCTGGGTTAAAGTGTAGCAAAGAAGCCGGAGGCCGCATCCGGGCTGAGCAGCGGTAGTCAGGTTCCTGCAAGCAGCTGCCCACGCAGCCAGGGAGATGAGCCCTCCAGGAAGGGGAAGGGGCTCAGGGTCCCGGTTTTTCCCTTGAGGCACCTGAACAGATGGTTGAGGGTCCTTTCCAGTGTGATCGGATGTTAATAAGGTCTGCCCTTATGAGCAAAGGCTCACTCATGGTAAGGAAGAAGCAGTAGAGGGGCTGGACTCCACAGTGGCAGCGGGTTCTCCCCACGGCAGCAGCAACTCGACCATTCCCCTCCGATGGGAGAGAGCAAGTGAGGAGTTGAGCCCAGCCCCTCACCCCCCCAGCCAAAACCTTGCAGTATCTCTGTCTTTCCCAAGAGATAACCCCCCACCTAAGAGAGTAGCCAGCTGCACACTTTCCCCTCTTTGGCCACTTCTTTTGTCTCTTAAGTACTGCTTGTTATCATCTCTTAGGCAACAGATAGGAAAAAATTCCCTGAGAGAAAAAAAGAAGAAAAATCCTAATCTCCAACAGTGGAGCTGCTGGGAGGTGGTGAGCTGGATGGTTATCCCTGTAATGGAAAAGCTGGAATGAGCCATCATCTCAGGTGTGAGACAAAAAGAGATGACTGTGTCAGTAGCTTTGGGGTGAGGATATAATTCCCAAAATTGGCCGTGTAAGGGAAGAGCCTTAAGGATTGAGGCTTCTCCCCATGGTACTGTCAGGCAACAGGACTGAGCTGCTCACCTGTAAAATTGTCAGGAGAAAATGGTGAGCATCATATAGCTTGTGTGTGTAGATAGGGCTGGCAGTCAGTGCTCACACCAGTGCCTGCGCTCCCAGAGCGGCCTCTCGGTGCCAAGTCCTGTGCTGGGCACAGGGATGTGAGGTAGGGAGCACACACACAGGCCCCTGCCTGCTGCTCTGCTTTGTCTGCTCCAGCCTGCAGACTCCAAGGCACCCACTAAACACAGCAGCCTCCTGAGAGGGTGAAAAGAGACAGCAGCAAACGGTTATTCATCAGATTTCCCATTCCCTCAGCAGCCCTTGCCAGGGAGCCTCACAAACAGGGGTGTTCTTTGTGTTGCAGGTGGTGAGCTCAACCAACGGGGAGCTGAACGTGGACGACCCGACAGGAGCGCACTCCAACGCACCCATCACAGCGCAGGCAGAGGTGGAGGTGGTGGAGGAAGCTAAGTACGTTTGCTTTTCAACAGGCTTTCCCCTGGTTGGTCATTACCCTTCTCCTGGGAAGCAAGTGGGGACATTTTTCTGTGGCAAAGTCCTCAGTGCTCGTGTCCCATGCCCTTTTCCTTGCATATTGCTGCTTTTGTGCATGGTGCCTTCCGTGCTGCTGCTGCTGCTGCTGCTTCTCTTTGACACTTGTCATGCCTGGAGAACATAACTCTTACTCAGAGCATGTATTGCCAGATAGACATTTCAGTAGCACAGATACCAAAATACCGGGAGCTGATCTCCGGAATCCCGGTGAGCATCCCCCATTGCAGCGGGAGAACACGATGTACTTGCGTGCTCAGAGCGTAGGAGTAGCTTGAGCACAGCTCAGCAAAGAGATCATTGGTCTGAGAGTTGTCACTTCATTTCTGGCTGCGAGAGGTGGGTGCCAGGTATCCAGAACAGTCTGGAAGTAACTCTTGCAGGGATGGGTTGTTCTCCCTGGGGGTTCTCTTGGTCCAGCCCTGAGAAGCTGAGTGAGAGGAATCAGAAGTGGCTTGTGGAGGAGAAAGTGCTCCCTCTAAGCTGACCTCTCCTGTAGCTTGTGGTCAGATGTGAGAACTGCTGTCAGAGCTGCTGCTTTGACCATTTTGGCTCCTGTCCTGCATCCGGCACCATCATGTCACCTTTTGCACCTTCCCGCCGCCTCGGAACCAAACCAGGACCTGTCACTGCAGGGTCACCACAGAGTTCTGTCACTCCCCAAGTGAGGGGCCAACAGGCCCAGGGCTGCCTTTGAACTGGTCGGTGCTGAGACATGGCCCAGCTGCCTGGTTATTATTTGCCTGAGTGATACTGGTGTCACTTGTCCCCCATTGTTTGCCTCAACCTTTGCGGGCACTTCTGTATTAAGAGGAAGGGTGGCAGGTGCGAGGAAGGGTGTATGGATGGAAAAGGTCCCTAAGTATGTGTTATCTGTGCTGGTTGTCCTGAAGGTCGTCTGCTCTCCTTTCCCCAGTCCCTTAGGAAGCACGTGTGTGGGATCTTGCTCACTGGTAGCTGGCCTGGCCTTGATCCCAGCAGCCACGGTCACACCTTCTCCTCCCAGCCCGAGAAGCCTCAGATTTGGTGCAGGCTCCTCATCAAGCTGGGAGGGTGGGGGAGATCTTGAGGAGCAACTTCCAGAGTGGGCAACATTCCTCTTAGATATGGGTTGTGTGGCCAGCAGAGACCACCAGCTTGGCATCATGGGCTCTGAAGGGGGTCCCCCCCAGGCACGTGGCTCCTAGGATGGGGCAGATTGTCATCCTCAAGAGTTCTGATCCAATAACCCAGTGCAAGGAAGAACCGAACATCTCCAGCCCATGTTTGTGCAGTGAGGCCAGGTCCAGCCCCCACTCTATGTACAGGGGAGACATCAAGCCAGGTGGGAAGGAGCTGTGCCACCCAGGCCCTATCCCACAGCACGTGGAGCTGTCCTGTCTCTCTCCAGCCCTTGTTTGTGTGTTCCCACATCAGTTTTGGAGGTGCTGGGAAGCAGAGCATACACTGCTTTGCACTGACAGGCTTGGGGTCTCTTGTAATTCCCAAGCATAGATCACTTCATTCTGCTTGCTACACGGAGGGCTTTGTCTTTCCTTACATCTCTGATCACAAATCCCCTCAGGCACACAAGAAGGGCAAAGGACTTTGGGATTCTGCTCTGCAGAAAAGGGTGCCAGAGAGATCTGGCAGGAGCTGGAGCTGGAGCCGGGCTCTGTGTTTTGAGATGATGTGCAGTAGTGGGATGGGCTTTCCCTGGCACTCCACAGGCAGAGCCATGCCAATGCTTCTGCTTGGAGTACGCTGGAGAAAAGCTCCGGATTCTGGCAGTGGGTGTCGCTGGAGGGCAGGTCCCAGGTGTAGCTTCCTCATCAGGTCCTGCTGCTGCTGGAGCTGCAGGGGACAAGAGCTGATGGTGGCCCCGAGTCCTTTTCTGATCCCAGCCCCAGATAAGAACCTGAGGGGCCTGGTGCCTCCGTGGAGAGCGGGTGTTTGTCAGGCCTCGCGCCCATGGAAGAGGCGGCGAGGGCAGAGCGGTGTGAGTGCTGGGGCGGGCGGTGGGCAGGCCTGGTGTGTGTCTGCCGCTCTGCACTGCATGTTTGCATGGCTGCAGTGACTCGCTTCCATCCCACCTCTGTGAACTAATCGCTCTTTCTTCCTTTCTGTGTTTTTTCTCTATACTCTCTGTAGCTGCCTGAAAATGCTCAACTTGTGGTGAGTCCCTCTCTCCAGTCCACATGCAAGGGGGAGCGGACCAGACTAGACTGGGGTTGGCAAAACCAAACCCACCAAACGCTAAAAAGGCACAAAGTCAAAGCCAACCCAGAGCTGTTTTAATTTTAGGACCATTTGCAATATTGGGGAGGGCATGGGCTGTGTCTGACCGGCCACACTAGGCTGAGGGATTCGGCTGATCTCTGAACGAATGGATGCAAAATCGGATTTTAATCCTTTCCTATTTGGCTTTCCATCTCCCCCAAATGTTTACGTCCGTGAGCAGATGATGCCTGATGGAGTTGGGCAGAGTCAGGCCTAGGCTGGCTGAGCCTCTTGCAGGAATTCCTCACGCAGACGGTTACAAAGGGAAAACCCTGCACTCAGTATTGAGGAGAGGGGCCAGTTGCTTCCTTGGAAAGTCTCTTCTTGGAGAAGCACAGGCCAGAGAGGATGGAAGGACAAGGCCAGGGAGTCCTCATTAGTGACAGATCCCCTACTCAGAGAGAGTAGGTGGGAGGTGGCTCCTTTCCAGCCAGCTGAGGTGCAGGTGAATGGGCTTCTCCAGGAAAGAAGAGGTGGAAAGGTTGGGATTAGCACTGGTCCAAGCCCAGCTTGGGGCTTTGGCAGGGTTTTGAAGCTGCAGCTGTAGTGTCCCAGTCTCAGGTTGTCCCAGGAGGTGCCCCTTGGGGAAACCACGTACCCAGTAAGTGAAGGACCAAGCAGACACTCAGATGAGTTTGTAGGTTCCAGGGTGGGCTGATGGGTGGAAATTGCCACAGAGCGAGGGGACCAAGCCCGTGTGTGGCGAGGAATGTCCTTGTTGGATGGGAGACTGACTCTGCCCTGCTCTCCATAGGCATTGCCTCCAATACCTCTGGCATCTCTGGCTTCTCTGTATGTCGTAGTCTGGGGCTGTTCTCTTGGGCATCATCTGCATGCAAAGAGATCACGTTCTGTAATTGTCAGCCTGCCTTATCCTTTTATTTTGGTGTTTTGCCTCTGCCTGTCTGAACTGCCAGGACTTCCTTTCCTGAACCCTCCCCTGGACCTCTGAGTAAGAGCCTAAAAAGACAGTCACAAGGAAAACCAGCCAGAAGTCAGTCAGCTCCCTCTGTTCAGTGCCCAAGGAGTCGAGTGCTGCTCAGCCCCTTCTTCCCTTACCCGCTGCATGCAAAACCATCACTCATGCATCCTCCATCCTTTCCCTGTGACGTCCCCCTTACTCACCATCGCACAAGCCATGAAGGAAGGTGGCTGCTGTGGGAGAGAAATACTGCAACAGGCTAAAGCAGGAGATGGTGGCAGATGGCCTGGGACCCCAGAATGCCAGAGCAGTCCTGGGGTTGGGGTTCCAGCCTGGGATGGGGGTGCTGAGGTGGCAGACAAACACCCACCTCAGGGTGGGTGGGCAGCAATGGAGGCATCACTTGCCCTGCAAGGACAAGGGCTTTGCATTTCTCCTTGTCCCACTGCCAAACCGGGCCTTTTCAGGAGCCTAGAGATAAATCATGGACATCAGTCCATGCAGTGGGAGGGGTCCCTCCTCTTGGGGGACTGTGGGAGCTCTCCATGTCACAGGGAGAGTTGTTTGTTCTCCCAAGCAGTCGATCTGTGCTGGCAGGCTCAGCTCACGGGAGGTTGTGCTCACACATGGCTTTTGCACCCCAGAGTGAGGCTTGTGCACCCAGGGACAAACATCTGGGTGAGAGTTCCTCCAGCTCTGAGAGGACAGGGGTGTAAAGCTGACATTCCGTGAAGGACCCAGTGAAAAATAGTTTGGAGAAGATGTTAGAGTGGTTTGGAATGTTTTTAGCCTACAACAGATGGTTGTAGGAAAACACGGTCTTTGTATCCTCATGTTTGCCTGCCAGAGCTCAGGGGGCATTTGAACAACACTCTCAGGCACATGGTTGGATTCTTGGGGCTGTCCTGTGCAGAGCCAGGAGTTGGACTCGATGATCCTTGTGGGTCTCTTCCAACTCAGGATCTTCTAAGACTTGGTGGTCTACTCTGGTTGCTTATCCAGGCATCCCTTCCAGCAGCCTAAAAGAGCAGTCTTCCAGCATCACCCGGGCTTCTCCGGGGACAGCTGTCCCAGCAGATGGAGAAGGACACGTAGCTTGGGAGAACTTGCACACATGTGCAGAGCATTCCTGACAGTGGGCTGAGAGTAGAAAGGTAGATACCTGTTCAATGCCAAGGAATTCTGTAGGAAGGCAAGAGCAGTATAGGATGTGAATGACTGCTCCCAGGGTATCCCACAGGGAACCCACCGCTCCTCACGGTTCAGCTGCGTTGGGCGTTCCTCTCCCCACCTCAGCCTCCACTCTCCATCCTTCTTGCTTCCCCTAATCCTGTGCACCACCCTCACATCGGATGGGGGAAGAAGCAGGGGTTCTGCATCCCAGCACTGAGGGATTGATCTAAGGTGGAAGCTCTGGTTATTGTGAAAGTTTCAGTAAAAGAAACCTGGTCTCTGAGCCGAGGTCTCTTTGGAACCTGTTCTTTTAGTGAACACGTGTGTCTCGTGGCTGGGAAAAGCAGCCAGAGCTCACCTTCCCAGTCCACTTCCTCTGGGGTGGGACAGAGGGAGTGGAGCACCTGGGTCCCTGTTTTACTGCTTTCCCAGATGGCTCCTTGTGTTCCAGTGGAGCCTGGGAGGGAGAGGCCCGGCTGGGAGGGAGAAGCCTGGCCGGCACTCTGGGGCCTGGCAGTGGGACATCCCAGCCGGCCATGGCTGTCTCCCAGTCCAGGCTGGTGGTGTCATCCACCCACCAGCACCTGCCCCCTGTCCCGGCGGTGTGGCAGGGCCCAGGCCGGGCAGGCAGAGATGCTGTTGCATGAGGACAAGTGGGGGGATGGTGGGGATATCACGGGGACATTGCGGACACATCACGGGGACATCTCAGGCTGCTGGGCATGGGGCTGACTCTCCCTCCTTGTCCTTTGTGCCCCAGGTGCTGCTGCTTCTTTAAGAGGAAACGGAAGAAGACGGCTCAGCGTCACAAGTGACCGGTGCCTCCTGGGCCTTGCAGGAACCACCACGCCTGCAGCTCCTGCCCTGTCTTACTGGAAGGGGCTTCTCTTTAGGAGGGAGGAGGAGGAGGAGTCATAGGAGGAAGAGAGAAAAACGAAAACAAACAAAAAAAAAAAAACCCAAGTGACATTTTAAACCAAAAAGAGAAGAAAACGTTCCAAAACAAACCACTCTGGGGTGGATCTGCTGAATGGTCTCCCTCATTCACTCCAAGCCTGAAGCTCCTTTTGGGACCAGGACTATGGCTGGCTCAGGTCTTGGTCGCCCTGGGAGGGGGGCTGGCTGGCTGACCCTCCTTCCCACTGTTTACGGCGAAGGCATCGTTGACGCAAACCTGAGGACTGTGCTTAGTTCCTGCTCACTTTCCTCCCCTCCCTCCCCTGCACTCTGCTCCTCTGTCCTCCTCCCTCCTTAATTAAGTGAAGAAATTCCATAGGCTCGATTGGCTGTGGAGAGGGCAGGAGGATGCGGGGCAGGCAGGAGAGTTGCTAGGAGAAGGGCCTGACTGCTGCAGCAGGAAGAGACAGGTTCTCTCTGTGGCTCCTTGGGAACAGTTACACTGTAATGTGCAAGCTGTGAGAAATTTGCAATCTACTGTTCCAGTTAAGGGTTTTTTTTCCGGCTCCCTTGACACCTCCCTCCTGTGACAGTAACAGAGCAGTGTGGATTGTTTTAAAGAAGCTGACGTCGTTGCACTTTTTATTATTTTTAGCATTTACAGATGCACATTGTATCTGTGGATCTCTGCGTGGCCACGCCAGCGCAGGCAGACATCCAGCGGGGAGGATGGTGGGGTGCACGGAAATGCCCTTGAGTGGGGATGTCCACAACCCTCGTGCCAGTCTGGGGCTCCTGACGCCCACCTTGGGCCGCGCGCTGAGGAAAGCATACTTGAATTTCCAATCACCCTTCCTAGCTGCCAGTGAATGTCCTTTCCATGGTTTCCTACACCGTGCCTGACCCAGCTGGCCAGGAGAGGTAAGGCTGATGCCCAGCATGGGCCAGAGGGAGCAGCATGGCCTTTGCCAAGCTGGAGAAATTTGTGCTGGTTTAAGAGGTAGATGAGGATTGAGGTTCCTGAGAAACAGCCATTTCCAGAAGCGTGGGTGTTTCTCGGTGTGGGTAGCCAGGCAGCCTTCCCAAATCCCTCCTCGGGGTGGTTGGGAACCTTCTGCAAGAACATATTAATAGGAAAGCATCCCCAGCAGGGGAGAGGATACTTCATGCCTTAACACTGATCCCATCTCCCGATGGTCAGAGAGGTTTGACTGGAATCGCCTCCGCATCCTCTGTGAGCATGGGGCAGGTGCAAGTTCGCCTGCACCATCCCACCCCCGGAGCAGCCACGGTTCTCCTGCACCACTTTGAGCCAAACCAATAGCAAGGAAAGGGCTTGGGGTGCTTTGCACACCCAGAAAAACAGTGAAATCTTGCATCCAACTGCAGTGTTTCCCAAACTGGAGGAAATGAGGCTGCCAGGGGTTACTGGAGAGGTGGCAGGGCTGTGGGAGAACTCGAGCAGCTTTGGGGAGGTTATAGGTAGGTTCGTTCGACTTTGTCCTTCCATGTGTGACACCAGATCAGGCTGCAATGGTTCACTTGTCATAAACTTGGGCCTGGCTTACCCCAAAATCATGGAGAGCATGAAGTGAGGAAAGGGAGAGACTAGATCTCATTATCGTTCATTTGATTTAATGCTAATCTGCATAGTTTGGAGTTCACAGAGCAACATTGCCAGGAGGTTCAGTTTCCCTGGCTGGGTAGGAGCAGGCTTAGAGGGCAGGAGATCAGCCTGGGCAGCAAGCTGTGGGCTTGCTCCTCATGCATTCCTGGGTCACTGGTGTGGTGACTCCCGCCTGGCTGGGATCCCCACAGGGTGTCTCTTCTCCATTCTCTGCTGCGTTCTCTCCATGCCTTACCCCAGTGAGCGCGATGGAGGCGCAGAGCCCTCGCTCACGCATGCACCTCCTTCCCCCTTAGCAAAGCGCTTTCCTCCAGCCAGGCCACGGGCTGGGGCGGGAACAGGGCAGGAAGGGCACCACTCACCTCCCGCGGGCACACGCCGGGTGTGCAGCCCTGTGCCCTCCTGCCGCAGGGAGGACACGGCCATGGGCACATTCCACCTTTCTCTTTCCAAACTCCTCCGCTGCCAGTGGCTCCCAGAAGCTGCGTCCCTGGCACAGGCGTTCCTCTCTCTGCTGTAGGAAACCATGGTTTGGCATCTTGGGAGGGTGTCTGGGGCACGGGCGCTCCGCGGGGAGCCGCCCTGCCCGCTGCCGACAGAGCTGGGCCCTGAGACACTTCCGTTGCTGCCCTCCCAAGCCCCACTAAGTGCCTGTCACCAGAACTCGATTCCTTCTGCATCTCCTGCCGTGTTTGGTCATTCCTCGCTGCCTCCACTCAAGGAGCAGCTTGTAGTTGCAGCATATGTAAGTGTTTGCAGGGTGAGGGAGGGCGGGGGGGGAAAAGGGGCCATCTCAACAGGTTTTGTTCCTAAATGTTTTTGGTTTCTTTTGTTTCGTTGTTTTTTTGGTTTTTTTTAAGTGAATGTATTTGATTGTTTAGAAACTTTCCTGACCTTGTTTTTAAGTGGGTTGGTTTGAAAGCTGTTTCATGGTGACCCACTACAGCTCCTCTCCGGAGATACGGTGTTCTTTTAATCCTACAATGATGTGTTTGTAGGGGAGGACTGTCCCCCCACGGCATGCTGGTAATGCTCACTTGTACCAAGCCCTCTTGCACTATAATCGTACGTTGGACTCTCCAGAAAAAGGGCAAAGATGTGGGGTGGCTTTTTAACAAAAAAATCCAAAAAGTAAGAAAATAAAGCAGGTTACCAGCAAGTCCTGTGCTCGAGGGAACCGCTGTCCCCGGGGAGCTCAGAGGTGGCAAGGAGACACGGCCAGACTGAGCCAGCCATGCCGTGGTAGGATGTAGGGCATTAACCTGGGCAGTCCCTCCTCTCCTTGCGGGGGCAGTCGGCAGCCAGGAGACCCCGGGCAAGGGGAGGGCTCCTGGGGGCTCCCGGCGCAGGGGCCTCTGACGCGGCTCTGGGCCCACCAACGTTGCGATGCAGTCTTCTGAGGTATCAAGTGAGATGATTTTTTTTTTTTTTCAATAAAACATTGCACTGCTGCATTGTTCTCCATGAATAGAAGTATTTATTACCTCAGCCTGACCACGGCACTTGTGTTTTGTCTTCCTTTGGCTCTCCTGGGCACTTGTGTCACTCTCTGCTCCCCTTGGAGGGGACAACGCATGGGTGGGACTTTGTGGGACCTTCTCAACACTTCATGCTTTACAGCCATGGGTGGTTCAGCCCTACGGAGCTCAGCCATGGCATGGAGGCACCAATTTCCCTTCTCCCTGGGCACACACATTCCCACTTCAGCCATCCTGGAATGCAGGATGCCTCGTCCTGAGGCAGCCCTTGAGAAGGGACTACAGGGACAGCCTGGGACCTGCCCCCCTGGCAAGGCTGTGGGATAAAAACTGAAGGAAGGAGTGAGAGAAGCCCTAATTCCTCTAAAGTACCAGGAGAGGCCAAGCTGGAAGACCAGAGGATTTTCTGTGGTGTTGCAGCTTAGCACCATCACTGAAGGTGTCACCGCCCATGGCAGAGGTTAGACTTGCAAAGGTCCCTTCGAACACAAACCAGTCTGTGACTGCAAATCCTGGCATGTGGCAATTAGGTTTTCATCAGGTCTGGGGTCAGTGTCAGTCCCCAAGAAGATAAATCCCAAAGGTGGAGATGCGGGTCCCCAGAGTCAGGGAGGGAACCGTTCAGGTTCATCTCCTTGTCAGAGTGCACATGTCCCCTGACAAATTTTTGGGAGCAAGAAATGAAAGCTCATGCTAAAAATGGTACAGTTAAGGCTGGGAATTAAGGGGAAAAAATGTCACACGAGAGAGCACGGTGTGGAGCGGGTTCCAAGCATGGGAACACTTCGGTTCAGGTGCAGGTGTCTCTGAGCGGGCACGGTGCCAGCTGCTCTCAAAGGTGGTTTGGCTCTCGGCTGGCATCTCGGACATTGACCCGCAGCCATTTCGCTCGCCGGGGGCTCGGCTCGTCCTCCGGCCGCGGGCAGCGAGCGGTCACCGGCTTCGGGCGCTCGATGTCCCTCTGCCCCGGGGGCCGCGGCTGCTGCTAGCGGGGACACAGCGAGACAAAGCGGGGACACAGCGGGGACATAGCGGGGACACAGAGAGACACGGCGGGGACATAGCGGGACACAGCGGGGACACAGCGGAACGCGCCGGAACACCACCCAGGCTCGCCCCAGCTCCCGCCCTCCGCCCGTGCCCATTGGCCACCGCCGCCCTCGGTCCCGCCTCCTCCCGCCTCCTCCCCCTCAGTGACCAATCACTGCGGCGTTCCGCTCCTGATTGACAGCGCCGCGGCCGCCCAGAGAGGGGCAACGTGGCGTACGCCCGCGCCCCGCCCGACCGGAAGGTGCTACCTTCCCCCCCCCTGTGGCCGCGGTTGGTCGCGCCCAGGCGGGCGGAGCGCGCGGGTGCCCGGCGCGGGCGGTACCAAGACGCCGTGCGGGCGGGGGTGCGCGGCNGGAGACCTGGGGAAGGGAAAGTTGGGGCGAGGGGCTCTGGATGGGCTGGAGGGGTCTGGGATTGAGGGGTCCGGGCGGGGAGGGGGGGGTAAGGCCGGGACGGAGGGAAGGTCCAGCGCGGGGGGGTCGAGGGCACCTGGAAGGGGAGAGGAGGCCTGGGGACAGCTTGGCCCCGCTCTGGGGGGGCCCGGGCTGAAGGCCTGGGTTGAGGGGGGATCCAGCTGGGGTGAGGGATGAGGCTGCTGGGGGGGGTGTAGCCAGGGGTGCGGGGCACCAGCCAACCTCACCTAGTGAGGTGTTGGGCCTGGTTGGCTTTGGTGAATTGGACTTTTGGGGGTGGGTTGGCCCAGCAAGGTGAGTCTGGCTCCCCTGATTCCCCCTAACCTTGCTCTGCCCCCGCCCAAGGTGTTCTTCGACCTGCGGATCGGCGAGGAGGATGCGGGCCGTGTCGTCATCGGACTCTTCGGCAAGACAGTGCCCAAGACGGTGGAGAACTTCATGGCCTTGGCCACCGGAGAGGTGAGGGGCCCGTGGCACCCTGCGCCTCACCTGCCCCTGCTCGGGTCCTGCTTGGTGCCCTGGGGCAGCGCTGGGGCCACGGAGCTCCGGTCTGTCCCTTCACCTCACTCCATGTTCTCCCTCCACACCCCCAGAAAGGATTTGGCTTCAAGGGCAGCAAGTTCCACCGTGTGATCAAGGACTTCATGATCCAGGGAGGAGACTTCACCCGCGGTGATGGCACTGGAGGTAACTTGGCAGGTCCAAGCCGCTGTCTCGGAGTGAGAGAGCAGCTGCAGTTCCAGCCACTGCAGGGCTGTCCTTGGGACCAGTGTAGAGCTGGAGCTTGGTGGAAACAAGTGGGCATGGAGCTCACAAAGACACGGCCTCGGAGCAGAGCTGAGTGCTGGGGTAACTGGGGTGCTGGGAGCCTCCTGCTCCGGTTTCTTGGCATGATGCCCCTGCCCAGCTCCTGGGGTGCTTCCAGCTCCCTGCAGCAGCCCATGTCTCATGTATCCCTGTGGCATCAGTGCTGCTCCCTGCTCTGGAATTGCTCATTCCCCCACCCAGCTTGTGTTGGAGCTAGCACCACCCTCACCCTTACCCCGACATATTCCATGAGACCACTGCGGCCTTTTTCTCCCCACCTTTAGGGAAAAGCATCTACGGGGACCGTTTCCCTGACGAGAACTTCAAGCTGAAGCATTACGGGCCGGGCTGGGTGAGCATGGCCAACGCCGGCAAGGACACCAACGGCTCCCAGTTCTTCATCACCACCGTGAAGACGCCGTGGCTGGACGGGAAGCACGTGGTGTTTGGCAAAGTGCTGGAGGGCATGGTGAGGGATGGGACAGGGAGAGGGATGGGACAGGGAGAGGGATGGGACAGGGAGAGCGGGACCGGGCAGGGCTCAGCCGAGCTGGCTCTGCCCCTGTGTCCCACTCTCACGCTCTGCTTCGCCCAGGACGTGGTGCGGAAGGTGGAGAACACAAAGACAGACAGCCGGGACAAGCCCCTCAAGGACGTCGCCATCATCGACTGTGGCACCATCGAGGTGGAGAAGCCGTTTGCCATCGCCAAAGAGTGACGGGACCAGGCCCTGCCAGGCTCTGAGGGGCTGTGGGACGGGGGCTGCCGTGCTTCCCCTGCCCTGGTCCTGCTGTGTCCCAGTGCCTGGCCTCTCTCCCTGCTGCCTCCCAGCCAGTGGGACAGGGCACAGGCTGCTCTTCCATCACTTTTGTAAGAAGCACATGCACCAATAAATGTGACCAATGTGTTTTTTAAAGAGCTGCCTCTCTCCTGCCTTCGGAGGGGTGCTGATCACTCTGCATCCCTCACCCAGATGCACCCCTCAACCTTCCAGCCCCACTTACAGCCTTCCTTCTTCTACATCTCATCCAGCTGGGAGCAGTGCCACAGTTGGCCCTGGGTTTGCTTTGCACAATTCCACAGCACAGCACTTTGCCAGTCGGTCAAATCCAGGAGATTTATTGCACCAAAGCCTGGATGCAGAGAGGTTTTCCAGCACCATTCAGCATCCAAAGGCTCGTACTGCAAGCCCAAAACAGCAGGGGGGAAGGCAGAGCTCCTGCTCTGCCAACAAAGGCACTTTGCATGGTGGTGGGAGAGCAGTTCCCAACATGCCTTTGGCTTCTCCCACCATTTCCCTGCCTCAGCCCAACACCGAGGAGTGAGTTTCACCGCAAGGATCCTTTCCCTCACCACTGCATCCCTGGGTGCTGGGTGGGTGTCTGGGAACTCCTCATTCCAGAGGCTCGGGGTGCTGCCTGGCTGGGGACACAGCTCAGGGGGAGGTAGAGGCCCTGCAGGACCCCGCTGAGGATGGTGTTGGGGAGCAGGTCTGTGAGGAAATGGGGGTGCTGTAATAGCTTGTCCCCTCCTGGTCCCCATTAAAGGAGAAGCACCTTTATAGGGCCCAGAAGAGCCTTTTGGAGACCTGCTCCATGGCCCTGCTCCTTACCAGTGCCACGTGGCCGCACGTAGGGATCCGAGCAGAAGCCAACAATGGGGCGCTGGGAGGGCAGGAGCCTGGTGCTGCTTTGGAAGAGGGGATGTCAGCCCTCAGCCTGTCCCCACCATTTCCAACCCCGTGTACCCAGGGTGCCTAACACGGGGCGGGGGGACAATCCCGGTGCCATGCGGGATAACCCTGGTGCTGGCAGAACTCATCTACTCACAGGGGGCTGCTGGCCTTGGGCTTCTGCGGGCACCTCCTCACCTTCAGGAAGTCCAGGATGTCCTGGGGCAGCTCCTCGTTGTGGTACAGCACACCCTGCGATGCTCCAAGGGCATCAGCACCCCAAAAACCCACCCCAAACCCACCACCCTGTGATCCTCACCCCTAAAAACCCACCCTGAACCTGCCGCACGCTCCTCACCTGCAGGTAGACCTCCAGGCCCTGCCGGCGCTGCTCCAGCACTTTGGGCATCCAGTTGGGGACATGGCGTGGGGGGAAGTCGGGGACCTTGCAGGTCTTCTTGATCTGAGGAAGAGTGCAGGGGTGTCAGGGCAGGCCACAGAGGATGAGGCCAGGCCTCCCCTGTCCCCTCCCTGCAGAGCTGGGGGGTCTTACCTGCTTGTGCAGCGCCTGGAACTCGCTGTAGCGCTTGGTCACTGTGTGCCGCCGGCCATTGCACAGCACCTCCACCCGGAACACCTGCCATGGGGACAGACACCGAGTCCTCCTCATTAGCCCCAGCCTCACCATGCTCGTGGTTCTCACTGTCGTCATCACCCTCACCATCCCTCATCATCTTCACCATTCTTATCATCCTCACCACCTTCACCATCCTCACCAGTCCCAGCCTCAGCATCCTCATCAGCCTCCCAGAGGAGGTAGGAGCTGCTAACTCACACACCTGGGGAGAGCACTTGGGACACTCCACCCCCACTTCCCTAGGACAGGCAGAGACCCCCAACCTCCAGGGCAGACCCCCAACACCCCCATGGCCAATGGCGGCACCATGGGACCAGGCAGGACCCCCAAACGCAGATGGGACACAATTCTCCCCTCCCGAGGGGAACACAGCAGGGTGTGACATCCCAGCCCCCACCAAACCCTGCCAGACAGCTGGGACCCTGGGGCTGGCAGGGACCAACACTTTGGGGTGTGCAGGGACACCAGAAGGGGCACATGGGGACCTCAAATCAATGGGACAGGGGGAGACAACGCATCTTTTCCCAAGGCAGATGAGGTCCCCTACCTAGGGATAGTCATGGATCTCCACACTCCTGGGGAAGGCAGGAGAACCCCTTCTCTCTGCACGTGGCCAGAGGAAACCCCTACACCAGGGGTCCCCCCCTCCACTCCACTCTGCAGGGCCAGTGGGGATCCCCCAGGCCAGGAACAGCCCCTGCTTTCAAGGGTGGGCCCCTGAAGACAGGCCACAGACAGTGCCACAGGAGATCCCCCAGGCCAAGGTAGAAGAGCAGAGGACCCACCTCAGAAAGGAACCCTGTGGGGACCTCTGCCCAGGACCCCCTGGGCCAGGGACCCCCATCTCCTCCCCTTCAAGGGCTTTGTGTCCCCCTACCCAGAGAGGGATCCATGAGGACAGTTGGGGACTGCTCCTCCTCAGGGCAGATGGTCCCATCTGCCCCTCTCTCCCCCAGCCTCCTCACTCACCTGGATAGTTGGGACCCCTGGGAGGAGGTAGGGGCTGCTGGGACCCCCCCCCAAGCACTTGGAGGATGTGGGGAGGGACACTCTGGTGGGCACATTAAGACCCCCACACCCTCCACCATCCAGGGCAAGCAGGCACCCTCACGCCCAGGGCAGAGGGGGCACCCAGAGACAGACAGGGACCCACCAACACCCTGGGGCCAGGGGGCATCCTTGCTGTTCCAGATGTAAGGAGTGCTCTGACAGGGACCCCTCAGGGGCACTCCTGCACTCCTGCAGGGATCCCCATCCTGGGTGCACAGGGAAATGACAAGGACCCCCTGGGAACAGAGGAGACACCCCCGGCAGTGATGCCCCTTCCCCACCCCTTCCAGGGTAGGGGATCACTGTGTGTCCCTCCCTCTCGCCCCAGCAGGGATCCTCTGGATGCAGACTGGGACAGCCACTCCTGGGCATTTGGGGACACCAGCGGGGGGAACTTGGGGACATCCCACCCCAGGACAGATGGGGGTTCCCAGGGATAGACAGGGATCCCATAACCCCCTGGGGTCAGAGGGGATTCCCAGGGTAGAGGAACACCCCCAATACCAAGGATAGAGGGTGGCCCCTGGGACAAGTGGGGTTCCCCAGTTACACCTGGGGACCCTCAGTCCCTGGCACACACGGAGATACCCTCCCAGGCACATGGGGACCCCGTGGGAGCAACAAGATCCTCAGAACAGGACCTCAGGGTGGGCAGGAAGAGCCTCCAACCCCTGGGGCAAGTGGAGGCACCCCTGCGATGTGGGGACCCCTGGGGACAAGGCAGGACCCGGCACCTCCGGGGCGAGAGGGAAGCTGCGGGACAGACACACTCGTGACGTCAAGGGCAGAAGGTGCCCCCGGCAGGGCCCCAGGGCAGGCAGAGACCCCTGGGGCAGGTGGGGACCACCCAGGGATACTTGAGGACCTCCAACCCTTGAGGCTGGGACACTGCAGGGTCGCCTGGGGGAACGAGGGGACCTCCAGTCCCAGAGCAAGTGGGGCATCCAGGGGAAGGAAGGGAACCCCCAGCCATGGGGGCTACAGGGACCTCTCCCCCTTTCAAAGGTAGAGGGGGGTGCTCCCCTGTGCTCCTGCCGCCGGGGACCCTCCAGGGACAGGCAGAGGCCTCCACCCCCGTGGCCCTCCCCCAGGCCAAAAAAATCTCACCTTGCCCATGTCCCCCATCCCCTCCTTCAAGGGCAATGGGTCCCCATCGGCAGCGACCCCTGTGGGGATCTCCGCCTGGAACCCCCGGGCTGAGATCCCGCTGTGCCCGTCAGGGACTCTCCCGGGGGTATTTGGGGTCCCCCAGGGCCAGGGACACCCCCATCCCGGGGCAGAGGGCATTGCTCGGGGACGAACAGGACACGGGGGAGGTGGGACATGCAGGGCCCTCCAGCCCCTGGGTTAGGGTGGGAGCAGCGCCGGGCAGGGAGAGATCCCTGGGGAGAGGGAGAAACCTCCAATCCCCGCACCCAGAGGGGATGGGGCGGGCAGGATCCCGCACACCCGGGACCAGAGGGTACCCCGGGACCAGAGGGCACCCCCGGAGCAGAGGGCACCCCCTCCCAAAGGCAGAGGGTCTGTGTCTGCCACCGGCAGGGACGCCCTAGGGACAAGCAGCCACCTCCGCTCCCAGGGCACGTGGAAGGCCCCTGGGGCAGAGGGAGACAAATTCCCCGCGGGAGCACAGGGGGACTCCCCCATGGGAGCTTGGGGTCCTCCAGTCCTAGGGCAGCTGGGACCCCCCAGACCGGGCACACCTCCCCGCCTGCAGGGACCCCCGGGGAAAGGCAGGGACCCGCACTCCCGGGCGGCGTGGGGGACACTTGGGGACAACTGGCGACCTCCAGGTCCCGGGGCAGAAGGAGACCCCCTCATCCACCCTTCCCTGTAGGCAGCCGAACCCCCACCCCCGCGGCAGCGGGACCCCCGA
>VZSE01013376.1:228016-256872 GCA_013398275.1 Promerops cafer
AGACCCCCTCATCCGCCCTCCCCTGTAGGCAGCCCACCCCCCCCCCCCGCGGCAGCGGGACCCCCGAGCCCCGCTCAGCCCGTCCCTCACCGTGTGCGCCCGCTCGGGGCTGCGCGCAGCCGCCGGCGGCTCCGCGGCGGGGATGGAGACGGCGATCATGGCCCGGGGCACGGCGGGGNAGGTTTGTTTGCTCAGTCCAATTAAGAAATGGCCTTGGCTTCGGGCAGGAACGCTTCCCAGTACTTCACCAGCTGCAGGGAGGAGAGGGAGAGAGTCAGGAGCCTTCAGGATGGAGCTGCAGGGTGGAGGGGGGGTCATGCTTGAGAGATTCACAAGCGTGGCCTGAACTTGGACATAAAACCACATCAGGGACCACTCACCTGTTGCTGAGAGTTCAATAACGTCTCAAGGTATTTCGTGACGTGGTTTCTGAAGTCCTTGGATTTCTCTTTCTGCAAGAGATGGGCATGAGGCTGGACCAACCACCAAAACCCTCCAGATTTTGGGAGGAGGAAGGAGAAACCACCAGGATTTTCCTGTTCCTCCTGGGGTCCCATGAGGAGACCAGCACACCAGACCCAGGATCTTTGCCCACCCAGCTTCATTCCCTGTGGGGAAGCTCCCTCTTAGCCAAAAGCCCTCAGCGATACCCCAGCTCACGCATGTCAGGATTTAGGGATGCTGCTGTGCCAGGAGGAAGGGCAGGAGCCCAGGTCAGCCCCAAGGGCTGCCCTCAACCTACCTCAAACCGTATCACTTCCTTGCGGATGACAGCAGAGATCCGCTCGAAGTCCCTTTCGTACTGTGTCACCCGGGACTCCCACTGCGGAGACAGGAAGTGTGCTGTTTGGGGGCAGGAGAAGGAACTCCTGCCCCCCTCTCCATGGGGGTCTGGAGCCACGACTGTACACGTGAGAGGTGCTGCTGGAGCAGAGCTCCGTGTTTCCAGCTCTTGTCACCACCTTGGCACGGAGGTCACAGGAGGCAGGACCACGAGCAGCCCCTCCTGCAGCCTCACTCAAGGCTGGCTTAGCCCTTGGTGCAACTTGGCCACAGACACCTGTCCCTCCCGTTCAGGAGGTGCTCCCCAGCCCAGCAGGCTCCTTCCCCAGTGGAGCACGGAGGGCAGGAACAGAGCAGAGACCCCAGGCTCCGTTCCCTACCTCCGAGATCTCATCCTTGGCCTGCTGCAGCTTGTCGGGTTTGTTTGCCCACAGCAGCCTGGCCTCCATCTCCCTCTTTTTCTGGAGCATGGTCTGGGCATCCTGCCACCGCTGCCAGGTCTTCATGCGCTGGTCGAAGGCTCCCTGGAGGGAAGGAGGGGCAGAGGTCTCCTGACAAGGGGACACTTACCAAAGGGACACTGGAGGTCCTGGACCAAAGCTGAGCCAGAACACAGACTGGGGTCCTGCTCTGGAGCATCCACAGCTCCCATATGGACCAGCAGACCAAGGATATGGTGTTCTGGCCTCTGTGGCAGGATGTGTTTGGGGCAGGAAGGGGTCAGCCTGCTGGACTTGTTACTCCCATGGGATTGCTTCTTCCCAGTGCACCAGATGGGCTGTGTGGACTTGATGGCCAAGTTCAGGAGCATCTGGACTCAGGCTCTGCTGCAGCAGGCACTTGGCAGGTCAATTTTCACCACCTGTATCACAGGTTACCAGCTCACAGCTTCAGCCTTCACCTCTGGAAGGGCTGGGGTCACCCACAAGCCATGAACTCGCTCCACGTCCCCTCTGGAGAACAGCAGCACAGCCAGGCCTCACCTACAACCATTTTCCAACCTAACCAGTGCACACCTGGACAACCAGCAAGCTTTCCCTCTGCCTGAAGAGGCCATGACCTGCATGCCCTCTGCTAGGTCCTGTGCTTGAGTTTGGAACACCTCCTGGCACCCCTAAGCCTAAGATGGGTACGAGGAGCAGGAGCAAAGGAGTCCTTACCCTTACAACCGAGAGCAGGCGGATGTAGTCCCCCAGGAGCTCGGCCAGGAGGAAGAAGTCATTGTTAGCCTGTTCATGGTGCAGCTGCTCAATCTTCTCCTCCACCTCAGCCAGCTGGGACAATGCCCGGGATAGGGCCGTGTTGTCCTCTGAGCTTCCCAGCATGGCCAGACTCTTGGCAAACTGGGCCGTGTTCAGTGCCAGCTCTGGGGAACGGGATGAGGGTCAGGAGATGGGCCTGGCTGCACCAGGAGCTCCCCAGAAGAGGGTTCAGCCCTTGGAGCTGCCTTTCCATAGCTCCAGGAGATACCAGCTGGAAGAGCCAGCACTGGCTCAGTCAGAGCTAGCAGCCTCCAGCCATGAGGAGAAGGGAAGCAGGCGAGCGGGAGGACAGGCACAGCATTGCAGAAGTCAGTCAAAACATGCACAAGAAGGAAAACATCCCCACCCCCAGAGGATGTCTTGGCAGGAATAAGGTCAGCTCTGCTCAGGTCTGCTACAGCAGCCTTCAGTCCCATGAGGATAGGCTGAGGGAATTAGGGTTGATCAGCCTGCAGAAGAGAAGGCTCCAGGGAGACCTCAGAGCCCCCGCCAGTGCCTAACAGGGCCCCAAGAGAGCTGGAGAGGGACTGGGGACAAAGACCTGGAGGGACAGGACAAGGGGGAATGGCTTCCCACTGCCAGAGGGCAGGGATAGATGGGATATTGGGAAGGAATTCTTCCCTGTGAGGGAACTGAGGCCCTGGCACAGGTTGCCCAGAGAAGCTGTGGCTGCCCCATCCCTGGCAGTGTCCAAGGCCAGATTGGACGGGGTTTGGAGCAACCTGGGCTAGAGAAGATGTCCCTGCCCATGGCAGGGGTGGGGTGGAACAAGATGGACTTTAAAGGTCCCATTAGCCCCCAAGCTACCCTGGGATTCTATGATCCCACAGGACGCAGGTTCCCTTCCACACTACCATCCCAAGCTTGTGGAGCTGGACACACAACTGGAGTGACCATTTCACATCTGTCTCCCAGCAGGAAGAGACAGAGAGTCCTTTATAGCACTGTCCCACCTCCTTGGAAGTGTCCCTGGCCCTGGTGGCCCCCTCCAGGCACGGCCCAGGGTGTGACTGTCCCAGCCCAAACGCCAGCGCGCGCGGTGCCGACCCGGTCACCTTTCCGGTGGTTCACCAGCGTCTCCACCACGGCGTGCAGCTTCCGCAGCCGCTGGTCCTCGCACTCCACCTCCTGCAGCTTCTCCTCGAACCACTGCAATGGGGAAATGCAGAGCTGACTCCCACAGGTGGGGCCTTCCCTGCACCCAAAGCTGGAGCTGGGAAGAGCACACGGCTCCGGAGCGAGGACAGGGAGAGCCCAGAGGTGCCCCGCCACTTACGATGTCCGATTCATTCATCTTGATGGTCATTTTACTGACAGCATCCGTGGCTTTGTTGAACATCTTCATTATTCCTGCCCCGCTCAAGGTCTGGGTTCCTACTGCTCTTGGGAGCTGGAAAGGAATGGAAAAGTTTGCTTTGCCATAGGAGATTGAGCCAGGCTGGGAGAGCTGGGGGTGCTCTGCGGAGACCTCAGAGCCCCACTGAGTGCCTAAACGGGCTCCAGGAGAGCTGGAGAGGGACTCTGAACAAGGCCTGGAGTGACAGGACAAGGGGAAATGGGTTTCCACTGCCAGAAGGCAGGGACAGATGGAATATTGGGAAGAAATTCTTAGCTGTGAGGGTGATGAGGCTCTGGCACAGGTTTCGCATTGAAGCTGTGGCTGCCCCATTCCTGGAAGTGTCCAAGGCCAGTGGATGAGGCCTGGAGCAACCTGGGATAGCAGAAGGTGCTCCTGCCCATGGCAGGGGGTGGAATGAGATGGGCTTTTTAAAGTGCCTTCCAGCCCAAGCCATTCCATGATTCTGTTCTGCCCATGAGGTAACTGCTGAGTGATCTCTCCCTGCCCTTACCTCAACCCACAAGCCTTTTGTTTATTTTCTCCCTCATGTCCAGCTGAGGGGATGGTTCAGCAGCTTTGGTGGGCACCTGGTGTCAACACCAGCTCCCACTCTTTACAGGGTTCTGCCACTTCCCGCTGAGCTTTGCGGGATCCCGCCTCATTAACTGCTCAAGTACCATTTCCTTCAGCACTTCCAAGGATACCTTGACTCCACACTACTGACCTCCTCCTTCTCCAAGAACTCCCTGACGTCCGGGTCCTGCAGCATGGTTGGATGGCTGACCACTCTCCGTAGGTACCTGTGGGAGGAACAACTCCAGGAGTTACTCTGGCTGGAGCAAATCCAGCTCTGAGCCATCACAGAGACACAGCTTGGCATTTACTCCAGAACAGCAGCTGGGGAGCTGGAAATAAGAGCCAACAACTGTTCTAATTCACCCACCAGTTTTCCTGTCTCCCTGGGGAATTTGGTGATGCCACCACAAAGATCAGACCTGCCAGACCTCTCTGAGGTCCCTCACTCAGTTCAGGGACAGCCAATGGGGTCATACCTCTCTAGAGCAGCCCGACGTTTCTCTAGGAACTCTGCAGAGGAGGAATCTTCTTTCCCAACTTTCACTTTGGTCATGCCTAGCACAGAAGGAAGATGTGATTAATGAGCTGCTCTAAACTCTACACACAAGGTAGTGGTTTACTGCAGACTATCAGGGCGACAGTGGAGGAGAGGAATCTTACAACAGGAATTAGACTTTGGAAATCTGAAATCTGCTCATACCCAAGGAATTGACATGAAGGAAAGAGGCAAAGCAATGGGCTGAACTCAAGTGAACAGCAGTTCAGTGACACCACAGAGGTTTTACTCTTCACCAAGCAGGTGCAGAGGCATCTGTGAACTCCATCAAGGATTTAAGTCCAGAGCTCCAAGTACGGAGCCAGAGCTTTGTCTGTGCCACAGAACCCAGATTATTTTCCCTGTCTACTCTGCAGCTTCCCTGTCAGCTCTGAGACTGCTGCAGGCCAGTCCTCGGGCACAGAGCTCACCATCAGAAGGACTCATGAGAGCTGTGAAGGACCAGCACTGGTGCTGTGCAGCTCCTCACTCACCTATGAGGCTCTTCTCGGGCGGCGGAGGGACAATGAACCCATTCTGGGCGTGTTTCTCCGACAGCTTCTCATAGAGCCCCAGGAAGTCACTGAACCTCCTTTTGACTGAGAACTGCTTGCTCCTGAACATCGGCATGCTGGTCTGGGGAAGAGATGACACTTGGGTCACACTCCCCCAGGAAAGCCTGGCCCTGTCAGCTCTGCCTGCTGGCACCTCTGGGATGAAGTGGGACAGTACCAGCTCTGCAAGATGTGAGCAGTGAACGGAGCAAGTTTTGGCCCAGGTTTTCCGCAGTTTCCCTCCCAGCTGGGTTCTCCCTGGAGCCAGCAGCAGAATTAATGGCATTAAATAACGATCAGCTATTCCTGCAGCCATGGGCTGCTTAGTAAGCCCTGCCCACTGCCTAATCCCATCATCCCTGCTCCACACAGGAATAGGGACACACCCCTCAGGTCACCTAAAGACCAGAGGGGCCACCAGTGCTTTGGACTGAGTTTGCAGAGCAGCAATTAAGGATAACAAGTCCTCTAGTCTCTTCTTCAGACCACAGGCTGCCTGTAGCCCAGCAGCCGTGGTACAGGCAGCTAGAGCAACTTTCCAGAGCCCAGAGCAGGACTCCAAAGCATTGCAGCAGCTGCATTTCTCATGGAAACTGAGGGGGAACAGGTCCTGATGTGAATGCAACTACAGCAGCAGCTCTGCAAAGAGTGTTGAGCTCAGGTCAGCTCAATCTGATGCTGCCGCTGGCACAGAACCTTCAGCAGCAGCCCCAGGCTCAGGGACTCTCCCAATGGATGTCATTCCTGCTGCTCCCTGCAATGCTGAGCACCCCTATCAGCCAAGGCTGCAAAGAGGTAACTGGCTGTGAAAATAAAGCCAGTCTCCTTTCAAATAGATTCCAACCCTATTCCTCCGCCAGGCTCATCCTCTGTGGATTGTAACTCCTGAATCCACAGAACAAGGCATTCAGGCCTCCTCTTTATTTAGGTCACTGCTGGCTTGGCTAAGGACATACAGTCCAGCTGCCCTTAAGCGTGGAAAAATAATGGCAAATTAGACACAGAGGGGTTAGACATACCTGTGTTGACACTTTGTAGGCTACGTAGGCATTCATGCCATCCCCTACAGAAAACAAAAACGAGGTGTTGGGATCACAACATCAGCACTTTCCACTATTCCCTGAACACAAAGCACAAGGCTCCTGACCTTTTCCTGCCTCGGTGATCCTGATTTTGGGTCTGCTGGAGCCCTGGATCTTCCTGCAAAACCAGAGGCAGCATCCCGCTGCATGGCCCTGGACTCCTGCCCAGCAGCCACTTCCCAACCTGCTTATGCCTCCCCACACTTCCTACGGGAGCCAGCACTGACAATTGGGCACTTGTTGTGCCAGCAGCGTCTGGGCTGGCTCCACACATCTGCTCAGACCCCAACAATTCAGAGGCTGTGGGGCACATGAAACAGTCTATTCACGGGATGCAAGTCAGGCTGGATGGGGCTGGATCCTGGAACACCACAGGCAGTTTGCTCCAGCTCACACAGAAATCCCCTTGTTCACCTGGCAGTTCATCGGAAGGGCATCCTCTGAGCTCCAGCGCTACCCTTAAGATACATCTGATTTACACCTCCCAGCTCCAGAGATCACAAGCCATGGAGTGGGAACAAGCTGCCACTCGTGAGGCTGCTCTGCTGGCTGGGATCAGATGGCATCTTGGGTATTCTGCACCCCAGGAACTTCCACATAATTGGTCATGACACTCTGACCCTTCTTTCAATATACAGAAACCCTCCTGCTTCTCATTTTGAGGCCAGAGTTGCTTGCCTGGCAAGCCCAGCTTCCAGGGAATGTGCCAGAGCATGGAATAATGCCCTCAGTTTCAGGTTAAAGGAATTTTGCTTACCCCATGCCAGCTCCACACAGGGTAGTGCTGCCTGGAGGTCATGCCAAGGTGGTCACCATAGTGCCAGGCACCAAGAATCCCAAAAACCTGGCTCTGGGCTTTCTAGAACCTGCCTCTGCCTTGCTCGTTCTCACCCTGGGCTTTGTGCAGCATCGTTTCTATAAGATGCTGGAGGAAGCCTTGGGAATGTTATTCAAGGATCAGGTCTGTGCTTAGAGACAGCCCAGAGGCTGGAGCTGCAGGGCCATGCCTGGCTCCCCTAGCCCTTTCACCGTGCAGGACTGTAACTCACCAACTTTCTCCGGGTCGCTCACTCCCACAGTCAGGTCAAATTTGTCCTCCTGCTCCTCTTCTTCCAGCTGTTTGGAGAAAGCACAGAGGGACAGCAAGTCAAAACCAGGAAACCAGGGTTCAGCCCACCCCAGACCATTATGTCCCCAGTTTGTCCCCCTGCCAGGGCACCTCTAGCACTTCAGTCTGGCCAGGACCCTTCTATAAAGCCCTCCAGCTCCTCATCGTGTCCAGGCAAGGATTCCAAACTGGGTTTGTCATTCCTACCCCACTATCTGCCCAGCCTGATGCACAAACTGCTGAGCCCCAAGAAGAAACTGCAGAGCTCTGATTCACAGCTTGGAGCCTCAGGACCAGATCTACCACTGTTATGGCTCTGGAAGGAGTCTGGACCTCCACACGAGCAGGAATGCCACCAGGCTGACCTGAGCCCCACTCCAGTGGTATCAGTCTCACTCTGATGGCCCAAGATACAAATCAGGGCATTCAATAAGGCAATTACATATTAATTACATCATTTAAGATTCATTTTTACAACTGAGTACACAGACAGGTTCCTGCCAAAGACAGTTTGAAACCTGCAGGACAGTTTGTAATTCTCACCTCCTCATAGCTCTTTGAAAGGTTTCTAGAAGAACTTGCTGCTGCATCTAACGAGGGCAAAGGACTGGATGCTTTGGCCACCTCCTTCTTCTGGTTGTTCTGAGTGTTGTCAAGGGACAGCTCCACAGTGGCATCTGTCAAAAGAAGCTTACAAGGGTCAGCCTCTCTCTTGGGGTTTCTGGAAAGGCAATTGCAATATTTTCTGATTCACAGGATCTAGGAACTAACAATGGTCTTAATTAGCAAAGAAATCCATAGGGAGAACGTCTGTAAGCACCGGGAAGCATCCTCACTGCAGTAAGAGCATTTGATCAATCCTGCTGGAGAACATTATGTTAATCCAATGAACTTCTTATTCCAGAAGGAGCCAGGCATCACCTCTCACTCATCACCTCCTTGCTGTGTGCTAGAGGAGCTGCACCCTGGAGCAGCTAAAGCCAAGGCAGATTTTACCTGGCACATAGGCCAGCCTGGCAGGAAGGCTCCTTCCCAGGTCACTTCTCCACCTGGAGGATGTAAAAACTTCCACCTCGTAGCAGAACTATCCAGAATTGACTCTCAGCCCATCATGCCAGGGCTGGGGAATGTGTGACCCTCTTCATTTTCCCCTGCTGAGGGGGGTTGTGTTTCCTGTTGCTTGGGAACAGCCAGGTCTCTACTAGAGATGCTTGTTCCACTGGCTTGGAGTCAGGAGAAGGTGGAGAAGGGAAACCCTTTAACTCTGAGGAGACACTCACCTCAGGGCTTAGGGCAACAAAAGCAACCCTCATTTTAATCCTCTTCAGCTCCCAAACAGTCCTGTGGCAGGATTATCCTAGAGACCTGGCGGAGGCTGCTCCGACCTTCCCGAACACAACACCAGAGCAGGCAGACATGAACGTGTGTTTGAGATAAGGACTTAGGATCTGCTTTTGGTTATGCATATTTTAGGACTCTCACTCCAGGCCGGGAGCTGAGAGAGGCCCAGCACACAGAGACTCACCTGCAAACAGGTCCTGATCATCCTGCTCCACGTGAACTCCGTTCTCTTTGGAGGAGTTGCTCACAGGGAGAGGAGATTCTGCTTTCAGGGCCGGGGAGTTGCTCTGTCAGAAGATTAAAAGGTCAAAGACAGGTCATTTACACTGAGGGATGGAGGAGCAAACATGTCACCTTCCTTGTCCACCACCCTGTGCCCTTCCACTCACCCTTCAGCATCACCCTTTCTGCCACTTTTATGGACAGCAAGTGTCCCACCAGGCTCTGGAGGCAGTCTCCACCCAGAAGGGACCACCCTGGCTGCTGGAAGCAGGCTTGGGAACAAGGGGACAGCCCACCCAAGAGCTTTTATGCCAACCAGTCCTCCCCACCAGAAGACAGAGCTGCTCCAGCAGCCTGCATCCCAAATCATCCCTCATTTTGCAGGCAGACAGATATCCCAAGGAAGAAGGGGACAGCAAGTGCTATTCTGTAGGTCCCAGCAGAGAACAGAACAGGTCTTTGATGGGCAGTAAATGGAGCTCTATTGAGACTCCAGACCAGCAGCTCCTTGGCTCTCTCTCCAGCAAGGAAGCGCCATCGGAGCACGTCGCTCCTGAAGGAGTGAAGCCGTGCTGAGGCAGCTTTTCTTTGAGGTGGGCTCACATCTTTGGGTGGTAAAAACAGAACAGCCATCAAAATACTCACTTGATGGCGAGAGCTCCTGTATTTTTGGATGTTTTCCTAGAGGAGGGACGGCTCCTAGCTTGGATCACAGCAGTTAAAGGCACAAGCTATGTTTGTTAGTGATGGAGAGTGGGGAGCAGAGACCCTGCATGCCAACCATTCCCCCAGGGTCCTTCAGACTAGTGTCCAAACCAACAAGAGGACTGGTACCAGTGGTGACCTATGAGGAAAGGGCTCACACAGCTCCTCTGCTCCCCCAGGAAATCTTCAGGCTCATAAAGAACCCCACGGTGCACGGACGAAGTTGTTTTCTACCACAACTGCTTCCCAGTTTGCCTTAAATTTAGCTCCTCAGACATGAAAGCACCACGCCCTGTTCCTACTTCTCCATCTACTGCTACAGAGGAGCCGTGGCCTTGTTGGACCAGCCCATGACATGACACCTGCCATCTCTGGGGCCGGATTCAGCATGCCCCAACATCACAGCCTGATGCTCACCACAGGGAAACAGAACTTGTTTGGGAAGAGCTGATCCTTGGAGGCATCCCTAGAAAGGGCCGTGGTCACACAGGGATCCAACCTCTGTCAACAGGCAGATGAGGGGCAGCTCTGGTTCTGCTCAGGTCTGACCCAAACGCTTCCTTGCTGGCGAGGCCCAGGTGCTGTTGAGCCACCTGAATGCCAGCAGCTGGGTGGATCTGCCTCCCCTGCTTCCCAGAAAGTGTTTTCCTAACGTTCAAGGGCAGAGATGAGCAAAGCTACCAGGTCACAAGAACAGTCACGTATTCCACAACAAAACCAAACACCTGATAAGCTGCTGTGGCTCACCAGCCTCCCCTTCCAGCATAGGGATGTGTGATTCCCATGAAATCCCATGGCACTCAGTGTTCAGCCCTCTTGGTGGGCCACAAACCATCAGGCCACCTCCTACATTCTCCAGTTCTTCACCAAAGAAAGGTCCTGAGAAGTTCCAGGCCAGCTCTCTATGAGCTCCATGCCATAGGTACCAGCACCTTCCTCTTGCAAGGCCCAGGGCTGAACTTTCCCAGGTTTCCAAACATACAACCCAGCTACTGTTTTGCCCAGAGGAGTGTGAGTTTCACCCTTACAAGGTCACAGTCTCTCCACATTCCCCCAAATCTACCTTTTTCCCTGCTGCAAAGGCAGGCTCACAGACACCAGGCAGGAGCTACACCAGAAGCAGGGCAGAGACAGCTCCAGCTTTGTGTCAGTGGCAGGAGAAGCTTGGCCAGGCCATTCCCAGCAGGTTCATTTGGTCATGGCCACAATCTCCTGCTTGAGGCCTCCCTAGGCTAGAAAACTGCAGAATGTTCCTGGAGAACTTCCTGCCACAGACAACTCCTCCTGCGCTGCCAGCTGGATCAGGCAGGTGGGGCAAAATCTGGGTGAGGTGGGCAGAGGCTCCCAGAGCTCAGGGAATCAACCCCATGGCATTCCAGCCTCCAGGAAGAGCTTCTGTGGCCCCTCTAGCTGAGATCCTCGTTCCTTGAAGATGCTGATCCCAAGGACCAGAGGCCAGTGGCTGACTGGGGAAATTCAGCTGACTGGGATTCAGCTTAGGAAAGCACCAGCCAGTTTTAACTCTCCTCCTGCCTGCTGGTCCCTTCCTGGAGAAAACGTGGGACAATGCCAGCACAAGTTAATGCCAACAGCCTTCAGCAACCTGGACTTCCTGCACAGGAGACTGCTGGAAACAAGGAAAGCAGCTGACACCCTTCACACCTCCACCTTCAGCATGGACTTGTGCAGCAGCACCTGGTTTGCTGAACAAGTACCACCAAACAGTCCAAGACCCTCCTGCAGCCCAGCACAAAGCCCTAGTGAGCAGGGGACAATGGATGCCTCCTGTCACCTCGCCCTCCCCACAACCCTCAATCTCAAACTGAAGGTACCACGGCAGCCACGCCAGCATCCTCTGGCTGTTGAGGGGACCAGAGCTGATGCTGTGGGAAGGAAAGGCTTCTGATGGGGCTTCATCCCCCAGGGAAGCCTCAAAAGCTACACAATGAAGAGGCTGAGCTGTGGCTGCCACTGTAGGATGGTAGTGAGGGACCTGAAGCCCACCTCGTTCCACCACCTGCCACGGGTAGGAACACCTTCCACCAGAGCAGGCTGCTCCAAGCTCCGTCCAACCCGGCTTTGGACAGTAGTTCTGCAGGAACGGAGAGGCTACAACGCCGGGGAAACGGGGAGCAGCCGAGCACAAGCCTTTTCCCAGTCCCACAGCCACGGGAGCCACTCTGTGACCCCCACCCGGCCCCGCGGCCCCCTCTGAACGGACACGAGACCAGAGGCACCGCCCTCCCCCCTTTATTCTGAGGGATTTGGGGGTGTTTCGCACTATTTTCACCAAGCCAGGAGGATACCCCGGGCAAGCCCTCGCATACGGGCCCGGCCCGGCGGCGCGCCGCCCACGGCCGCACTCACGCTGCCGGTGAAGATGTCCTCGCCCTCCGAGTCGCTGTCGGGGGCCCCCAGCCCGCGGTGCTCGGGGAAGGGCGGCGGGCGGCGCTCGGCCGGGGAGGGCGAGCGAGACCCGTGGCTGCCGCCCGACGCCATCGCCGCCGCTTCCGCCCGCGCCCGCCCCGCCGGAAGCGCCCGCCACGCCTTAACCCGCGGGGCGGGGCCTCGGCTGCGGGCGGGCTTCGGATTGGGCATTGTCTCCCCCCGCCCCGCCCCCGCCGGCAGCGACAGCCAATGAGTGCCGCCGCTGGCAGGCGCCGCGTCGTCACCTTGGAAACGGGGGTGCCGGCCGTACCATTGTGCCGGGGGAAAGAGGAGCGCGTCCCCTCCGGCCGGAAGAAGTGGGGCAGCCCGGGACGCCGTGTCCCCTCAGCGCCCCGGCTGAGGCGGCTGCGGTCCCTCGACAGCCCGGGGAGCACTCCCGTATCGCCCAGAACGCGCCAGGTTGAGCCCGTTCCCCCCAGATAAAACATCCCACGATGAGCCCTGTACCCTGATGATGCCCCAGGGTGAGTCCCGTACGCCCTGAAAACATCCCAGGCTGAGCCCCATGACCTAGAGATGTCCCAGCATGAACGCCATTCAAACTCCAAGACACCCCAGAACGAGCCCGGTACCAGACAACGCAGGATGAGCCCGATACCTTGAAGATGTCCCAGCCCTATTCGCCCCCACGATGTTCCAGCATAAGTCCCAGACTCTGACAATGTCACAGGATGAACCCCATACACTCACCAAGACATCCCAGAATGAGCCCTAAATCACTTAAGTTCATCCCAGGATGAGTCATATACCCACCAAGATTTTGCAAGATGAGCCTCAGACCTTAAAAATGCCCAGAATGCACCCTACATCCCACCAAGACATCCCAGGATGAGACCCATACCCCTCAAAGCAGCTCAAGATAAGTCCTATACCACCAAAAACATCTCAGGATAAGCCCCATACCCTGAAGATGCCCCAGGATGAAGCCCATACACCTAACAAAACCTCCCAGGATGAGCTCCAAGACATCCCAGGATTAACCCCATACGCCCACAAGACATCCCCGGATAAGCCCCGTACACACCCCCTAAGACATCCCAGGATGAGACACGCACCTTGAAGATGTTTCAGGATTAAACCCCATACAATACAAGCAAGGCAGCCCTGGATGAGCTCCATACACCCCCCAAAACATTCCAGGATGAGCCCCATGCCCTCAAGACATCCCAGGGTGAGCCCCATACACCCTTCTCCCCCAAGACAGTGATGCCCCCAGTCGTGGGACACCACCCATCCTGTGGGGCCAATGATTCCCTCAGGAGAGCACCAGGAGGAGGTGGGATGGGATGAGACACCCTAGACTTCCATCAGCTCTGGATTAAGGGAGACTCCAGATGCAGGTGAATGCTCTGGGGGTCCTTGACCTGCAAGACACCCCTCAGCCGGATTCATTCCTGGGTGCTGCCCCATGGAGAGGGTCTGTTTCTCCAGGTGGGAAGCACTGGGTACTGTGGGAGAGTAACAAAGAGATTCTCTCAGCTGTCTCCTGTAATGAAGCAGCAAAAATCCAGCAGAGATCTCCAACCTTCCATGCTACAGAACTTGGTCTAGTACATGTCTGCAGCCAGGCCACACTTCCATCCTTCCAGGATGATCCTTGGCTCCCAGGCAAGGAGCAAACAGAAAACAGAACACAGCTTATCCTTATCTGAAGGACTTGCCAGTGTCCTCCCCAGTTCCTGCTATCAACAAGCAGCTGCTAATTCCCTCCTGCCTGGAATTTTCTCTGGGATTTGTAACACCATGGTCTGTTCTTTCACTGGGAGGTGAGACCCCACACTGGAATCCTGCCAGATTGCCTCAGTGGGTTTGGAACGAGGGGCTCACGCCATGGAGAACCTGCCACTCTTTTGAAGAGGATGGCTAGGAATGAACACAGCTGTCCCAGAAAACTCCCTAAGGATAAAGCGTGAGGAGCATATAGAGCCTTTAAGATGAGCAGGAAAAGCAGCAGGAGACAGCTGCCAGAAGAATTGGGAGGTCCTGCCAGATGGACTTGGCACTCTGAAGCAGAAGAAACTGAGCTACCTTGATGAGCAGTGGAGATAAATCCCACCCAAGCCCTCACAGCCTTATTTTCTGTAAATTCTGCCTTTGGCCCCTGAAGGATGCCCTTTTAAAGGAATCATTTTATTCACTTAGGGTTGGAGCTTGGGCAGTCTGAGGATGCGACAACTTTCTGCTGCAAACCTCTTTTAAATACACACCAGGCTTTGGGTGTCAGGTTTAGACCTCTGGCTGGATGGAGGTGGCCCAGTCCCAGCTGTCCCATAGGATTAGGGGAAATCCCACCATAAAACAGGCAGGAGCTACCCAGATTTCCACAGTGGGAGCAGACATTGAACACACTCAGATACAGAAGAGAGGATCAGCGTAGGGTAGTCAGAATTGCTTAGAAAGAAGACTCAAGGTACTTCATTGTGACCACGACTGGAAGACTTCAGACTAAATAGCCTTTGGGAGCTCAGAGACAAGAGGTACTTTATTACCCCCCACATATGTTTAAGGCCTCCCCACCATATCCCTTCCCATGTGTTGCCAGATGCCTGCACAAATCTTTACTGCCCTATCAGGACAAGCTCTGACTCATCTTCCCCACCACATCCCTTCATTCCCAGCCCATTCCCCTCCCTATGTGCTCAGGTGTGGGGAGCCTCTGATCCCCTCTCCAAGCATTGCTTTGCCTTCCTCAATCCTCTGAGCATCCCTCCCTTCTCCTTGCCTTTTGCCAGATCTCTGTCCCAGGCCAGGGGTCTCCCTGCCCAGCAATGCCCATAGGACCACTGTGCAACCAACATAAACTGCCCCCAGGAGCCAGAGGAGCTCATTAATCACCTTTTTATTTCAAGCACTGTACAGGATGTGCCATAGACAAAATCCACCCCCAGGTGCTCCCAGCGCCCCTGTGCCCCGCCTCGGCCCCTGCCATGACCCAGCACCCACCACTGCCAGGGGAGAGGCCAAAATAAGTTACACCCACCCACCCCCGTGCTCCCGGGCTCCAGGACAGGGTGGCATCAGCCCCTCAGCACCAGCCCTGCCACTGCCCGTGTCACCCAGAGTGCCCCGCACCAGGGTAAGTGTTCAGTTCCAAAGCCACGGCATCGGGCCCTGCCCGCTCCCGGCACCACCGGCTCCGGACCCCAGCCCCAGCTCCCAGGGCTCAGCAGAACACGTCAGCCTCCGTGGGCAGCTGGGAGCACCTGCAGGGAAAGGATGAGGCTGGAGTATGAAGTTGCTGATCTGTCCCAAAGAAGTGGGAGCAATGGCACCAGGGTCAGCTCAGCCCAGTAGATACCCGGAGGTAATTCCAAGAGGGGGATGGAAGCAGAGAGCCCCCAGTGCTGTCTGCTCCTCTCCCCCAGGGGATCCCCAGGAGAGGCAGGGAGCCACTCCAGGCAGTACTCACTCCGCCATCTTGGCTGCCAGGTGGTAGACAGTCTGCTTGTCCAGGTAGCGGCAGAAGAGCAAGACAAGGTTGCTGGGCAAGAAGAGAGGCTCTGCCAGCGAGGCTGTAGGCAGGCGTGACAGCTCCTGGGACATCAGGTACACTGTGTCCGTCCTGGGGGCACCAGCACAGCGCGTGAGCACCCCACGGAGCAGTGACCAACCCGCCCCCCAGCTCACACAGTCTCTCACCATGCCTCGAAGTCCCCTCTGCTTGGCTTCAGCGGCGCACGTGAGGACAGCAGCCTCTCTCCGTGGCTCAGTAGGGAATAGAGCAAGGAGATGCCAAACTGCAGGAAAGCACCAGCAGCGTCACAGCCAGCAGCAGTGGCACGCCAAGGACACAGTGAGGCTCAGGGCCACATACCTGGTTCTTCAAGGCCATGGTGAGGGGGAGCTCTGAAGACTCGGGTAGAGGCCGGGTGAGGTCCTGCAGGACCTCGATGAGTTTGCTGAAGGTCATCTCACCCACCACCTCATTCAACGGGCTGTAGAGCAGGGGGAGAGACTGGGCAGGGCAGAGGGGAGAGCAGGGATCTGAGATCCTTTCACCTGTCACAGCCACAGCCCCATCCCACCACTTGGAGGGGAGGGTCACTGCTACCAGGACTGCTGGTAGCTGACTCCTGGAGACCTTCTCCTCCCCAAGGATGGGAAGAGGCTCCTGTTTCATGCTAACCCCACAAGACAGGGCCCACTCATTGCCCAGGGTGCCACCCCCAGCAAGAACAGAGGAGGAAGGAGACAGCCCAGGCCATCCCTGCCCTGGCTGGAGGTGCTTGCCTCATCTAGCATGTCCTTCTTCATGAGGAAGGGCAGGTGGTAGGTGATGGTCAGCAGGATTTTCTCCCTTTGCTCTCCGATCAGGTGGGGCAGCAGCCGGGCCACGAGCTTCTTGCCCTTCCGCACACACAGCAGTTGCAGGAATTCATCTTCTGCCTCCCTGGGAACAAAGGCTCCATTGGCACAAATCCCGAGGGACCTGGAGCATCTCTGTCCATCCAGAAGGACCAGCATCAGCTCCACTGGAGGACAAGGTTCACAGGCAGCGTCAGCACAGGCTGCAGTGACACATGGAAGGAAGGACCCAATCCTCCTGTGACCCAGACCGGCTCATCAATGACCATCTCAGATCCATTGAGGTGCAGCACATGCTGCCTGCTCCCCTCTCCCCACAGCACAGACTCACTCTTCACTGCTGCAAGCCCTGATTTTCAAGGCTTGGTAGATACTCTCCACTTTTTGGCTCTTTTGCTCCTGCCTGTGGGGCTGTTGCTCCCCCAGGGCCAGGGACATTTTCTGTTGCACCTCCTCCACTTCCAGCAGCTGCAGGAAGAGCTAGAGAAACGACACAGGGTAAGGAGGAAGCTTGGAGCATCTTCTACCAACTGGCTATCCAGGACCCTGCCTAGCTAGATATCCCCTTAGAGAAATCCCTGGATGAAAACAGAAAACCTGGACCATCCTGCCCTTCCCCAAATCACCACTCACTCACCTTCTCGATCCTGTGCAGCGCCCGTAGCCGGTGGGTCCCTGCGGCCTTTGGGAGGGTAGAAAGGAAGGTACAAAGGTTACAGCCATCCCCAGACACTGCCACCAGCCCAGCGCTGGGCCAGATGCTCCCTGGGGATCAGAGGTGACTTCAGGATACAGAGCAGTCCCATGGGGAAACCATAGCCAGCTACAACTGGCCAGAGCCCAATCCCACCCTTTGGCCAGCCACAAGCTGCCACTGCTAAGGTGGTTCCTCCTCCAACTGTGTGCCCCATCCCAGTGCTCAGGGCAGCTCCTAAAGCAGCATTCCTGGCAATTCAGGGCCCCAACCAGCCCAGCTTCCCTTCACCTACCTCCTCCTCTACGAGGGCATGGTGCACAGCATCAATGGCCCGGCGAGGGCTGTAGCAGGTGGACACTGTGACCTGGCCCAGCGACCCAGCGATGCGCACCACTGCAGGAAAGCGGGAACATGGTGACACCACATCCCAGAACTCCTCGCCCAGCCCTCCAACACCTGCCCCAGCCCCTCACCAGAGTCATAGGTCTCCACTTTTTGGATGAACGGCGTGACCAGCTTGGGGGGTTTGTTGCGCCTGCCCAGCAGCTCCTCCTCCGCCTGTTTGCGCTCCAGCCGGTGGTAGTAGGTCTGTAACCACAGGAAAAGCCAGGAGTCCCCTCCACCAGTCCTGAAGGGTTTCTCCAGCTCCCAAAGCCCCACCCTGAGGGGAACCATCAGCAGATGCTGCCAGCAGGAGCTCACCTGGTAGTAGTAGTCATCATCCATATTCTCACTCTGCAGCTGCATCATCTGCACCTTGACAACCCAGTCCTTCTCCTTGGAAGTCATCAGCCCAGCATAAGGGTCCACTTTACGAGACCACAGCTTCTTGGGGGAGACACTGGCACAAGAGAAGACCTCAGCCCACTGTGACCACCCAGAGCCCCCCTGCCCTGCACACAAAAGACCTCCATACCTCTGCACCTGCCTGCCCTGCCGCTGCATCAGGATGCGCTGGTGCTGGGGGTGCAGCTGGGTCATGTGGCTGGGTGTGCTGCAGGGGACACCAGGCAGGGGTCAAGGAGGGTTTTGGGACACCCCCAGAGTGAGGTGACCCCCAGCTGCTTTGTAGGGCCCCTCCAGTCCCACCCCAACATCCCACTCCTGCTACCTGAAGTTCAGCTGGCCCATGGCTGAGGGGCTGAAGAAGACAGCAGGGTCCAAAGAAGAGGACATGGGCCTGAAGTGCATGCCCAGGGGCCGCGGTGGGCTGCCCACGGTGGGGGACCCAGGCTGGAAAGGGGTCGGAGGTGCATACCCCGCTGTCTGAGAGGGAGAGAGGAGATTAAGGGTCTGAGCCTTCCCCTCTGAGCATCCCAGAGGGTTCAGCCAGCTCTGTGCTGGCTTCTGGCTCCCATTCCTCTGGCAAAGTGCTGCCTGCAGATACTGCCACTCTCCCTATCCCCTGCCACTCCAGGGCCCCCTCAGTGGGGCCATGGCAGCGGCTCAAAGCCCACCACATTACCTGGTTGGGAGTGAAGAGTGGAGGGGGTCTGCAAGCCGGTGGGAAGGGCCGAGGAGAGCACGGGGAGCGAGGAGGCATCAGGGGTGCCTGGTGCAGAGCAGGAGACAGGAGCTGTCACTCAGACAAGCCTGTCCCCGAGGCTGCACCTCCAAGGAGGGGAGACAGAGAAAGAAGGGACGCAAGAGCACCCCTAAACCTGTTACCTGCTGGAGAAAGCACCGGGGGAAAGGCTTGGGGGACATCAGTCTTAAGTCAGGGCACTTGAGCCGGGGAGAGCCCCCATAGCCCCTCTGCACAGGAGAGCCAAGGAAGTCAAGGGCCATGTTGGTAGATGGTAGAGGTCTCTCCAGGACCTGGAGGATGGCTTTATCCTGCAGGGAGGAGGCAGCAGTAGGTGGGAACAGGGCACAGCTGGGAACAGTTTAGTTCCCTCAGCAACAGTCAGCTCACTAAAAGCTTTGGTCATTGCTCAACCAAGACCATGCAGCAGCTGGGCTCCCATCCTGGTAGTGTGGAGCAGTTGGAGATCCACGGGAACACCCAGCATGGGGGTCCCAGTCTCCCCAAACTCAACAATTTTTCCTTCAAACCCAAGCTCTGCTTTGGGTGGGCACTCACAGCCTTGGCACCTGAGACACATCTGTGCACCTCCAGAGCCACTTGGAGATGCCCCAGGTGTCCCAAATTCCCTTTGTGACCCTTGTCCTAGAGTAGTGGAGAGCCCTTAGCCACCCCTGAAGGCCTGGCTGGAGGTACCCACCTCCAGCATGAGGTGGCGTGGGACACTGCCAGGGCAGGAGCCCCACGCCATGGGATCCATTGCCAGCTGGAAAACAGGGAGATGTTGGCATGAGGCAAGTGAACAGAAGGAGAGAGCAGGGGACACCACCAGAGCCACCCTGCCTCATCACCAGATGGGTGGGGACATTTTTACCATGTCCTCCTTGCCAAACTCTCCCCAGCAAGTACCAATCCTGCTGCCCAGCACCGCCGAGTCCTGGCACTGCAAGGAAAGGGGAGTTAAAGGTCTGCCTGCCTGCCCCAATGCCCTCTGTGGGGCAGGACCCACAGGTGTGGGGATGGAGGGGGGAGCAGCAGGACCCCCTGTCTGCTCACACATCACCTCCAGCGTGGGTTTGCTCCGCACAGCTCTCATCACTGCTGGGTCTCCCAGGTCACTGGGCTCCTCAAAGCACTCCTGATCTTCCTCCTGTTCCTCAGTCCCCAGCTCCTCTACCTCTTCCTCCAACTGAGAGTTAACCTGCTCCATTTCCAGCTCCATCACACCTTCCTCCTCGGCCAGCTCCTCCAGCTGCTCAGCTGCTCTTCCAGTTGCCTCTACCAGTGCTTTGGCCACCTCAGGGCTTATCTCCGGTACCACCAGGAGTTTTGGGACATCCTCCTCTGGGGAGTCTCGGTCTTGGAGGGGGAAAGCAGCACACAGCAGGGTGGGTGAATGCCTCGGCAGTGCCCACCAGGATGTCTGCTCCCCCCGAGTGCTGGCAGGTCTCTCCAACACCAGGACTCCCCTGAGGTCTTACCTAACCCAAAAGTCATCTCGTTGTACAGGTCGAGCTCCTCATCCTCCTCAGCCATCTCTTCCAGCAGAAGCACATCTTCCACCAGCAGAAAATCCTCGAGAATCTGGATTTGGAAGCAGCAGATTCCTCGCTAAGGGAGAGGTAACCCTAACATGCTCCCAAAGTGGAGGGGCACCCAACCTCCCCCTCACTCTTCTGGTGGTGCCAGGCAACCCACAGGGCTCACAGCTGGAAAAGGGAAAAGCAGGAGCCAGCGGCACTGCCAGCGACGAGCGGACCCGCAGGCTCAGCCCGTGGAGGCTGCCGGCACGGAATGGCACGAGTGCGGCTGGACTGAGACACCACTAGGCTACAGAGTGAACACCCGCTACAAGGGCACGAGCGGCAGGGAACAGCATCCCACCAGCACCTCTAGGGCACCGTCTGCTTCTAGACCGACCGTTCCGGGGAGCGCAAGCCCCGGAGAACGAGCACCGCAGAGGGAGCGGGACGCCGGGAGGCGGTAGCGGGCAGTGGGTAGCGGAGCAGGGCAGGCACTCACGATGCGCTCGCCGCCCTCCGCCATCCCGCGGTGGTGGTGGTGCCGCCGCCTCCTCCTCCCGCTCACCCACCCTCCGTCCGTCCCGGCTCCCCCAACAGGGCCACGCTGCCCCCACCGCCCCTTTTATGGGCCGCCCCCGCCGCCCCGGCATGCGCCTGCCGTACGGCATGGCGGCTCCCGGCGGCGGCCGCGCCTGCGCACTCGCCTCGCCGTGCCCCCGCCTCGCCGTGCCCCCGCCGGAGGAGCCCCTGGAGCTGAGGGACGAGTGAGGATGAAGAGCTTTAGGGACCCACCCGCGGCTCTCGGAGCACAGAACGCCCCAGCCCGGCTTTCCACACTGCTCGCGTGGCTCCTTGACTGCCATGCTGTGCTCAGAGCTGATATCCTTCTGAGGAGTTATGGAGAACTGGTGCGATGTGGTCTGTGGGGATTGAATATTCTGGTAGATAACGCTGGGCGCAGGTGTCAACACTAACACTAAATTTCTGCATCCCACAAAGCATAGCGGGTTGCCCTTATCCCCCTGAATACCAGGAGCACCTTGGTCATGTCACCCGCTCCCAAATAATTTTCCCACTATTCTGCTAATAAAAGCAGAAATGTCCCAAAAGTGGCAGATTTGGCTACTCTAACCAAATCATTGTGGCTTTTTATAAACATCACGTGGAAGAGTTGTGCTCCTCTTTATTGGGAAATTCTGACAGGTGGTGTGGGTTACAGTAGAGTCATTGCCAAGGATTCACATCCCAAAGGGCCCGGAAAGGATCCGTGTCCTGCCATCCTCTCCCTGGGCCTAGGGGAATGTCCGCTTGGGCAGAGCCAGATTCACCCGTGGAACAGCTGGACTGGGGTGGTGACCCTAATAACAACTCTGCCACCGATGGAGCACTCAGGGATTATTTCTGCCAGAGCCCTGAGATCCCTGATAAGGCTCTGGCCACAGCTGCATCTGTTTATCCCACACTGAGAAAAACATGGAGTGTTTTCAGCTGTGTGGCTGGCACTGCTCACCGAGTAGCCAGCAAACCCAGCAGGAGCTGGGCCAGTGGGAACTGATAACAAGTGTTTTCAAGATTTTCCTTTGCTTGGCCTCTCCTAATTTACCTGCTGCCTTTGGGATGTTCTCCACACATGCTTTGTTAATTTAATTTGTGTTTTAATGAGTTGCGTTAAGAGGTGCATTAAAAAAGCAGGTCCTAAAGGGACTTAGTGTTTTGGTACTTACACTATTCTGCTGTTTTCTCCCCACTATCAGTGACTTTCCTTTCTTTTCCCTTTATTTTCCTTCCAAGCAGCATTACTGGGACACTCAGTGGCATTCCTAGCCTCGCTGGGCTTTGGTGCTCACAGTTCTGGAGGAGGCACCAGAAAACCTGGTTCTTTGGTGTTAGAATTCTCATGTTTTATGTCAGGGAGTCTGTGCTCGAACAACATCAATTTCTCACCCTGCAGCTGCTGGAATGAGACATTCCACACAGGTTTTGAAAGAGGTTCATAAAGGAAGGTGGATGGCTTGCTCCACTATAGGCTGTTGGTGTAATACCGGCCCTGGATGCAAAATCTTCTGCAAGAGGTGACTTTTACCCCCATTTAGGTTGGAAAAGCCGTTTGTGACCATCAAGTCAAATCATTCCTCCAGCACTGCCAAGGCCACCACTAACCCATGTCCCAAAGTGCCACATCCACAGGGCTTTTAAATCCCTTCAGGGATGAGGACACCACCACTGCCCTGGCAGCCTATGGCAAGGCTGGACAGCGCTTTCAGAGAATAACTTTTCCCTAAGATCCAATCTAAACCTTTCCTGGTGCTACTTGAAGCTGTTTCCTCTTGTCATCTGCTTTGTTCCCTGAGAGCAGAACACAACTCCACCTGCCTGCCCCCTCCTGTCAGGGAGCTGTGCAGAGCCAGAAGGTTCCCCCGAACCTCCTTTTCTCCAGGCTGAGCCCCCCCAGCTCCCTCAGCTGCTCCTGGTGCTCCAGCCCCTTCCCCAGCTCTGTTCCCTTCCCTGGACACGCCCCAGCCCCTCAATGTCCTCGTCGTGAAGGGCGCAGAACTGACCCCAGGATTTGGGGTGTGGCCTCAGCAGTGCCCAGCACAGGGGACGGGCGCTGCCCTGGGCCTGTGGCCACACCGGGGCTGGTCCAGAGCAGATGCCCTTGCCCACCCGGGCTCACGCCCAGCCGCTGTTGCCCAACGCCCCGGGGTCTCTGCCCGGCTCTCTCCCCCACCCCAGCGCGGAACTGAAAGCGAAAGCACTTCCACTCTGGCTCTCACAACCCCGGAGCTCCCGTTCCGCCCGGTGACTGATGACGTACAGCCGCTCCGCGCCGCGATTGGCCGTGGTTTCCAGAGCTATAAAGAGCGGAGTGTGGACGGGGGTGGGACATTCCGGGAAACGGCGAGACAGCGAGGAGCGGCGATGGCGCGGGGGGTCCTGGCGCTCGGCGTGCTGGTGCTGCTGGCGCTGCTCGGCCTGGGGGCGGCCGCTGGTGAGTGCCTGGGGCGGCGCGGAGGGTCCTGACGGGGGTGAGGGGCTGCGGGGTCCCGGCGGGTCCGGGTCACTGTGCCCGAGTGGGTGAGCGAATGTTGGCATCGAGGCGATGCCCACCGCAGCCCCGCTTCTCACATGCCCTCGCACCTCTCTCCAGAGGCGCCGCATGTCGAAGTCTACGCCCGTTCGCGCGCCGAGGAGGGAAAGGAGAACACCCTCCACTGCTTTGTCACTGGGTTTCACCCACCCAAGATTGACATCGAACTCCTGAAGAACGGGGAGCGCATTCCCGGCGTCAAGTACGGGGACTTGTCCTTCAACGAGAAGTGGCAGTTCCAGCGCCTGGTCTATGTGCCCTTCATCCCCACAAGGGGTGACATCTTCACTTGCAGGGTGGTGCATTCCACCATGTCGGAGCCACACATTTACCGATGGGGTATGCTGTGCCTTCCCTCCTGCGTGCTGGAGCTCCTTGCTTTATATCCATGCTGTCTCTGTGCCTTTTCCTGGGAAGCAGGGTGTTGGAACGGGGTTTAAATGTTTTATGTTGGAGATAGAAAATTAGTTTGGTTTTAGCTGAAAAGGCTGTTACACGTACCTTGAAGGATTCAGGGAGGACACATGTTGGTGTTAATCTATAGGGATTTGGTGATGCTGTGTCAGCCGATCTCCCTCGGTGAACTTCACTAGAAGGAGATGGGTCATGCAGTGAATTTTTGCTTTATGTTGTGTGAGTATAAGGAAGGACACAGTGGTCGGGGCTGATGGTGTTGACCTGGCCTCAGCTATAGCTGAGGACTTCTCTCTGGTTACCACACTGGGACTGTTTCTGGGGAAGAACCTTGTGGGGACAGGGGGTGCCATTTGTCCCCAAGTCTAACGCTCTGCACTTCTTCCCTGCAGAACCAGACTTCTGAGCTGTGTCTGGGATAATCCATGGTGAGTTATTCCAATGCTGTGTGCCGTGCTGGTAAGGGAAACACCGACCCATTTCTGTAGCAGGGGGAAGGTTTGAAAAGCGGAGGAACAGAAGCAACCACACCCAAAAAGTAGATTATATTATTGCTGATTTGGGACACAGAACTCTTCCCACACTCTTTCTGCCCACTGTTTTGTTCTGGTTCTGGCCATCCCGTGCCTACAAGAGTCCTTTGCTCCAAAAAAAGGGGAACTTTGGAGAAGATCTTCCCTGCATATTGTTGCTGTGACAGCTAGACACTGCAGAGGGTTGTCGCAGAGGCTCTAAAGCTCCTTCAGGCCCTGAAGTGCTGCCTCCTGTAGGGGGAGGAGCAGGAAGTCGCTGTACCAGCGATCCCTGTGACTCAGGGTGGGTGGTAGGCTGGTTAACCCTGTGGCAGGGCAGCACCATGTGGGATTTATGAAGCACAAACCAGAAACACTTTTGGGTTCATTCACCGGTGTCTCAGTCTGCGGGCTCCAAGTTCTTCAAACTATCTGTGTGTAAGTGATCTGGATTTAGCAACGGGGAAATTCTAGTTTAACACTTAATACGGAAAAGAAACGGAATATGTGGCTCAGCTGACGTAACCCTGGTTGAAACAGCATAGTTATGGGCCCTGTTAGAGGTTGGGTAATGATTAAGTGTGCCTGGGACAAGCCTTGACAGGACCCTTACATGAAATGCCCCAGTTCCTCCAGAACTCTAAGAAGTTGTATACCATCACTCCTCTGGTTTGTCACTCACCTTTGGGCAGTGGGGGTGCGAACCTGGCCCCAAGGCAGTGTTTGGAATGTGCTCTGCTCACACAGCACCGTGGCTTTGGTTGGTGGCACATTGGTGAGGGATGCCAAGTCTGGCTGGAGGTGGGACGTGGGTGACTTCACCGTGGTCTGGGGATGAAGAATTACTGAGCTGGCATGGAAAGAGTTGAGAGCAGGACAAACTCCCTGGGGTGGAGAACAAGGATCCTCTTGACTTGATTTCTGAACTCCACCAAGGAGGGGACAGAAAAGCAGTTTCTGCAGGATTTTTATCTGAATCTCACTGGAAAGTGGTTCTACAGGGCTGCTGCAGTCAGACTGCTCCGGGGAAACTGGTTTTTAGTCCTAAAATAATTGCAGTTGAAGATGTCACTAGAGTGACTGATGTCAATCTACTCTCTCCATGCAGGTCTGATACATTCTTCTTGGAAGTCAAAGTCTTCTCAAGCTTCTGCCCATTCTTCATCATATCCGCAAGAATGATCAACTTCCTTTCAGAAATTCGCTAATAAGCCTTGTTAAAAATATCACTTAACCACAGCATCAAGGGAGCTCTGCAGGCTTTTTGAGCACGTAGCTAAAAATGCCCCTATTACTGCTTAAAAAACAATGGTAGCTCTTCACTGCTCAAAATTTTGCAGGATGTTTATACCTTAATAAACTGGTAGTCAGTAAAATGTTTCTCAGAGTCATTCAACAAGCTGATTTCACAGGCTCTGATGGCCACTGGGTTGTAAGTGGATATGTAGCCTTGGTGGCATGATGCTCAGTTGTGCTTTTTTTATCCCACTGAGAAGATGCAAGAGCACTTTTCCATCAATAAAAAGAGAATTAAAGATTTTTTTTTTTTTTTTCTGATGTGGTACCTGCCTGGTTGGAGGCTCCTGTGTGGCTCTGAAGAGAAGACACAAGGTTTAAAAAGGGATAAAGAACCTTGGGGACACAGGGTGGGACACAGAAGGAGCGATGGCAGGGAATGGTGCTCACTCCAAGGGGTAGAGCTCTGGCTGAAGCATATTGGAGTGTGTGGTGTAAAGCTGAGCCTGGGGGAAGCAGTGTTGGTGAATTTCAGTTCTGGTTTTCCCTCTGCGCTAGACACCATGGAGAAGCACAGTTGGGGCCAGTCCTCTGTTGTACTGTGGGGGGATTGATGACACTACCCCAAATCAATCCTACTGCCATCAGCTCATTTTTATTTTATGAAGAAATCAGAATGATTGTTTGAGGAATATTGTATCCAAATGGATTTAACCAGGATCACATGTATGGGATCAAGGGTTCCTGGTGACTCAGGGCATCCCATGTCTCTTCTTGGGTTTATTAAGATTTGCTGTTATGGTGTCACAGAACATCCACTTGAGATTTTTGAGGGATATTATCTTGTTCCATAGCTATTTTCATTACAACCCTTTTTTTTTTGTGTTTTTTTTTTTTGTTTGTTTGTTTGTTTGTTTTTTTTTTTGTTAGCACCCTGGAAAATCCAGGCTGTTGCCCTTCCAACACCCATGTGGGAGGTTGCTGAGGGGCAGGGCCCCGTCATGGGGATCCCTTTGGGTTCATCAGAGGGGTGTTCAAGGCAGGACAGGTGGGGCTGTCACGGCTGGGTGGTAGTGCACTGTGCTCATCACTCAGTACAGGACAGCAGGACACAGCACACAGCTCTGCCTGCAGCACCAGATGCACTCTGGGGACCAGGCAGACCCAGCAGTGGTCCCTGTGTGAGAGAAGGTGGCCTTGGAGAGGGCAAAAGGTTTCAGCTTCCTTCCCAGAGACCCCAGTGGAGCAGCACAAACTGCTGTGTGAGCCCAAGGAACATGTCCTGGTCTCCTGCCATGGATCATGAAGGGCCACCAAAGTGCTTTCCACCACCTCAGTTCCACCTTTCCTATCCTCAAGAGCACCAGAATAATGGCTGGGTAACCACTCCACCAAGAGAACTTCATCCTAATTAGGACAGGAGTGGAGTCGACTGCATAAACTGAAGATTCTGTGGAGGCAATGTGAAGTGACCCTGTCTCTAAAGGACACGTCATCATCTTCCCACACTGGGGAGGTCTGCCCTGATTGCATCTGTGGGATTTTTCTGTTCTTACTTAAGAAATATTTTGATGGTTTACTCAAAAATCCCCTGTCTGTGGGAGAACAACAAATGCCCACACCAGAGGCTGATTTCCTTTGACAGCTGGATTTCAGGACTATGTCCAGAAATACCTTCTGTGTTTTATCCAGCATCCTTGGAATTCGGAGGTACTCGGGATGTTGCTGTGCTGCTGCTGCTGGCAGCAGTTCCCAGGGGATGGGGTATCCTAAGGGATGTCTTGGGAAGCTTCAAGCATGACACAAGGCTCATTTGTGCTTTATGAAATACAAGCAATTTTTTTCTGCAAGCAGTTCCCAGAGTCAGCAAAATGCAAGGGTTTTTTTGAGAAAAACTTATATGAGAACAAGGATCGACTCCACCTCCTAACTCTGCACAGGACACCCCAAAACCCCACCCTGTGCCTCATAGTGTTGTCCAAGTGCCCTTTGAGGCTGCCCTGGGGAACTGTTCCAGTGCCCGGCCACACTGTGGGGGAAGAACCTTTCCCTAATACCCAGCTTAAAGCTCCCCGACACAGCTCCAGCCGTTCTCCCTCTCGCCGGGTTTTCCCACCACGGCTTCCCCTCAGGGCAGTTATCGCCTCCCCCTGAGCCCCTCAGGGCCGTTCCCGCCATCGTCTCCCCTCAGGGCGGTTCCCGCCTCCCCCGTCCCTCACGGCCGTTCCCGCCATCGTCTCCCCTCAGGGCGGCTCCCGCCGCGATGTTCCGCGGACACCGTGCCTGGTTCTCGCAGAGCGTCAGCCCGGGCCCGCGGGGGCTCTGGGGTGAGGGGGCCAGACGACGGCGAAGTCCAGGGGAGCCCCGGGGCACCGAGATGGCAGGAATCCGCGGGGAAATTGGCAGGGGCACAGCCCCGTCACCGCTCATGGGGAATTAGGAGGGGAGCACAGCCCCATCATTCCTCAGCAGGGCATAGCAATGGAGGCACAGCCCTGTCACCCCTTCGTGGGTCTGAGACCCACACAACAGGGCAGAGCATGAGTTTGGCCAGTCCATGGTTGCCCCCACACTGAGGAAAAGCCCTGAACAACCCTCAGGGGAGCAATGGGCATCCCTCAGCCATGGGGAGCTATCACAGCTTCCACTTCAGGGCCCATGTCTGCGGCCCCACAACCAGCTGTCCCCATCCCAGGTCACCCCGAGGTGGGAACCCCCTGGATGCCCACCCTCATCTCACTCCCTGTCCCCTGCAGCACAGGGTGGCGGGACAATCGCCCACTGGCTGGATGCCGACTACCTCTTCAGCAGCGATGCCACCCACCCCGACACCCGCAGGTGGGCGAAGGAGGCTTTAATGTATTTAATGGAAAATATTTAATGGACACTGACATCCCGTAAAAATTCAAGGGGGTGTTTTTAAAGTCATGGCATGGATTTGCCAGGATCTTATTGCCCACTGGGGTTAGGAAAACTCACACCTACACTAAGCTGTAGATAGAGAAAAACCATCCATGTGTTGAGAGGGGCTTAACTGTGATATAAATTAAATTAATTGTGCCGGTTTCTTGCTGACTGTGAATTATCTGCTGGAAAATCAGCATCTAAAACAGAGGTGATGCAATTCCCAAGGAAGTAACCTGGTTCTAAAAAGCCAATGTGAATTAATGCTAAAAGGAAGCACTGGGGTAAAAATGGATGGAAAAGGGCTAAAATGCTTAATATAAAAAACAGAGAGCTATGGAACATTTGTACATATATAAGGAAAGTCTTCAGGATCTTCCTCACTTCCTCAATATCAGTGAATATTTGTATTTATTCATTATTCAGTCATGTAAACATGTTTAAGGGAAAGGAAGCTGCAATATTTCTTTTGGGCTTTGCTAGGCTGGACTAAGTAGTTTCTTTTTAACACACCAGTGCTTAAAACTGACTTCAAATTTTGCAATCTTTCAGCAACCTGCTCCAGTTAAGCAAGGGGAATTCCAATAAACACAGAATAACAACTTTGCTTCTGCTACAACGTGCTGCCGGACCAGCCTGTTCCCCCAGGGGAATTTTGGATAATTTTATATATATGAATATATATATAAATAACTAT